>OY728125.1:1680223369-1680823369 GCA_963277665.1 Viscum album
CACCGGCGCGCCGCTGGCATGGATAGCGGCCTACTCCTCCTTCCAGCACACTGTTGGCGCATACCGCTACAACTTCTGTGTGCCACTGCCACTTCCTCATGTTGTCACTGTCGGCACCGGTGCATCGGTAAAATATTTAAAAGGCCACCGGATGTGCTTTGGTGGTCGGTCCCTTGCACTGCTTTCACTAACGGTCTCCGGGAGAGGATGTCTTTACCGTGAAGCCTTCTAATCGGCCTTGTCGTCACTTTAGACAAAACCTTCACCATGAGTGCATAAATGGAGGGTTTTGGGCCTTTTTTTGTGTCGATCTTCACACTCCGTGTTAGAATGATTAAAGATGGGGGTACTTTGGGGAGTCTTCATTCAATCATTACATTCCAAGATTTTAACCCCCGAATAATCATCCCAAAAGAAAAGTCAACGTTCTGTTATAACGCACGATCCATGGATTAACATGTTTGTGGGTTAATCCACATTCATCGTTTAGAAACGGATGGAAAAAACAATATATTAATAACCC
Source organism: Viscum album (assembly GCA_963277665.1). NCBI lineage: Eukaryota > Viridiplantae > Streptophyta > Magnoliopsida > Santalales > Viscaceae > Viscum > Viscum album. The sequence continues at coordinate 1,680,223,893 of OY728125.1, forward strand.
CTACCTCTTGAAGTTAATTATCGTACATTTTTTCTCGAGGGGTTAAGATGTAGGTGTCACTTCTCAATTTCGATATTCAAAAGGCATCGAAGAAGGAGAAGTCTCTCCAGCATTCTTCGTTCTTCGCTTGGGTGGTAGTCCGTCAAAGGTTCACTAGAGAATCCTCCAATTTATTTAATCCATATTTCCCTTGTGCATTGAAATATAACTAGGATCATGTCGCAACATTCCCATAATGATGTGGCATTGTGTCGTTATGTTGAAATAGCATCGCTGTTACTCGTCATTAAAGTGTCATTATTCTGCAAGTTTAATGAGCAATTAATGAGCCTCATTGATGTTCATCATCGATGCTCTGTCACTGCCCTATCACTACCCCACAATATCACCATTTTACACTCTAAAGGAAGAAATAAAATAAATAATTCATTTAAATTATATTATTATTTTTCTCAAAGAGTCTGAAAAATAACTTTTCTTCTTGGCCCTAGCCGGCCGAAGTTAAGTCACTTCTAGGTGAATCTCTGTGTTCTGAATGGTACCCTCATATTTTCGATCTAAATGACAGTTCAAAAGATAGAAAATCTTGCTTGCATGTTTACTAAATGTACCTTAAAAAAAGTTCAAAAATTATTAACAGTCACCCTCGACCCGTGCTGATTGAGGTTAGGCTCCACCAAAGGGAAACACGCCCCATAAAATCCAACAGTACTCTTGGATTTTCAATTTGAGTTACCATTTATAAGTTAAAGGATTTAACATTAAAATAATTGTTGCTTAATTATTTTATTTACATCCAAAAACTGAATTCAATTATTCGCTTGCACCAGCCAATGTTAGGGTCTTCCTAAGGAAAGAATACCCTCACGAGTTCAGTAGTGGTCTTAGATTTTTAATCTGAGTCTTCATTCGTGAGTTGTAAGTATTTGAAAAATAAAATAATTTTATTTAATTATTTTATTTACAGTTATGTCATTTTTAGGTTTTCTCACTAGAGTTCTGCACCGACTAAAATTAAGTCGTGCCTAGGGTAAACCTTCCATCCTGAATTCAATAGTTCCCTCGGATTTCTGATCTGGGAACCCATTTAAGAGTCATTCCACTTTTTCATGAAAACTTCTCACGTGTGCTATTTAAAGATTAAAAATTTTCAACGGATCAATTCGGGCACTCTAGGCCTCGAAATTACTTGACGTAAAGTTTTGTGGTCTCGAAATAATTCCATATAATAAAAAAATTATATAGAAATTCTGAGACATTAAATTCTCTCAACCTTAGGGATTTACATCCTCAAAAGTCAAAACAACAACTAAACAAAAATATGGGGCGGTACTGAACAAGAATCTAAGCCTCCCGCTCCCATGTTCTTTCCTGGAGATTCTCATGCAGTCATCAGATGCGCACTAGAGGAATCGGAACCCCATGTAGGACTCACTCCTATTGATCCTCTATCTCCACTAGGAACTCTACAAACATCAAACCATCGTCGATGTCCAGCTCCCCCTAGTTGATGACGTGCGATGGATCATGCATGTACCTCCTCAACTGCGACATATGGAAACAATCATTCACCTAGTGCATCTGTGGAGGAAGATCTCAGTGGTACGCCACCTCACCAACTCTATTTGGGATTTTAAAAGCTCCAATGAACCTCAGAGATAGCTTGTCAGCCTAGCCAAATCTCCATAATCCTTGTCGGGGTGAGAACCAAAGGAACACATATCTCCCTCCTCAAACTCCAAGGGTCTCTTTCTCCTGTTGGTGTAAGAGTTTTGTCTGCTATGTGCAGTCCTCATCTGCTTCTAGATGATCTTCACCTTCTTAGTGGTAGCCTGTACCAACTTTGGACCCATGAGTGCTAACTCCCCTGGGTCTTTCCAGTATATGGGTGATCTTCCAGGCCACCCATACAAGGCCTCAAATAGTTCCATGCTAATGGTGGAGTGATATTTATTGTTGTATGAAAACTCCACCAGTGTTAAGTGGTCCTCCCAACCATGAAAAAATTCAAGGATGAAAGCACAAAGCATGTAATCCAAGTTCTCTTGGTTCGCTCCATCTAACCATATTTCTGGGGATGAAAAGTTGTTCTCATGTGTAGCTATGTCCCAGAAACCTCCTGTAATCCCTTCCATAACCGGGATTTAAAGCGGGCATCACGATCTGATATGATAGTAGAAGTAACCTCGTGAAGCTGCACTATATCCTGGGCAAGTGGCGTCCCAATCCCTCTATCTTCCTCTACTCCCGGGTGGGTATAAAGTGAGCTGACTTGGGGTGTCAGTTAGCGATCACCCAAATAGAGTCATGACCTCTAGAAATACGTGGTAACCGTATCATGAAGTCCATTGAGATATCATCTCATTTCCACTCCGGTACCTCAAGTGGCTAAGTCAAGCCTACCGGAACCTGGTGCCCGGCCTTCACTCGCTGACAAGTGAGACATCGTTAAATGAACTCGACCACTCCTTTCTTCATCCCTAGCCACCAGTACTGATGTCGGAGGTCCTGGTACATCTTTTCCACTCCATCATGTACTTCCATCGGGGAAGTATGGAAATCCCTTAACACCTCCTCCCACAACTCCACTGGTACTAAGGTGCACCCTCTGAAAATAATGACATGTTCTCCACCTTCATAAAATATTTTAGGAGCTTGTAATTGAAATATCTGAGCACGTCGGGTCTCAAAATCAACATCCCCCAGCTATGCCTCCCTAACTCGCTATACGAGTGGGGGAGTAGCAGTCATCGACTAGAGGTAAACAACTTCACCATCATTCGCGAGGAATACCTACATTGCATCTAACTGCTTTGTCACCTCACTCAGCAGCTACAACCCGGTCCTCCTGCTGAGCGTGTCTAGCACTACGTTCTTGCTTCCCAGAAGTATAGACTATCTCAAAGTCATGGTCCTGGAGGAACTCCAACCATCGTCGTTGTCTCAACTACCAAAAATTCTATAGGCACCTTTTCATCCACATGAAAGGATACCCCCTTAAACTGATTGATGTACCCATCAACACTTTGGTAGTGGGGTACTTGTTATCCATGACCACTTAGTTAAAGTTCCGGTAATCCATGAATAACATCAAATATCCCATTTGCCTTCTTTAAAAAAAATCACTGGGGCTTCCCATGGTGAAACGCTGGGTCTTATGAACCCCTTATCCTATAAGTCCTCCAATTATACCCTCAGCTCTCAAAGATCTACGAGAGCCATTCAATATTCCGGAGCCGATATCGGTGTTGTCCCAGGGTACAGGCCGATACATAATTCTACCTCTCTTAGAGGAGGTATTCTTAGAACCTCGTTAAGAAAAACATCCTTGTACATGTCCACCACTATAGGAAAACTTGGACTCCTCTCCTCCATTTCACTGAGGGTGAGGCTATCCAACTATTGAGTAATCGGCTGCACCATCCTCTAAGAGAGTCTTTCCCGTGCTAAAAGGGTTTCCTTTTCGTCGGTGAATGAAAACCTGGTCTCATCTGTGCGGACACACCTCACTGTATGCCTAAAATAGTCGATCTGAGCATGAACTATAGATAACTAGTCCATACCCAAGATGACATTGTAAGGCCTTGATGTTGCTAATATGAGATCCTAGATGAAGCTCTCACCTCCAAGAGTAAACTCACACTACTGGTACCAGTGTGTAATCGTCAAATCCTATCCTGTAGGAGTCTCTATCTGTAAGGATCGAGCTAATAGCTCCACCGAAATCTCTAAGCTCTGAATGAGAGTCGTGGAAAGGAAGGAGTGACTAGCACTTGTGTCTATAAATACTACAGCTAGGGTGGAGAAGACATAGATTGTACCTCAGATCATCTTTGGAACATCATGGTCATAAGCCTCTACTGCTTGGATCTGAGGTCACCTCTATCCGCCTACTCCCTAAGGTCGGGGTGGACCACATGGGGGTGGTGGCGGTAATACCTCGAACAGTCTCCCATTGCCTTCCACTTGGCCAGCCCCCCTGCCACATCTACCGCCCTGCAGACCTCCTCGCTTAAACTGTTGTTGTTGTCTCGATGGTCCCTCAACCATCTACTAGTCATCTGTACGGTGGGTCGGGCAGTCACGTGCCATGTGTCCCTGTCTGCCACATAAAAAGCAAAGCCCGACCCTTGTCTGACTCCCTCTGTCCTGGGAGCCTCATAGTGTCGACCCTAAGTCCTGGGGTTGGCCTCTGAAGAACCTAGCCCGCTTGGGCCCAGGCATTTATTATCTGCAATCTTCCAAAGACTCTACCCCCTGGGGTCTTCTGGAGGCTCTAACTGTCAGTGCCTGCTCCACTAAGAAACCCTCCATAAGAAGGTCTCACTCTAGCACCCCGTCCTGTGTAGGTATGCTGAGAGACACCACCAAAGCCCTGATCTCCCACCTGAGTCCCTACTCAAAGTCTCAAGCCATGAATAAAGGGTATCTCACCATATCTTTAGAGTAGTGGGAAAGCTCCGTGAACATTAATGAATACTTGGCCACCATCATGTTGTCCTGTTGTAGGTGAAGCATCTCCTGAATGCGCACAGAGTATAGTGTCGCGGGGAAAAACTCCTCTCGAAAAATCCTCTCTAAGTAAAACCAAGTGAGGGTCACCTCATCACGAGTCTGGATGGTCAAGCTCCACCATCTCTCTACGGATCCCTATAGAAGGCTCTCTACAAAGATCGCCATCTAGTCAGGTGGTGTCCTCACTAAGAGGAAGACCCGCGTCACAACCTCTATCTAGTCCTCAGTGACCTGAGGATCCACCTCTCCCCTGAACCTGGGAGGCCAATATCTCTAAAACTCATGTAGGGCACTGAGCCTATGAATTTCCTCTTCTGGAACCTTTGACATTAGATGCTAACCATCAGATGGTGGTAGCACTTGTGCACCACCCGATGGGGCCATCTCAAGCACTGGTCCCTAAACATGCACCTCTTTACTAGGCGAGATGTCCTCACGACCTTGTATCGGGATCCTAGCTAGTTGTCTACGTGGAGGCATCCTAAGATAGATCAAGATGTACCACAGTTAGAACATTATACCTGGTGATCTAACTCTTATTCAAAATCAAAAGACACTTATTCAACTAGTGTTTTCATGTATTGATCCAAAAAGTAGAATTAAAGGTCTTAGTGTATGGATACATCGGCCGTCGCACTAATACTGGATTCCTTGAATCTGAAATTTGGACTCGCAGCATTTAACACTTTTTCTCTAAGAAAAATACAGACTCTTGTTCTTTGAGGGGGAACCGACCGCCCACTGATACCACTTTGTCATGACCCGTCCCCTGGGGCCCGTGTCATGACTACCCCAAGCCCGCCTCCTGAAGGCCAAGGGTTGGAGACTAGTGCCAAGGTGTCAACCTACAAGTGGGAGGCATTTTCTTGAGTACCTGTAGGTACACACACACCCAACCACATCCCAACACACTAAATAGGGGAAACAAGTACCACAAAAACAAGCTGAGTGCAAGTACAACTGAAGGTAAGTGGGCTAGAATACAAACCCAACAAGAACTGAAAAAACCAAGTACAAAAATGAAACTATGATGGCCATCCACAGAAAACCCACCTGATCATAATATTAGTGAAGCTACTAGAATTCGAAGTAGTACGTCCTATTCTCCCGGTACTATTGGGCCCCGCCTGGTCTTAGGCCATCAAGTCCACCGTCATGGCGTCTATCAATATCATCTCCCTAAGAACCCTTGTAGTAACTTCGGTCATCTACACCATACACAACACATGTAGGCGAAGCCCGTTCAGGGGTGAGAAAAACAGTACTCAGTAGGAACCCCAAAATAAAAAGGAAAGAACACATAGCAATTCCTCAAAGTAAAACATAAAACACAAGACAGCTCACACCAGGTATATTCTAGGGTAGTAATAGTAGCATCATTAGACACTTCTTCAAACACCTCGGCTTCTAGAGAACTCCTCCTCTATTGAGTACAGTGGGTCTTTAGGGTCACATAGAGCCGCACTAACCTTGAACTACTTAGGTACTCCTACCCATCACGTATCGTGGGTCTACCGGGTCACATAGAGTCAATCCCCACCATTCCCTACTGAGATACTCCTCCTATCAAGTATTGTGGGTCTTCCAAGTCACACAGAGGTGTTCCCCACTATGGTCCTACCAAGTCACATAGAGTTGCTTCCCACTGGGTCGTCAAGTCACATAGAATCGAAAATCAGCAGCCTTCAGGTCTCAGCCAGTCGCAGGGTTCCGTAAGTAGCGTGCTTGGGAGAACCACTCCTCAATTAATTCTCCACTTTTTGGCATCCATGAAAGTCACCACAAGGCATACTGAATGATATGCCTCCTCAAGAGGGTCCCAATGCCACAAATGGCCCATCAATTGGACGCACTATTTGCAAGATACGGTTGTTTTAGTAACCAGGGGACCGGTTGGGATGGGGCTCAGTACAACCCGTTCAGACCAACCTGACCAACCCGGCTCGGGGGTTCCACATAAATCAATTCATTATAATAGACCCAACCTGACATGGTGTGGGTCAGGATCGATCTGGTCTGATCTGGCCAGTGGGTCAGGCCCAAAGAGCCCCGCAGGACTCGACCCAGTTGGAAGAGGGTCTAGCCCGCCGGGTCACTTGGCGACCCATTCTAGTTCGACCTGGCCTGAAGAGGGTGCAGGTATGGGCCAAAGAGGGAGTGGGTCCAGCCCACCATGCAGCAGGACTGTCCTGGACTAATGGGGCGTGGCCTACTGCTCTGAAGACCGGCTATATTAGCGGCCGGTGGGGTGCGACTAGGGCGCGGCGGACCGATGCATCCCTCCCTGTCCAAGCGTGGCCCGCAAGGAGCGGGCCGCCCCTTCATGTGTCTTAGCTGGTGATGACTAGCCACCCTTTACATCACCTATGGACCCATTCCACGGGTTGAGGCTGGTCAATATAGCGCCATGCTCGCATTACAGGTCTCCAGCGTCGCGGCCCGGTCAGTAGCAGCTTCCACCACACCGGCACGCCGCTCCACCTGGATATTGGCACGACTGTCGGCCTGCTCCTCTGTCTAGCATACGATTGGTACGTGCCATCACCAACACCACATATTGTTGCTGCTGGCACCAGTGTGCCGGTAGAATCTTCGACGGGCCACCGGATGCGCTCTGGTGGTCCGTCCCTTTCAGCGCTTGCACCAACAATCTTTGGGTGAGGATGCCTTTACCGTGAAGCCTTCTAACTGGCCTTGCCTTCACTTTAGACAACACATTCACCATGAGTGCACAAACAGAGGGGTTTGGGCCTTTGTTCTTGTCATCTCACACTCTCCGCGTTAGAAGTATTAAAGATGGGGGAGGTTTGGGGAGTCTTCATTCAATCGTTACATGCCAAGATTTGAACCCCCATATAATCATCCCAAAAGAAAAGTCATCCTTCCATTTTTATATATGATCTACAGATTAACATATTTGTGGGTTAATCCACATTCATAGTTTAGAAATTGATGGGAAAAATGGATTAAAAACCCTACCTCTTGAAGTTCATTGTCGCACGTTCATCCTTGAGGGGTTAAGACGTCAGTGTCGCTTCCCGATTCTAATATTAGAAAGGCATCGAAGAAGGAGAAGTCTCACAGAAATTCTTCATTCTTCACTAGGGTGGAATTCCATCAGAGGTTCACCAGAAAATCCACAAATTTCTTTAATCGATATTTTCCCAATGCATCGAAATATAAATAGGAGCACATCACAGTGTTACCATAATGATGTGGCGTTGCATCGTTATGTTGAAATAGAATTGATGTTACTCATCATTAAAGTGTCGTTACACTGCAAGTTTAATGATCTATTAATGATCCTCATTGATGTGCATCATCGCCTCCCTGTCGCTGCCCTGCAGCGTCACCGTCTGCTACTCCAAAGGGAGAAAGAAAATAAAATAATTCATATAAAGTATATTGTTATTTTTCTCGAAAAGTATAAAAAATAACTTTTCCGCTCATCACTTGCTGGTCAAAGTTGAGTCATTTCAAGGAAAATCTCGGCATTCTAAATTCAATGGTGGCCATTTATTTTTGATCTGAGTGATGGTTCAAAAGATAGAAAATCCATCTTGCATGTTTACTGAACACACCTTAAAAAAAGTTCAAAAATTATTAACAGTCACCCTCGACCCACGCCGGTCGAGATTAGGCTCTTCCTAAGGGAAACATGCCCCCAAGAATCCAACGGTACTCTCAAATTTTCAATTCGAGTTTACATTCATAATTTAAAGGATTTAACATTAAAATAATTATTAATTATTTTATTTACGGCCAAAAACTAACTTACACTGTTGGCCCGCACCGGCCAATGTTAGGGTTTGACTAAGGAAAGCATACCCTCACGAGTTTATCGGTGGTCTAATATTTTTAATCTGAGTCATCGTTCAAGATTTATAAGCATTTGAAAAATAAAATTATTTTATTTTATTATTTTATTTATGGTTATGCCATTTTCGGGTTTTCTCACTGGAGGTCTACGCCGACTAAACTTAAGTCGCACCTAGGGTAAACCTGCCATCCTGAACGCAACGGTGCCCTCGTATTTCTGATTCAGGCAATTGTTTAATATTTATTCCACTTTTTCATGAAAACTTCTCACCCGTGCTATTTAAAGCTTAACATTTTTCAACAGATCATTCCAGGCACTTCAGGCCTCAGAATTACATGCTGTCAAATTTCTCGATCTCAAAATAATTCCATATAATAAAAAAATTATACAAAAATTATGGGACATTAAAAATATGTTTAACATGTTTTATTTCCATTTATTTCTTTATTAATTAATGAAACATCAATAAATTCATTTGTAAGTGATATTGATCTTACATTTTCTTTTAAATCGGGTATCTTTCTATTTCATATCCATGTTTTCTAAAATGTTTTCTAAAATGTTTTCAAAAATATTCTTTTTAAAAATAAATGATTTCTTAAAGATATTTTACATGGTATTTATCCTTGTTTTAAGCATTTTTGAAAGGAAATTTCTTAACATTTTCCAAATGAGTCGCTTTTGACTCCATTTTACAAAATGTTTTGAAAGGAATTATTATTTTTAACATTTACAACATGAACGGATTTTCCCTTTATAATGACTATTATTTTATTTAAAACTTCCTTTATATGTTTTCAATGTTGTTTTAAAATAAATTTTTTCTCTATATTTTTTGAATTTTTAGTTTTTAAAAGTGATTTTCAATATAAAGAGGTTATTTTACTCAAAATAATAATGATATTTTAATTGTATTTTCATTCATCAATGTCAACAACCCTTGTTATTACTTATGATCCAATGGGGATATTTTGTAATTTACCATCCTCATTCTTTCTCTGGATGGATTATGATTGTTTCAAATTGATTGTTATAGAAATTTTTTCTTTCTCATAGGTTAATCATGTTTCAAAGAGATTGTTATGGAACCCGTTTCTTTTCCATAGGTTAATCATGTTTCAAAGAGATTGTTATGGAACTCATTTCTTTCCCATGGGTTAATAATGTTTCAAAGAGATTATTATGGAATCTATTTCTTTCCCATGTGTTAATCATGTTCCAAAGAGATTGTTATGGAACCCATTTCCTTCACATGGTTAAATCTTTTTTCAAAGAGATTATTATGGATCCTATTTCTTTTCCATGGGTTAATCATGTTTTAGAGATACTTTCATGGAAATCATTTCTTTTCCAAAGTTTAATCAAGTTATGAAAATAATAAAGGTTTTTTGTATGATATTATACTGAAATGAATGATTTGTGTACTTTATTCATGAATGATACTTATACATTTTGAAAGATCATGGGTGCACCTAGATAGCACTAAGTGATCCTGATATATCTTATATGATGGGTGTGCTTAGATAGAATCAGGTGATCCCATTATAGCATATATGATGGGTTCTCTTATATAGCACTCAAATTCATTAGATAATGTTCCTTGTCTTAATAGACAAGAATTAGGGATTTACCGATGGGTTTTTCCTATGAATTTAATTGGGATCCACTTATCTTTAATATGGGTTTAAAATATTTTATGAATATAATGTTTCCAAGATACCAATAAAATTTATCTATGCTTTCTATGGGTTTATAATTTTTCTTATGATCAATATTGATATCCCATAGCTCATGATTATTGATTCTAGTGATTCTCTCCTTTTTTAAATCCTTATTCCATGATTTCATGTTTGATGATACAATTATTGATTGGTATGAATATTGTTATCTTATAATCATGCACATTGATTATGTCATCATAACCATATAATCTTCTTATTCTCACTGATAACATTCAATTATTAATAACTATGTTTACCCTTAGTGAGAATTTGATCTCACCCTTCTTATGTTTCATTTTTCCTTGGTTTTAAATAATGAGGTTTAATAAATTATGTCAAGAAGGTATTTCATATGAATTATGATAATGACTTAATGTGAAATAAGAAAAACTAGGCTATGCGGTGGATATGCTCATTTAAATACATGGGTATTTTTTATGTAAGAATTTTTCTAATCTATAAAACTCTAAACCAAAAATTTTCCTTGATAATTTAAGTGATCCAATTTTTCCTTTTGATTTTGTAAGATTTAGATGGAAAAAATTCGGTCACCTAAATCGATATCAAATCCAAAAATGTAATTTTTATGATTTCAACACCAAATTGGAGGGTGCAAGTTTAGGTATGTTATTTGAATCAAGACTCTAGGATGCAGTAGATATTGATTAATTTCCTTGAATGAAGTTTGGTATTATTCTTCCATCTGGTTTATGTTACCTTTCTTTATAATCCTTCATGAGGGATTACACTTATCAAATGGATTCGTGATGAATCGGTGGATATAATCCAAGTTTCATAAAGGCCTCACAACTCATGGAGGTTATATGGAGGAGGAATATTATGTATAGCCTTTATCTTCTTTGGATTAATATTTATGTCTTTCTACTAGAAAATGAAGCTAAGGAACTTTTAATAGGTAACCCTGAATGCACACTTTAAGGGGTTCATTTTCAAGTGATAGGAGTAGAGGAATTCAAAAAAAATATCATGGTCCTTAATATGGTCTTGATATGGAGAGATTTAACCACTGGATCATCTATATATAACTCCACCAATTTCTTTATGATTATCTTGAAGATATAGTGTATGCCATACTAGTAGGTAGCTCAAGAATTCTTCAAACCTAATGGAATTACCCAGTAGTATAAGGTTACCTAGGGTGCTATGAAAGTGTTGTATTCCTCATTAATGGGGGATATTAAGATCTGGTTATACTTGGAATATCCATCTATGAAGGATGGGTCTTGTAAACCATCTTTCATATCAATTAGAAAATCCATTATCGAAAGGGGAAAATTGTCCTTTGGGCAGTGGTGGTTGAGGTCCCCAAAGTTGATGAAGACTCTTCTACTCATTCTTCTTTATGACTAGGACAATTTTGGCTAGACACTTGAGAAACTAAAACTCCCTAATGAAGTTTTACTTGATAATTTTTTGAACTTTGGTCTTAACCATAGCACCATGGGAAGGTTTAATCTTCTTAGGAAGCTATTGAACCCATGATAACCTGCTGGGAGGCCAAGATGATGAATGAAAACCTGGGGATCGATCCCTGGAATCTTCTTGTATCTCCAGGAAAACACTTCATGATGATTCTTCAGGAAAGACGCATATTTTTTTGTTCCTAAAAACACATGAATACACTAATTAGTGTTGGCCTAGGGTCTTCCTATATGCCAAGATTTACATGGGTCAACTCGTAGACCTTGTTGGATATGCCTTCTTCAAATGTTGGGGGTGTCATCCAAATCCTCTTCATCATCTAGGACATGAGGGTTAGAAGGAGAGGGTGAATATGTGGGGATTTTGGATTCGATAGTGGCACTAGAATATGCTTTGGTGGGTATGGAATCCTCAATTATGGGTTCCTATTATGAGGAGACTGTGGAAATTAAAGCTGATGAGCCAATCCCAAATGTTTTGTGACCATGAGGCCCACCTTTTATATCAAAACAGTAGTGATGATTGAACTTCCACTGAGTTAATACTACCTTGAATAACATATGGTGGTTCCATGGACCAGAGGCCATGGTGTCAATCCCTTAGTATTGCATAGGAGTATGACTTTATGGCACTAGTCGATCCTATCTCATGTAAGAGTATGGGATAATCTACGAGCAATCCTTATTTTTAGAGATGATGAAGCAGCTTCCCAGGTATGGGATTATGGGATTCAACCAGTGGATTAGCGAAATGAATCTATCCTTAAAATATATCCAATAATCCAATGAGTTGTTCATTGAATCGTTAGGGGAATTAATAGTCTCAACTCTATCAGTCTAGAACTATTTTTCTACCCTTTCATAGTACTCTGCATCCATGTAATGGGGTTCACAAGAGTTAAAGATATAAGTGTCTCCCCAGGGTGCCCCGAATCAATCTTTAAGGAAGTATTTAAGTCACTTATGGTATGAAGAAAGGATCACTGCATTAATATGGATTTAGGGCCTCCCCAAAATGTAATAGTAAGTAGTTTATTGGGAGAAAACCATAAATTTGGTTCTTGTTGTTAGGCCATTGAAGTAGGTTTTCAACCAAATCTTTCTACATGGTTTCTGCTCGCTCTTTTCATACCCTTGAATTGTTAGGTTAGAGAGAGTTAGATCCACCTCTATAAGCCCTATATTTTTAATCATATGGGTAAAGATAAAATTGATCCTAAATATGGTATCAACTAATAAATAGAGGATTTCCATGCCATTAAATCAGCCTGTGGAATACAACGGGTGAATGTCCCCTTAGATGGTTGTACCCTCAAATTATTCAGATAAGGAAATGAAAACTTTTCATTCTCCCTTCTCATATTCCTCTACATGGTAGGCCTCATTGGTATCTTCCTCAGTCTCTAACTGGATGGATATTTTTAAGTACTTGATAAGGGTCTCTAACAGGGATCACAAAATGTGTCATTGGATAAGGTGTTTGGACCTAAACCATACTGTACATTTTCCTCTATATATTAAGTGACTAAGGATGAGCACTAGATGGATGAGTTCAGGCTCTAGGCATTCATGGTAGAGTATAATGTTTTTTTGGTTGATTCTTACTATCGACCAATACAATCGGTTGAGTAAGTGCACCTAATGGAGTGTCCTAAGAGAGTTGTGCTTATTTATCCCTATGCAAGGATTTCTATCTTGTCTTAGTGGCATGGAAAGTATATTCTATAGAACTAACTCAGTCACCCTATCGATTATCATGGCACCTGCCTCACCTCTTATGGAATCGTCTAGAAATTATTGAGTGTGATCTGGGATGTTCTTCATCACAAAGTACCGTGAAATGATCTACCAACTTGATATAATTCATAGAAGTATATTCCTTTTAATTTTTAGTGGAATATTTTTAGACTGGATAAATTTTGGTGATATCTCCTAATTTAGGAGGTATGGATTCATTGAGGGTGTGGTATGGGTTCATCACTGATGGGGGAATCTAATTTCCTTAGCATCTTCGATGCTAATTCTTCTAATACTTGGAAGGTTGCATCACAAAAGAGGTGGATGGAGTGGATGCAGTGAATATGAGGGGTGTCATTTAATCAAATTGAAATATATTATTCCATGGTTGCAAGTGACCATATTATAAGACATCAAATCATTTTACTTTTTCATACCCCAAATTGGAATATTTGAAGATTAAATGCTCCTTTATGTTTTTCCTTAGGACTCTATGTTATGAGAAAAAATTGGCATGATCAGTGAGGTAAGAATCTTTAGGCCTCCTACATTTTGGAAGGTTCAATATATTCTTCTCCAAGTCATAGATGAAGTTACCTAGGACATTTGAGTCATTGAAGGATTAGGTCTTTTTATTCCTCTTTGAAAAGGTAATATTGTGTACCTAGACCTGACAAGGGGCTTGGGAAGCATTTTCATAGTGAGTTTGTGCCTAATGAGGTTGTGGTTAGCGGGGCTTGTTTGGCAGATGATGTTTTTCTGAAAAGGTTTCTAAAGGTGTACCTGTTGTGGGAACTAAATCAAGTAAAAAATGATTGTTTCCACCTTTATAGTATTTTTTACTAAATACGGAAGACGTAATGGGTGTGACCATTGTTTGGTCCGCTGTAATGTTTTTTCTAGGAATTCAGCTCTTTTAGAGAACTCTTGGAACCCACATGGATATATGAGAGAGATGAGGGTTGGGACCAACTCATCTTTGACATTCTCAATGAAAATCATCAACAAATATTCCTGGGAGAGATATGTATCCAAATAATATGTGAGTCCCTTCCACTGAGCAATGAAGTCAGCAACTTACTCATCGAGACTCTATTTTCATTTAGAGAGTTTAGTGATGTTGTTATTGTGCATGGTGGAGTTGAATTGATAGAGGAACTGCCTATATATTACCATTTAGAAAAAACTCAATGGGAAGCTAACTATACGAGATAAAATAAGGGCCTTCCAAATTCTAAACCAAACCGCAAATCTTGGTGGCTTCCTGTTTCTCTAGAGTACCCAGTATCAGGCCACACCTCGAGGGGAAGAGGTCCAAGTATTTAAATGTATTGCATTTGTCATTGAATAGGGAGAATCTCAAATTACTAAATTCTTTATGTGGGTTCATCTAGTCTACCCATGCTAGATATGGCTTCCCTTCTAGTGGTATCATAGTTTGATGTGTTTCCAAAGCTTCAAGATGAGTAATGAGTGTGGCTATCATGTCATACAGTGAGGGTTGGTAGTCACCAAGTCTCTAACTCTTTGGTGGCTCATGAAGTATAGTGACCATGGTCCCAATGAGGGGAGTTGTGTTGTTCCAGTGGGGTAGGCAGGTGTTGGATATGGTTTCACTATGATTCCTTAAAATTAATCCAGAACATCCTCCACATTCATGTACCTTTATAGAGATATAGGTACCTTTTATACCTCATCTTCTAGGATGGTAAGCCTTAATTGATGGGCTTCTTCCCCCAGTTCGGGGGGTGGGGTGGGTTTTCTTATCATGAACCAGCCCAGGTACCCTAGTAACCCGATAATCGAGCCAGCCTTGACATAGCCTGAAGGGTTTTCCCAATCCCCACGGGTTGGAAACTAGCACCTGGCATCATACAACATATAGGTGGGAATGATTTTTCCATAAGAATGCAAAAGAAAAAGAAAAAAAATCAGTATGCATAACAAAAGAAACTCCACTTGGAGTGATGTACTAGAATACAACATGGCATAAAAATCCCAAATTACTACAACCCAAGCACTAAAATGGGAAAAAAACCCCAATGTCTCTAAGTAAACAACTCACCAAGACCAAATCTCAACAGCTGGATCCACCTCCAAGAGATCCCTTCCCTTTGCTCGAACCTGAAAGAAGAAAGTCTACAAGCACCTGAAGGAAAAAGTAGGGTGTGAGCCTAATCCTGGTAGGATACTACCGATGATTCCATCATAGATTTCAAATATATATTATCCAAATAAAAATCTTTCAATTTTAAAGTTAATAGGTTTGGAAATTCAAAGTCATATTTAAACAAAACATGTTACAGATTTTCAAAATATTGGAAAAATAATTTAAGAAAATCCTTTATAATGATGGAATATTTCTAAAACAATGGCTTAAATAAAACATTTATATAAAATAGTTTATATAAATTCAATAAGCATGTAAATCAGTTCAAAAGCATTGGCATACATTTATATATCAAATATAAATAAACAAGTGAGCAACATGGTCATCTACCCAAAGGTACAATAGTATTTACCAGCTATAGGATTCTGCACTCTCTATGTAAACTCATCAAAATGTGTATACACACATACCTATGACACAGGACAAAGGAGACTCATCACCAACCGATTGCAGATGTGACCCGCCGCAAGTATGTTTTAGAGCGTTGTCATAGCGTAGAGTGTATCCAAATAACTCACTAGTTACCTAAGTCTTGCATGCACTCTTACATGATGGGTGAACTATTTTAAGATTGATTAAAAATAAGATAAATCCCATTTTTTCATTTAAAAAGTACCAATTTCTTTCCATTTAAAACCAAAATAGGTTTAATTCAAAAACACGCCTTTTTTACAAGATAAAACCAATGAGTTTATATCAAATCATTTTAAGCCATTTTCACTAGTTTGAAATATAATAAAAACCAATTCCATCATCGCACAATTTATTACCACAATTAAATTCAATAATTTAATTGAAATCATTTCCATCAAATCCAAAATTTAAATCAGCAAATTTCCAAAAACACACCCAATTCAATGGATTTAGTGGTTTTCCACATTTATATTCCAAAATCATTTCAAATATCTCAATTCACTAGAATCGGGTTTTTATCAATTTAATTGAAATCAAATTTTAGCAATTGAATTTAAATAAAAAATTGAAATAAATCAAGAAATACAAGGATAATCAATTTGGCTAATCAGAATAGAACCACCTACCTCAAGGTCACTGATGTCAACGATAATGATAATCCACCCAGTGTGGTTCAATACACCTTCTCATGACATTATTATTGTGAGATTCGACATACCAATTCCCAACGCTCATCAAGGATTTCTAGAACCAAAACATCTATTTTATTTCACAAGGAAGTAAAATATTACATGTGATTACATTTTCTCTCTCCTGGGTAATCTCTCGATTATTGTTTTATGTTAATGCATGCGATGTCAATAAATATCCATAAGTATAATTATAAACCTCATTTGATAATTATATCTGTCTATTTTATTTCTCAAGGAAATAAAATATTATATGAGATTATATTTTCTCTCTCCTGGATAATCTATGGTTTATTGTTTTAAATTATCACGTGCAGGGATAATTTATCTCACCAGGATAAGTTTCAAAATATATATATATTATCACATATGATAATATTTATCTTTCATGGAAATTTTTTAGTTTATCAATATATCAACGCATGCGCTTGTGATTATCCATCGGAATAATTATCTTTGATAAACTCACAATTATCGTTTTAATAAGTCTTTTCATTTATCTAGTGATAAATTCTTCAATAAATTTCCTTTTGATAATTTCAATAAATTATCCTTTATAATGATTTTAACAACTATCTCAATAATTGTATGAAATTATGTTTTGATAGTTCTTTGTGATTATCTTTTGATAATTTGATGAAATTTCAATTTTATGGTTTTTCTGTATACTTACCTTCCAATAATCATGAAAATTTTAATCTTTGATAATTTATCATTATTATCATCTGATAATTCTTAACAATAATTTTTTGATAAAAATACAATATTTATCTTTTTGATAATTTAATAACTCATCATTTAATAAAATTGTTTAAGAATTATCCTCGATAATTTCATTAAAATTATTCATTAATAAGTTGTAGCAATTATCATTCAATAATTATTAAAAATTATCTTTTGATAAAATTATTTTAAAAGATCCATTTAAAATGTGAAAAATCTAATCAATGAATTTCTTGCTACCTTTGAAACAAAATATTTATTAATCTTCTGCTCGTCGAGATGAATTCAATGGTACTAATGGCGCGTAATTATGACCAATAACGAAGAAGTTATTGAATTTAAAAGATTTAGAGAATAATAAAAAAATAAAAAATAAAATGGAACACCTCATATGCACCACGCACAGGACATCGCCCACCATTAGTTGCCGAAGGAGGAGATCAAATTCCATTCAAGGCCTTGTGATCGCATCTAAGGAAGATTTGGGCTGCATAAACTCTACGTGATCAAGCCAAACAGAATTACAAGGAGTTTGAGGGTTATAAGAACCCCAAAAATGAAGGCTTGAGATCCTTATTTAAAACATTCGTTTTAACCCAATATTTAACTAGAAATTTACTGCGAAGTCATTCATTTACCCTCATGAAGGCGTTGCAAGTGAAACGGATTAAAATGGTGATGATTTGGAAGCTTTTGGGTGAAGCCATTAGTTAAAAATGGAATTTCGGTGCATGTAGAAGATGATGTAGTGTGAAAGGAGATTGAACAGTGAAAATAGTGTCTCTTTAATAATTAAATTAAATTAATTAATTAGTTAAAATAAAAAAATAATCTCAAACGTTTGTTAAGCATAAATGTTATGCCCTTACTAGGGTAAACATCTCATTCCGGACCCAATGGTGGTCTCAGATTTATCAAACGATGAACCGTTTGAGATATATTAATGATTTATTAATTAGAAATCGAAATAATTAATTAATTAAAATAAAAAGTGTTTTTTTTTTGCGAGTGAGGCGTCCAAAAGCTCAACACTTACAAATGTTATACCCTGTCTAGGGTAAACCCCTCATTCCGGACCCATCGATGGTCTCCAATTTCCCATATGACACACTGTTTGGGAGATATTTAATTATTTTAAATAAATAATATATTAAATATTATTTAAAAACTTTCTCTAACAAGCGAGGCATCCAAAAGTTCATCGCATTAGAATGTTATACCCCTACAAGGGAAAACACCATATTTCGTACATAACCGTGGTCTCAAATTTCTCATAAGATGGACCATTTTTGGATTTATTCAATTATTTTGAATAAATTGCCCGTGCTTAAAACAATAAATTTTATATTTTTATTCCATCCTCTCTGAGACTTTGCAGACCTTTAAAACTCATACTTACTCAGGATTTAACTCAAAAAAATATTTAATTGAATATTCCAGAGTATTAATTGTTCATTTTACCATTCCGATATGTGTTTAACAAAAACACAACTTTTCACTGATAAAACATTTTTTCCATTTAACGTGATAATAATTCAACACAAGAAGATTTAAGAATACCTAAAACACTAACGGGATGTTACAACCACCCCACCATATGAACTTTTTGTCCTCATAAATACTACGAAGAAGCCTACATGTCAAAAGAGACAAGGCCATTGTTCACTCATCAGTGCCTCCCTCTCTCAAGTCTCATGAGAATCCGAACCATGTTGTCATAGAACACATACCAGAGGTATCTTCCTCCCATGAAGTACCTTTGTCTCAGAATCAACAATCTTGACTGGTCATTTAGATATAGATAAATTAGGTTTAATCTCAAGATCACTCGAGCTAAAAATTTGAGATGGATCAGAGAGATAATTTTTCATCTATGATATAGGGAACATGTTATGTATTGACGTCAGCTGCGGTGGTGGTGCTAAATGGTAAGAAACTTTTCCCACCTGATCAACAACCTCAAAAGGTCCCACAATATGAGGAGAAAGATTCCCTTTCCTCACAAGCTGTCAATGACCCAACTGGGGTGAAACCTTCAAGAATATATGGTCACCAAATTTGTTGCTTCAAGTCATAGAATGTCTTAGTTCTTCCTAGGTGCACAACCCATTGGAAAATATGTAAATCCCCTATTATAGCCTTCCTTGTCACTAATAGTGAAACATAACAGTTTCAATAACACAGAACACACTCTTTGGAGAACGACCACTGGGAATCATTCTCCCCACCATAAAGAGAGTCTCTAATGCTTACAAAATTCATCAAAAATATTTTTTTCCTGAAGAATAATCTCGAGAAGACAATATTTCAGAGAACCATTAGCTTTCATGGCGGAGTGAACCAACTCCACCCAAGGTGACATGATTGGGTGAATAAAGGCTTTCTCAAGAAGATCATCCAACTGGGTTATTAGTTTTTTCATTTCAACTGGAGCCATTTGGTAAGAGGGAAAAGAAACTGGTTGAGTACTAGACATTAAGTAAATAGAAAACTCAAACTCCCTTACCAGTAGAAAACCAAAGAAGATAGAAGGAAACATGTTGGGAAACTCAAAGATGACTACAATAATATCACCACTCATTGAATCTCACTCCATATCAAATGTAAAAACTGATATCACTTTCCCCAACTCCAGATAAGAAGGTCTGGCTCTGCTCAACCTTGGGTCACATTCTTCTTAAAAGTAAAATAGGCACACCACTAGGTGTAGTAATGTAGACCCATCAAAGATAACAATCAATTCGGGATTTATTGGTAACGATCCAATCCATCCCGAATATGACATTAGGAGATTTCAATTTGAGTACCAAAATACTCCAAGAAAGTTTGAAAACTGATAGATAGAAGACACAAGAGGGATTATGGAGACCCTTCTCTCTCTTTATACCGAGGGGTATAGTAATATCCATGGCACAAGATAAAATCTCCATAAGAAGATTAATAAGATTAACAGTATGGTTTGAAATAAATGAGTGAGATGCATTCATATCAAAAATAGTAGTCACTAACAACAAAGCTATAGTAATGGTACTACTCACGATCATTAGACCAGTATTTGCTTCCTCTAGAGACTCTTCCACTGTGTGAAGAAGCTTCATTCTGGATGCCTATATCTAGAACCCTTTTAAACATGAAGCATTTGATTGCCCCACAATTTTTGAAGGTTCTGATGATCTTGTTCCATTATGTGAAGTGTAAAATTTGTGGAAGAACTTCTGCAAGTTCCCTAAACATCTACAGTAGCCATAGTTCTATCAGCCTACTCAAGATTGAAAAAAACTCCACACCTTTCGCCAACACCATTGAATCTTGATAGAACTATTTATTGAAAAGAACCTTTTAAGTCTTTCCAATATAAACCCTCGTGTTTCTTTTTTCACTATCATGTCCCACCATCTCCTTCTTGGTGCCTCCAACACAAATGTGGCACACTTCATGGTGATCTCGTCCGATGTCTACAAGAACTCAAACAAAAGTTCTATCTTTCCCAACCATTCTTCATGATGTTGAGGATCAGTGAAACCTTTGAAACATGGTGGTTTTTAGTGAAAAACTCTTGAGAACAAATTCGAAGAGAACCCCCCCCCCCCCCCCATGGTTCCACAGCTGGATCCTGGATGGAAACTAAAGGGGGTGCCTATCCCAGAGCTTGGACAGTGCACACAATCACCTCAACTAGGATCGGTTCCACTGGAGGATTTGCTCACTTATGTTCAGCAGTAGCCTCTTCCTGGATATGATTCACACATCTTCTCAGAGGCATGATGTTACACAACATTAGCATACAATAAATAAGACATTAGATAAGGTTCGTACATAGAAACAAGGGAAACATGATCCTAACCAGTAAAACATATATTATTTGGATTTCACTATATCTAAATCAAAATAGAGAAAATACTAGAACTAATCCATAAGGAATATTTCCCTAACCACCCCTGGTGACTTAAATTTTATTGCAAGGAGAGCTGGCCAGGCACTCAATCGTAGCTACCTCCTAAATCATGACAAGAATACTCAAATGAATATTTACTTCAAGGAAACATGCTTAACCTCCCTTTGATACCACTTTGTCATGAACCATCCCACATACCATGGTAACCTGATAACCGAGCCACCCCTAACATAGCCCAAAGGGCATTCTTGATCCCCATTGGTCGACGACTAGCACTTGGCATCGTACAACATACAAGTGGGAATGATTTTTCCACAAGAATGGAGAAGAATAAGAAAACAAATCAGTATGCATAAAAAAAGAAACTCCACTGGGAGTGATGTACCAGAATAAAATATGGCATAAAAGGACCAAATTACTAAAATCCAAGTACTAAAATAGAAAAAACAACCCCAAGGTCCTTAAGGACACAAATCACCATGACCAAATCTCAACAGTTGAATCCATCTCCAAGAGATCCCTTCCCATTTCTTAAACTTGGAAGAAGAAAGTCTACAAACACTCAAAGGCAAAAGTAGGGTGTGAGCCTAACCCAGTCGGATACCACCAAATATTCCATAACAGATTCAAAATATAGATTATCTAAATAAAAGCTTATAATTTTAAAGTAAATAGGTTTGGAAATTCAAAATCATATTTAAACAAAACATGCTATACATTTTCAAAATGTTGGACAAATACTTTAAGCAAAGTCTTTAAAATGATGGAATATATATAAAATAATGGATTAAACAAAACAATTATATAAAAAAATTATATTAATTTTGTAGGCATGTAAAATGGTTTAAAATCATTGGCATACATTTATATCTCAAATATAAACAAACAAGCGAGCAAAATGGTCATCTTCCAAAAGGTATGATAGTATTTACTAGCTATAGGATTCTGCACTCTATGTAAATATAGAAAAATGTGTATACACATGTCCCTATGAAATTGGCCAAAGGAGACTCATCACCAACCCATCGGGGATGTGACCCACCGCAAGTATGTTTTAGAACGTTGTCGTAGCATAGAGTGTATCCAAATAACTAACTAACTACCTAAGGCTTTCATGTGCTCTTAAATGATGGGTGAACTATTTTAAGACTACTTAAAAATATGATCAATCTCATTCTTCCATTTCAAAAGTGCCAATTTCTTTCCATTTAAAACCAAAAATAAGTTTTATTCAAAACATGCCTTTTTTACAAGATAAAACCAATGGGTTTCTATTAAATCATTTTAATCCATTTTCACCATTTTTAAATCCAATCAAAACCAATTTCATCATCGCACAATTTATTTTCACAATTAAATTCAACAATTTCATTGAAATAATTTCCATCAAATCCACAATATAAATTAAATAATTTAAATCAGTAAATTTCCATAAACACCCCCAATTCAATGGAATTGGGGGTTTTCCAAATTTCCATGACAAAACTATTTCAAATATCTCAATTCACTGGAATACAGTTTTTATCAATTTAATTGAAATAATATTGGATCAATTGAATTTAAATAAACAATTGAAATAAATCAAGATATACAAGGATAATCAATTTGGATAATCATAATGGAACCACTTACCTCAAGGTCACTAATGTCAGTGGAACGATAATCCACCTAGTGTGGTTCAATACACCTTCTCAATACATTATTATCATAATCATTGACACACCAATTCTCAATGCTCGTCAAGGGTTCCTAGATCCAAAAAATCTATTTTATTTCACAAAGAAGTAAAATATTAAATGTGATTACATTTTCTCTCTTCTTGAAAATCTCTAGATTATCATTTTATGTTAATTCATGCAATCACAATAAATATCCATATGAATAATTATAAACCTCATTTGATAATTATATCCCTCTATTTTATTTCTCAAGGAAATATAATATTACATGTGATTACATTTTATCTCTCCTGGATACTCTCTAGATTATCATTTTAAATTATCACATTCAGTGATAATTTATCTCACCAGGATAAGTTTCAAAATATATATATATTATCACATGTGATAATATTTATCTTTTAGGGAAAATTTTCAGTTTACCATTATATCAATGCATGGGCTTGTGATTATATATCAGAATAATTATCTTTGATAAACTCACAATTATCGTTTTAATAAGTCTTTTCATTTATCTAGTGATAAATTATTCAATAACTATCCTTTTGATAATTTCAAGCAGTTATCCTTTGCAATCATTTTAACAATTATCTCAATAATTTCATGAAATTAAGTTTTGATAGTTCATTGTGATTATCTTTTGATAATTTGATGAAATTACCATTTGATGGTTTTTTTATACTTACCTTCCAATAATCATGCACATTCAACCTTTGATAATTCATCATTATTATCATCTTATAATTCTTAACAATAATGTTTTGATAAAAAAACAATATTTATCTTTTTATAATTTAATAACTCATCATTTGATAAAAAAATTAAGAATTATTCTCGATAATTTCATTAAAATTATTCATTGATAATTTGTATCAATTATAATTTGATAATTATTAAAAATTATATTTTGGTAAAATTATCTTAAAATAACCATTTAAAATGTAAAAAAATTGGATCAAGGAATACCTTATTTCCTTTGAAACAAAAGAATTATTAAGATTCTTTTCGTCGAGACAGATTCAATGGTACTGATGGTGCGTAATTCCAACCAATAGCGAAGAAGTTATTGAATTTAAAAACAATTGAGAATAATAAAAAAAGAAATAAATAAAATAAATAAAATGTAACACCTCATATGTGCCACACACAGGAGGTCACCCACAGTTGGCCACCGAAGGAGGAGATCAAATTCCATTCAAGGCATTGTGATCTCATCCAAGGAAGATTTGGGCTACATAAACTCTACGTGATCGAGACAAAGATAATTCCAAGGCGTTTGAGGATTATAAGAACCCCAAAAATGTGGGTTTGATATCCTTATTTAAAACATTTGTTTTAACCCATTATTTAACTGAAACTTTACTGCGGAGTCAGTCATTTACCCTCATGAAGTCGTTGCAAATGAAATGGATTAAAACGGTGATGATTTGGAAGCTTTTGGGTGAATCCATCGGTTGAAAATGGAGTTTTGGTGTTTGGAGAAGATGATGTGGCATGAAAGGAGATTGAATAGTGAAAACAGTTTCTCCTTAATAATTAAATTAATTAATTATTTACCATAAAACAAATCTCAAAAGTATGTTAAGAATAAATTTTATGCCTTGCCTAGGGTAAAAACCCCGTTTCGAACCCAACGGAGGTCTCGAATTTCTCAACTGATGAACCGTTTGAGAGATATTAATGATTTATTAAATAAAAATCGGATTAACTAATTAATTAAAATAAAGTGTTATTTTTGTGAGCGAGACATCCAAACACCCAACATTAAGAAATGTTATACCCTTTCTAGGGTAACCCCCTCATTCCGGACCCATCAGTAATCTCATATTTCCCATACGATGCACCTTTTGAGAGATATTTAATTATTTTTAATAAATAATATATTAAATATTATTTAAAAACATTCTCTCACAAGAGAGGCATCTAAAATTCTGGCGCCTTCAAATTTTATACCCCTCCTAGGGTAAACACCATATTTTGAAAATAACTGTGGTCTCAAATTTCTCATAAGATAGACCATTTTGGAGTTATTCAATTATTTTGAATAAATTTCCCGTGCTTAAAACAATATATTTAATATTTTTATTCTCTCCTCACTAAGACTTTTCAGACCTCGAAAACTCAAACTTACTCAATTTTTAACTTAAAAAAATATTTAATTAAATATTCTAGAGTATTAATTGGGTGTTTTACCATTCTGCGATGTGTTTAAAAAAACTTAACTTTTCACTGATAAACCATTTTTTCCATTTAACGTAATATTAATTTAACACAAGAAGGTTTTGGAATACCTAAAATAGTAACAGGATGTTACATTGATTCAATTGAGTCATTTGTCACCTTCGACTTTGAGAGTTTTATGGTGACATAATGCTTTCCTCATTATTGACTCATGTGGAGAGGGAGTTATCTAATAACGATCCCCTGAGGGTCATGGGGATCCCTTTTATGTGCGTCGTAGCTGGTGTCATGGGTATGACCCCCATGGTGGTTTTTTGTCCTTCTACCCTAGGATGGATATTTGGTACACGTAAATACTCCAGTACAAAAAGACCTTTTTTCAATTTTTATTATCATGGGGAAGACCTCTTTGATAGTATTATTCATCATGGGTCAGCCCATGATGGTTTTTGGTGGCACCCATGATGGGGATAGTCAACCCGACCTTCCTTGTAGGTAGTTGGGGTTTCGATCCTAATCAGGAAAATGTGAGACCTCATGTTGTGGTTGTGAGGGTAGGATGTGGTGCGCAAGTGGTGTGGGAACTAGATATGATTGATAGGCATCCTACTGGGTAGGGTTTTTAGCCTTCCCCCAGCATTGGTGTTAGATGTTCTGGATCAAGTCATGTAGAGTAGGTATGGGTTCAACCTTCTCATCCGCTTGTGGAGCCAATTAGCATTGTCTCCATGATTGGGTGGGAACCCTCCTAGGTAGATCTTGGGTGGTAGTAGTCATTGTTGTGACTCATACATCCCCTACATCCTTGGATAAGGGAAGTGATAGATCAGTCTATACCTAGGAAAGACTACCAAAATGATTTTTCATGGTGATCGGAGGGGTTTTCCCCCTACGTGGACCTTGTGGTTGGTGATGTTGGTGAGATATTAATGCTTTAAGGTACTAATAGGTCATATCCCTTGTTTTTATGATCCCTTGTTTGTATCAATGAACCAAGGCATTTATGACCCTCTGTTGGATGAATTCAAAGGAATAAATGTGGTGAGGGAGCCTAGTAGATATAGAAGTGGAGGTCGTCATGGAAGGGGTATAATATTGTGGGATTACCACACCACTAGTTCTCCTACCCCCTAAGCCTACTAGTGGTAGGACATAAAAACAATTTAGCAACTTGATTAATGTGTCATTAATTAAGTCAATCATCGGTGTAGGTATGATGAATATGATACCCAACATGTCCAATGTTATCCATTCTCTTCCAAGATAGTGAAAGGATCCACGTCTATGATGTCTTAAACTATAGATTCCAAACATCTTTCATTTTCCCCTAGTTATATGATAACAATGTCATTTTGGTCCCACTATTTTGGTTTAGTGATCCTAAAACTAAATGTTTGGATCTAGTGACATCCAAATCTGGTTGTATCCAATGTTACTAGTCTACTCATGGTTCAAGTATAAGATATTCTCATTGGTTTCACCATTTTTTTCTAACACTTTTATGTCGGGGCCTCACACCGAGTATGTTGGTGCACTTGTCTACCTTCTTTGCCTCTCCTAAAGTGGTTCTCTTCCATGTATTGGTCTCTCCTCCTCTAGGGTGGTTGGTTGGCCACCCCGCATTCCAAATTTTTAAATGTGGGCAGCATTTACCACCATGATTGATGGTTTCATCTCCTTGTTCAAAGTGAGATAATGGTATCTTGGTTCCTCTTTCCATTAATTCCTCCTTTGAGATCATTTTCTAGTTTGGGTCTCTCTTATATATTTGAGTCATGTTCATGAAACTCATTCTTAGTATCATCTTGAGGTGGGTACCGATTTATTACACTTCTTATGACTCAAAAGGGGAGCAGCCTATAGTTAGATGTGATATTGATGTTGGAAACATTTGGACATATATAGATGTTGGGTATGTAGGGAACCGACAAACTCTACTTATTTAAAATTTGAGGTCATCTCATATATGAGCCTTCTTAGGTCTAGAACCCAAGGCATCTCATGTCCTTCACAAGGTAATTTATTCCAGGGGAATAAGACTTATGAGGAATTTTACCTCAGGTATCCCATACTCATTACATGAGGTATAGATTCTAAATCATCTAGTGGGTCATGGGTTTAGGGTCCTATGGGGACATGATCATAGGTTTAACATCTTGTGGGGAAACAATCATAAGTTTGATGTATTTGGGGGACAGGTTGGCCATAGGTTTAGCATATTTTGGGGACAAGTTGGTCATAGGTTTAACATCTTATGGGGACAGTTTGGTCACAAGTTTAATATCTTGTGAGGAAAAGTTGGTCACAGGTTTAATATATTGTAGGGATAGTTTGGTCACATGTTTAACATCTTGTGAGGATAGGTCAGTCATATATTTAACACCTTATGTAGATAGGTTGGTCATGGGTTTAATGTCTTGTAGGGATATATTTTTCATAGGTTTAACATCTTGTGGGGATAGGTTAGTAGGATTTATGTTTGTTCCCATGGGGAAGATGAGCATACATTGGATTTTTTGCCTTCTAGGGTGTAATAAGTGTAGGTTTAATGGTTGTGTTGGAAATCAAGGTTGAAACTTAGGGAGGTATCCTGAGTTTTTCAGGATTGAACCTTAGTAAGGCATCCTATGTACCCGTTTAGGGGATATGGATCAAAACCCATGTAGTTTGAGTTCACGGTTTAAGTTCATGTGATAGGATCAATCCATGGAGTTTAATGTCATATGGTAAAAATTCTCACATCATGGAAGTAGCAACAACAAAGTATAGTGTGGGGATTATGTATATGACTTCCCTAATGTTTTGAGGTTTCATCCTATAGAGGTGTGGGGATTACATATATGGGATGTCCTAGTGTTGGAGTTTCATCCCTAGTGTTGGGGTTTTATCCCATGGTGGTGGAGGATAGTGTAGGAATTATGAATGAGGTATGTCTAGTATAGGAGGATCATCCCATGATGGGGAAGGAGGTGTCATCCCATGATGGTCATATATGGGGCATCCTGTATTCATCACACGGGGTGGGGTGGGGTGTAATCCCATGAAAGTCATACATGGGGAATCATGCATTCCATACATAGGGTAGGGATATAGTTTAACATCATATACTAAGAAAGTTTTCATTTAGCTTAACATCATATGACTAGGATGTTAGGCTGTGTTGTTTAAAATTTTGTAGCTCAGATGTGGGATAGGCCTGCACCTTGGGAGACCATTTATGTATAGGAGAGAAGGTTACAATACTAGGCATTTTTACTATGAAGGGTGGGTAGTTTCTCTTGAGGATTCCACCATCAGGGTGTTGTAGTTGGTTTCTTAGGGACAAATATTTTTACTATGATTATATGTATATTATATTATTTTAATATTAATAAAAATATCTTTTTATATATTGTTCATTGTTATGTATTAATTTAATGTAATAATGTCCTAGAGTATCTGTCACATTTATAAGGTCGTAGCAGTTCCCCACTATGGTAAGAACCTTGAAATTCCATGATGATATTATTCAATATAGTTATATGGTAAAAGTATATTATATGATGGGACACATAGAATGTGACTGTCAGGTATGAGTACTCATAAGAGGATGATACTTCTTCCATGAATTTCTCACTTTGTAATATCCAAGATGAGATATTATGAGAACAGACCCGCCATTATGAATTTTTCATGTTTTGGTGTCAAAATATATTCATATCTACAAGATTACATAACGATCCTTAGTATTTAATATTATCATTAATGCATGTCTTGACTCACGCACATAGATTTACAGACAAAAATCATCACACCATATGTTTGTGGGTATTACGGTACATTGGGTGCATCATGAATGACATGTTATTAATGGATAAGTCAAGGAAGGATTTATCCCTTCAATATTTATAGAAGTTAATATCTTGACCCTTTGATTGAAATAGAACTGTTGTATTAAATTCCCTGTCCATGGTATAACTATATGTTTATTTCAGATAGTCAAAGAAATACATATCGAGCATATAGTTTGGTGACACATATGTGAAACCTTCTTGATGAGATATTGAGATAAATGTATTATATTACATAGTGAGTATTCATATGTGGTTATCGTCGTTACGACATTAAGTTCATTCACATGGTGTCCTTTACCCGTTACTAGATAGTAATCTTGGACCTTAACCAAGCCTAACTAATTCCAATGAGAAAGAATCCTAGAGGGTCATGAACTAAGTATTTTTGTTGATCTTTGTTAAATTATATTTGAATTTAATTAATGGAATATATATTATTCACAATACTGAGGAATAATTTTATTCTTGTTTTATCGATCGAAAATATTTATTGATGAATAAAATATTTAATCTAAATATTCATTTAGGTGTTCAAAAAAGGTTATAGGAGTTCGAAGAAATCAATACTGTGTCTAATGATAAATATTAATTTACAAGTTGGTTAAATAATATTTCTTACTGAGAAAGTTAGCATGCATGCCATAAAATATTATTATTATTATTATTATTATTATTATTATTATTACTGGAATGGGGTTAAATAAAGATTATTATATAATTTAAGAGTCGTCATGAATTTAAATAATATTTTAACATAAACCCTAGATCTATAAATATATGGTTATGTATATTGTATAGGGTTAATCAAAAAATGATATATAGATAATTTTTGTGCATAACAAATTCTCTCTCGAATTCCTTTCTTCTCTCTCTCTCTCAATAATATGAAATGAAAGAGATATTCCTTCAAGGTCGAAGGACAAGTAATCAACATGAATGATGTAAGATGGTTGATTTATCGTGAAAAAACATGAAAATAAATTGGTGTTTCTTGAATATAAAAGAAGCACATGTGGATCACTTTTAAATGGATTCTACACTTGGATATTTACATCGCAATCAAGTTAATCTAGAAAATTGTTTTTAGATTATCAAAATATATATCAAAGAAATGATCCTAAGACAAGGTAAATTATTTATTTAGATCTAAATAAATTAATTATAAATTTAACATGAAATATTCTCTCTGAGATCTAAGTTTTCTTTAGTTAGTATCGGATTAGAAAATTTTCTCTAGCCATAGTGTTGATGTCATTGAAAATATTATGAATGATCCATCAGATCAAAAATATTTTATTTGATTTATGCCCACCCATGATACTTCCATTATGAATGGAACCTTCAAGTGGTATCAAATCGCTCACATTTTAAATTTATAATTAATTATTTGATTTTTGATTGATTGAAAATAGTGGTTATATATTTCATTTCGAGATTATTCATTCTTTAATCCGATTTTAATTAACATTCCTTGAAATATTAATCATATTCATTTAGTGTTTCATTTTCTTAAAGGTCTAAGAATAGATGAAGAATGACTGGAGATGTCCTTAGGAAGTGACAAGAATTTTTTCTAGTAAGACTGTGTTACACAGAATACATTCGGAGTACACATCATTTACCCATGTTCACTACACCTAGACGTGTCATAGGATACATGGATTTCCAAGTAATAACTACACATGGTGCATTTATTGAACATTTTGTATAGATTAGGTAAACCTAGAACATGACATGTTGGATTACACAGTGTGTAACTAGCGTAAACATCATGTAGTTTACACAGGTTAGTGGTGAAATTATCACAATCTGTGTGTTCATTATACATAGTCAAATCGCATGAGTTTGACATCCTAGAGCATTAAAGATATACATGAAGTGTATGCGGTGTACACGGTGTGCAGTTCATCATTTCACATATCAAAAATACACATCAATCCATTTGGTGGGTTATGCAGACACACAATGTGAGTGATACATGACATGTATCCGGTCTATACACATCGTGTAGGCATGACTGATGAACACAACGAGTTCTTTGATGAATTTAATAGACAAACGAAAAGAGTAATACATGGCATGTAGCTGGCTTGTACACAATATGTATTCAATCCAAGGTACACGACCAAAGATCTAGGCAGGTAACCCAGGTATATGGAAACCGAGGTATACGGTGTATAGTCTCCCAATAAAGGATATAATTAAATTATATTAAATTTAAAATTACAGAATTAAAACCTTATTTTATTGATTTTCATACCTGGTGTGTTTGTAAATTTATTAATGGTTTTAAATAATTTTCAATGATCAATTAATTTATTATAATATATCTGTTATTATTGGTTCTTTCATTTATTTTCCATGAATCTCATTAATGATGGGTATCTCCAAATGAATTTGTATGGTAATTAAGATGAAAGGGAATTAATTTATTGATTAATTAATTAATTAATGCAATCATATTTATCTTAATATTAAATAATTAATAATAAATGAATGTTAATCGATTTTACTTTTTCATATTCATTGTATGTATGACCATTCATGAGCTTGAAAAAAACCTATGTATGCATTGGTTGTTTTAATTTAATTTTTTTCATGGGTTTGAAATTATTTAATATTAAATTAAATATAGATAGAATGTGTGTCATCTCTCCCTCCGTTATTATGTAGGACCTATGTGTCCAACGTTATTTATGTAATCCTCATTAGCTAATCCTTTGGTTCCCCTAATCTACGTGTGAGTTATAAATACTTGTAATTAATGGAGTATCCTAAGGAACATTGATGAGGTTAAATATGGAACCATAATTATTCCAACGCAGGTAATACATAGGTGGATAGGTGGAATGTTGCAACTCATGCCAAGACTAGAATAAGGAGTTATTCTCCTAAGTCATAGGTTGACTTATTATCAACTCAATAAATTAATCATTAGATAAGATTATGATTAGTTTATTTATTTAATTATTTATTTCTGTCCATTCATTATTTATTTTATGGATTCAAGACTCTGATTGCATAAATAAATGAATTAATGTGAAAATAAAGAATTTAAAAAAATGGATTGTGAAAATATGATTTATTCAATATGGTTAATTAATTAAGTAAAATACACTTATATTTAACGATACATGTAAAATATAAAACAATATAAAATTTATGCATAATAAATTAAAATCCCTAAAATATATATTAATCCATATTTAGCCTTCTATTACTTGATTAGGAATGAAAACATTAGAACTAAGTGTTTGACTAACCCTAGTTAAGACACTTACTTTTAATGTGGAGTTCTTATGAAGGTTATGGGTTGACTTAACCATATTAAATAAAGATAAGTATCCTTAACTAGACTTGGTGTAACTTAGAGGAAAGTGTTGAGGAAATCCAAGTCAGGATTTCAATATCGGGGAGTCCACTCAATGGATCAAGGAGCTAAAAGCCTGTGGTAAGAAAAGACATGCCTATCTAAATACCTTCAAGTATCTTAACCAACCCTTTTGGTGTTATGAAAATGGGTATATGGATCCTTTACACTATAATTTTCTAGAAACAAGACATTTTGAGTTCAATGGTGAGGGTTATTAGGACTTGATAAAATAGTGGTAGATTAAAAAAATCAATTAATTTATTATTTCTACATAACCTGTAATTAAAAAAAGTACTAATAATATACACTTTTATAATTGTAGAGAAATTTCAATTACATCATCCACACTATCCCTATGATCTATATTGGAGAAAGACCATCTTCTCATTGGATGTATCTTCTAGGAGTGGTTCAGACTCCTTCACTTTATGTTACACCATGAATTAAAATCTTATGTGTTAGAATCCTAAATGTATGATCTTCCTGCTGAGGAGGCGAGTGATGAAGAGGTACTTGTCTATGAAAAAAAATTAGTGATGTGGTCGATGTTCAATGTTTGATGTTATCTTCTATTTCTAGTGAACTCATGAAGTCTCATAAAAACATAAATTCTTATAGTATGGTCAAGCATATTTATGGACTATATTAGGAGAGATCTGGACAGGATCAACTTGAGATCACCAAGGATAATTTTTAGATAAATCTTAGAGAAGATGCATTATATGGGTCTCATGTAGTCAATCTCATTGGATGCATTGAACATCTAGAGGTTTTAGGGTTTAAACTCCTTGAATAACTAGGCACTGATATCATTCTTTCATCACTCCCTTAGATTTTCTCTAGTTTTTTTATTAATTTTAATATATAAAAAAATTGATAAGTCTTCCAAGATTTTATTACTCTTATTCTCAAATTAGTAAGGTTATGAAGCACGAAAATCCTTGCATCCTTATGGTAAAAAAATAGAAATTACAAGAAAAGATATCTAACCCTAAAGCTTCTTCATAACTCCCTTATAAGAAGAGAAAGATCAAGGGGAAATCTAGGGATTAGGATGCTATTTATTTTTCATGTGGAAAGAAGGGGCACTTGAAGAAAAAATACACCCAACTAAAGAAGCAAAGGGAATATTCGGGTATATTTGTTATCAAGTTTAATTTATCTATTTCTACAAATTGAGTATTAGATACAGTTTTTGGTGCTCACATATGTATTCAAATACAAGAATTAGGTAGATTTAGAAGAATTGAGTGAGGGGAGGTATAATTATCAGTGACTAATGGAGTTAAACTTACTTATGTGTCTACTAGAGACTATCACCTCACATTACCAATATAAATGATCTTGGTTCTAAAGGATTTTTATTTTGTTCCATATATTACCAAAAACATTATTTATGTATCTATACTTGAAACAGATGGTTTTATTTTCAAGTTAGGAAATAATTGTTTCTACTTTTATAAATAAGTAATTTGTTATGGTAAGGTGCATTTAAATAACAATCTTTATGCATTGTATTACACAAACCAAGTAATAGAAATCAATAATGAAACTACTTCATGTGACTCATACCACACCCAACTTTGTCATCATCAGCTAGGTCATGTAAATGAAAAAACATTTGACTAAATTACATAAATATGGATATTTATATTATTTAAAACTAAAACCACTTGGTGTATTTTATTCTTGTTTACAAGGCAAAATTACCAAACCCACATTTTGTGGAAAAGGTGAAAGGGCCAAAGAGCTTCTTGAATTAGTTCATACTGATGTGTGTAGACCATTTTCTATTGAAGCAAATGGATGGGTACTCTTACTTCATAACTTTTACTAATGATTTTAGTATATATTGATATGTATACTTGATGAGGTATAAGTAATATTCCTTTAAGATATTAAAGGAATACAAAAATTAAGTCGTGAACCAGGTTGGTAAGAATATTAAGAAACTCCACTCAGATCATGGTGGAGAATATCTTAATCAAGACTTCATTGATTATTTATGGGATTTTTTATTCTATATCAACTCACTCCTCCTTATATACCTCATTGGAATGTGTAAGTGAAAGTAGTAACCACACCTTTTTAGACATGATGAGATCAATAATTATTCATAAAAGACTTCCATTATCCTTTTGGGGATGTGTGTTACAAACAATGGCACAATTACTAAACCAAGTTCCAAATACCATGTAAGATGGTATACTATATCAATTACGGTATGGAAAGAAACCAGTGTGGTTGTACTTACAAGTTTGGGGTTGGGGAGCATTTGTTAAGGCCACTTCAAGTAACAAACTTTCACCTCAAGGCACAAAGTGACCCTTTATAGGATACCCTAAAGAAACAAGGGGTTATTACCTATATGAACCCTCATAAAAAAGGTAATAGTGGTAAGACACACAATATTCCTTGAGTGGGAATGCATCATTAAAATAGTTAGTGGGAGAAATATATACTTTAATGAAGTTTAGGCTCAAGGTACACAATATTTGGCACACGAACAGATTCCAAAAATCCTTTTGGAAGAATAAGTTATTCTAGAGACACAAGTATTGCGTAGGAGTATAACAAAGGTTATATAACTAGAATGTTATGATTTTATAGTCACCAATTATAGTGAATCATTATTCGTTGATAATAATTATCCTATAACCTACAATAAATTAGTAAATGGTAAAATAATTTCCAAGTAGAAAGAGGCCATGAATTCTGAAATGGATTTCAGGTACCAAAAAAAAGTCTGGATTTTAGTAGATCCTCTAGTAGATGTAAATACCATTTTTTGTAAATGGGTATTCAATAAGAAACTAGAAATGGAATGAAAATTCAATACCTATAAGGAATTACTAGTTGAAAAAGGTTTTAAATGGAATTAGGGCATTGACTATGATGAAACCTTTTTTCCAATTACAATGCTAAAATTTGTTAGAATTCTAATTTCCATTGTAGCCTTCCATGAATATGATATTTGGAAAATGGATGTCAAAACAGCCTTCCTTAATGATAACCTTCAAGAAAATTTCTATATGACACAACCCGAAGGTTTTGTGACTCCGAAGGGCGCAAAAAATATATGTAAATTGAAAAAATGCATTTATGGATTAAATAAAGAATCTATGTCATGGAAAATTTGATTTGATGAAGCCATAACGAAATTTGGTTTCATAAAGAACTAATTCAAGCCTTGTTTCTACAATCAGTTTAGTGGTAGTACTATCATTTTCTTAATAGTATATGTTAATGACATATTACTTATTGTAAATGAAAAACTAAACTTATAGTCTATTAAGGATTGGTTAAATAAATTCTTCTCCGTGAAGGATTTATATAAGGTGGTATATATTTTTGGGATCAAGATCCATCATGATAAATTCAATATATTTATTTTCTTAAGTTAATGTACATATATTGGCAAGATACTGAAGAGGTTTGGTATAGAATAATCCAAGAGAGGATTGTTTTCAGTGTCACATGGCATTTATCTTTCAAAGAAAATGTGTCCTCAGAAACATGAGTGAAAAAATAATAATTGAAAGGATTCTATACATGTCATATATTGGGTCAGTCATGTAAGATGAAATCTATAATAGTTTTAATTTCACTTACACATTAAGAGTGGTGATCATATATCAAATAGAATTGGGTGATCACCATTGGATGGTAGTTAAGACAATACTCAAGTACCTAAGGTGTACTAAGTATATATTTTTGGTCTATAAAAGATATGAGGAACTATTTGTCATAGGATATGTATATTATAGTTTCCAAACAGATCAATATGATATAAAATCAAAAATGAGATACATTTTCACTTGGAATGGAGGTACTGTGACCTAGAAGAGCTTAAAGAAGGTTGTGGTCACAAATTCTACAGTAGAACCCAAGTATATTGTGGCTTTTGAGGTATCTAAATATGTAGTATGGATAAAAAAATGTTTCTAATATCTTGATGTTATATCTATTAGTAAAGATCCTATCACACTCTATTGTGATAATACTATAGTGGTGGCCCTTTCTAAGAATCCATGGTCACATCAATAGATAAATCATATGCTTAGGAAGTATTATCTCTTGAGATATTTTTCCTAGAAAGGTGGGGTTGTAGCAATATTTCCACATAAGACAATGTGGTATACCCCTTGAATAAATCCTTGACTATGTAGAAACATGATTATCAAGTGAGGTCTAGCAGACTGAAAGTCATAGGCAGCTGGTTCTAGTCCAAGTGGAAGTTTATTAGAGTTGGTTTCCTAGGACCAACTAATTGTACTTTTATTACATGTATATTCGATGGTTTTAATATTAAAAAAATATCTTATTACATATTTTTCATCATTATTCATGACTTTAATGTAATAATTTCCTAGAGTATCTATCGCATTGATAAGTTCATCGCATTTCCCCACAATGATGAGAACCTTGAAATGCCATGATGATATTCTAAAGAATAGTTCTATAGTTAGATAATGTTCCATGATGGTATGCATAGAATGTAACTATTAGGTGTGAGTACTCGTAAGTGGATGAGGCTTCATCTCATGAAGTTCTCACATAGTAATCTCCAAGATAGAAGATTATGATAAAAGACCCACCAATAGGAATTCTGCATGTTTATGTTTCATCAGATATTCTTATCTATGTGTGTGTATAATAGTCCTTATACTTTAATATTATCATTTATGCATGTCATGAATCACATACTCATATTTACTGATTAAAAATATCACACTATATATTGGTAGGAAGTATGGTGTATTGGGTGAGTCACGAATGACATGCTATTAATGGATAATTCATGGAAGGATTTTTCCCTCTCATCTTTATAGAAGTTGATATCTTGGAACTTTGATTTAAATAGAATGGTCAAATTAAATTACATGGTCATGGTGAGATGACGTGTTTATTTCATACATTCAAAGAAATATGTATCGATCATATAAGTTGGTGATGTGAATATGTAACTTGTTTGATAAGACATTGAGACAAAGGGGTTATATTACACAATGAGCATTCATATGTGGTTATCATCATTACGACATTAAGTTATTTATCTTGGGGTCCTTGACCTATAGATAGATATTAAAGTTGTAATTTAGGTAATCCTACCTAATGATAATGTGAAATATCCTAGAGGGTCACACACTAAGTGTTTTTGTTGATCTCAATTAAATTCTATTAGAATTTAATTAATATAATAAATATTATTCTTGAGATAGAGGAATGATTTTATCCATGTTTTATTGATCAAAAATATTTATTGATGAATAAAATATTTAATCTAAATATTTATTCGGGTTTTCAATAAATTCTAGAAGAGTTTAAACGGACCAAGACTATGTCATGTGACAAATATTAATTTAAAAGTTGGTTAAATAATATTTATTATTACACAAGTTAGAATGAACCATAAATTATTATTATTATTATTATCATTATTATTGGCATGGGGTTCAATAAATATTATTATTTTATTTATGGGTTTTCATGTAATTAAATAATATTTTAACATAAACCCTAACTCTATAAATAGATAGTTATGTCTGTTATATAGGGTTAATCAAAAATAAATATATAGAGAATTGTTGCACACAATGAATACTCTCTCAAATTATTTTATTCTATTTTCTTCGCAAGATTAAGAAACTAAAGATATGTTCCTTTAAGATAAAAGGATGAGTGGTCAACATGAATGATTCAAGATAATTGATTCACCATTCTAGTACACTAAAATCAATTGGCGTTGGTCAGAGATCAAAGGAGAATGTGTGGATCACCACTAGAGGGAATCTACACTTGGATCCTTACAATGTAACTAAGGTAATTTGGAAAAGGGTTTTCGTACGATCAACATATACATAAAATAAAGTATCCTAAGACAAGGTAAATCATTTATTCATATCTAAATAAATTAAATATAAATTTAATGTGCAATGTCCACTTTGGGTTCTGGGTTTTATTTAGTTAATATATGATAGGAAAATTTCATCGGTCATGGAATTCAGATCATTGATAATATTGTGAATGATCCATATGATCAAAAATATTTTATTTGATTAACGCCCACCCATGGTGCTTTTTTTACACCCAAAACCTTCACGGGACTTATGTGTTTACAATACAAGCACCTCTGGGTGGTGTATGGGATAAACACTGCCATGGTGAAGTGGTAAATTGGGATCCTGATATTAGGGAACCTATAATTAGAAGCAAGAGGATTTAGGGTGAATTTACTTATGAGAAATATGTAATGTAACCATCCAAACTATACTTGAAGCAAAGATTCCAAATGTAAGGGTTGATGATACTATTCATGAAGAAGATTGGGGCATGAGTGAACTGGGTTCAAGTTCATACTGAGTCATCAGGAACTCAACTATAACAAAGTTATGTGTGATAAAAGTAGGAAACATGTAGGGACTTATGATGTGGTTTTCACAAAGGTATGGGTTTCATGAAGGTTTAATATTTACTGAAGGTTAATTCTTCATGAAACAGGGTGCCCCTACCTTGGGGTAAAGCCTTGTCAATTATAGGGTTAGTTTCATGAAGGAAAATTATCTTTCAAAACCTCAAGATGTTTGGGTTTCTTTCCTTTATTGTGATGAACATGAAACTTCTCAAAATGAATCTCAAACTTGGTTTATGAATTTCAAGAACCCATGGGAGGCTATTCTCAAAATTTGGATACCTGTATGAATCCATCTCTTATTTTTCTCATAAAGGCTAAAGTTTCATGAATTTATAGATTCAGTTGGAAGACCAACAATTTCATCCCTTAAAATTTTAGATGAAGGGAGGTATTTATATGATTTATGAAGGAAGGAAGGTTCGTTTCATGAAATTTTCCATTTGGGGGTTATGTTTTTCAAAATTTGTAACTTGGGTGGAGACCTTAAAATGTAGGTATACATTGTATAAAGGTTACCGTCATTTGTGTGAATTATTATCTACGGAATCCGGGGGACCTTCATGAAGTACACAATTTTTTTGAAGGATTTTGACCTTCATAAATCCAACCCCTTTGGTGGATTTTGATCCTATTTCGGCAAGGATTCTCCCTGGGAATGTCCTTTTATTCCTAAACATCTCTCTTCAATGTTTTACAGTATCAAAAGACATATCATATATAATACCTTTATTCATAAACAAGGGAAAAGGAAATATAAGAAAGGATGACCTCAAATGGACAGTAATGGTAAACAAGGGATACATCAA
This sequence comes from Viscum album, assembly GCA_963277665.1. NCBI lineage: Eukaryota > Viridiplantae > Streptophyta > Magnoliopsida > Santalales > Viscaceae > Viscum > Viscum album. Next base: position 1,680,263,306 of record OY728125.1, read on the forward strand.
CAATCACTTGAGTATAACATAAGCATAAGGGTATGAGAATATAATCATAACATTTTAAATTCATACCTTTCATATGATAGATCATAATCTTGATTCAAGGCATGAATCTTGGAAGTTCATAAGACATGAATCATAAAGGAATCAAAGAACATGAGCCATGAGAGTATAAAATTAGCATAAGATATGACTTTGTGGTATATATAAGCTTATAACTTTTTTAATATGTATAAATAGAAACAGGTTCACTCATTAAGTTAAGGATATGAAACTAGGCCCATGCATAAACTTATGTACATTAAACCAGGTCCATGCATAATCTTATGGATATGAAATCCAGGTCCACACATAAACATATGGACATGAAGACTAGGAACATGCATAATATTATGTATATAAAAGTCAAGTACACACATAATATTATAAACATGAAAACTATGTACACACATAAATTATGAACATGAAATTAGGTTCATGCATAATATATTTACCTCATGCGTTATCCATCTTTACCCAATGCATTGGAGGGATTTAACAGACCCAACCATCACATAATCATAATTCATTCATATAAATTATATAAGATCATAAATCATAACATTATATCAAAACCCATGGAAAATAAATAGGTTTCATAAAAATATCATCATCATAATCATAAACCACCCAAAGAAATGATTAGGATGGTATCATTGGATCATATCCCCAGTAAATCATAAGTAACATCAAAGGATCTTATCATGGATGAAAATTTTCTATAAAGGATCACTATAAAAATTCTTGAGGAAAATATATTTTTCACTTTATAATAACCTTTTTAAAATATAAAAATTTCCCAAATATTAAAGAAAATATTATCTTTTAAAATAACCTTGGAAATTTGTAATAGAATCTTCAAAGTATTGATCGGTCATAAAGGAGGGAAATTTCGTTCATGTAATATATGTTAAAATAAAACATTAATTTCAAAAAAAAGGTCAAAAAATACCCTATTCTGAAAATAATAAGAATATTCCTTTTAAACCATTTAGTAAAAAGTCAAACATGGGTAAAAATTAATGGTATCGCTATGTGGAGACAGTAAGTCCTGCGTATGCACAAGTGATACTTTCACTTAACATTTTATGAGAATGATGGAGGATAATGGTGTTTTCATAATCATAATAATATTTAAGTATATTGAGGATAATAAATTAATTATTTAATGAATAATATAACAGATTTATAGTAGGTAAAAAAACAATTAAAAATAAATTGATCAGTTAAGGTGATTACCTCTTCTTTGAAACAACTCATTTAGATCTCCTCTTAAGTACCCTAAGGTTTGTCTTTTTGGAATATATGAACCCCTAGAACATGTCTAGAGGATTTGGGAAGATAATATTTTAGGTATTGGTTAATATAAAAGGCTTAAAGTGGTGTGAAGAAGAGAAAAGATGGGTTCCCTTTTATAATTGTGGGGAGGGGCACTTTTGGAATTTCATAAAATATTAAATTAATATAAATTAATTTTAATGTATAAATGGATAAAAATTGATAATATTAGAATATAATATTAGGATGGTTCAAAATACTATCATCCAATAAAATTTGGACAGTTTAGGATCAAATTTTTACCCATATCTTTTTGTTTTAACCCTTGGTTAACCTTTTTGACAATTATAGTGATATCAATGTTTTTTTACTATTAAGACGCTAATATAGTTACTATAAAAAGAAAAATGGATTATAAATGGAAAATGGTTGATTTAATCAGACATATTGCATTAACTTGGCTGGAAATAAGATTTTTAGGAATTTTAAATCATTTAATAAAATATTTTTTATTATAAATATTATTAATGTCAATTTTGGATCTATTCATTTAATTTGAATTTTTAAAATACAAGAAAAAAAATTAATTAGAATGAAATGCATAAAAACATATATGATATGTCATTTTTATCTATATAAATCATGTAACAGAAAAATTAACTTAGATTATATTATTTTTAGAGTTTTTAAAATATTTTTATTGATTTGTTTCACTGCTTGCACAAGCACTCTGTTAGTATTTCATAAGCATTTAAGGTAATTATTTCATTAATAAATAATTATAAATAAATTATCATTAAAAATATAAATCATTTATATTTAAAAATAATATTTATAACTGAACCTATCCTATGTTTATCCCTATATAAAAGATTCATAGATAATAAAACAAAGGGAATGACATTTTTTTACTTTTCTTTGTAGAAAATAATATAAAGGTAAAAATCTTGGTCAAATGGAAAAAAAGGCCATATATTTTACTTTTTGATGATTATGGATGATATATACTCATCCAATAAAATTTATACAAGTTTTAAGGTAATTTATGCATCCTTATCATATTATTTTTAACATAAACTACCTGATTTACCCCTTGTCATGGTAACAAAATTACTAAAGTTAATATTCATAATGTAAAAAAATAAAAGATACATATTTTACAAATTTGGAATACCTAATTAAAAATAAAGAATAAATTTTTTAAAATTCTATTTCTATAACTGGTATAGATTACTTTTAATATAAATATGTAAAACATAATGAAAACAGTTTTAAGAAAAATGCATTTTTAAGCCAAAAAATGTACTTATACCAAAATTAGGTATAGTAATGATTAAAATGAAGTTAATTAGATTATATATAATTAAATAATACTTATTTTACTTCTATAACAAATTAAAAATCATAATTATACTTTTAAATGAAAATAAAAATATAGATTTATAAAAATCAGTATTTTCACTATTCACTGAAAAATCAATCTTTTCAAAAAAATATAAAAATTACACCCAAAGATAAGTTTGATATGCAGATTTAAAAAATGATATATTTTTTATAAAATAAAATTTATAAAACTTCAATAAATTTAATTATAATTATTTTCTCACAAAAAACAATAAAACCCATTTTTGAAAAAAAACATATTTTTAAAGAATAAAATAGATTTAATAAAAATCGAGTGATTATTTAATCATAATTAATAAATAAATTTATATTGATTATAAACTTTATATGTATTTCATAAATTAGTTTACCCTAGTCATAATGGCTATTTTTAATGGCTAGGTTATAATGGTCATGTATTAATATTTTAATAGTATATTGTGGTTCATTTAAACTCGGTGTTGCATGCAATGATTGATATCGAAGAAATAAAATTATTTAAAGATAATTATTTTATAAAATCATGGGGACCATATAGAACTGGGTTAACTTTGAATGTGATAGAAAATTTTTTTATGATCAACCAAATGGGATGATGATTGGAGTGAAGGATATTGTTATTATTCCAAATCAGTTACCATGATATATAACTAACAACTTTAAACTTAACCAACTCTAGAACTTAAAAAATAAGATAAGGATAGAGTTTACTAAGATATTGGGTGGTGGAGACCACAGAGTAAAGAATATTCAATTTCCTATATGTTTATATTGTGGGAATAAGAACTCAAAGGAATGTATCAAAGGAATGAGGAAATTTTTTATGTGTGGAGAAGAAAGTAATAGAGTAAGTAATTGCTAAGGAAAAGTGAAGAGTTTGATGGGTGGATATGAAGTTCAGCCTAAGGTACCATTTATAGTTCAATTTCTTATATGTGGGGAACATGTTCATTATTAGAGTCAATGCACGAATCCAATATCTAACCCTGGACCAAGGAAGGGCCTATGTTATGTTGATCATTAAAGTGCAATGATTGATGTATTTATGTATTTTAATTTAATAATTATGTTGAATAAGTATTTTTATATTGTATTTTTGGTTATAAGTTCCGTGAAACATAAAAGGATTGTAATGAAGAGTATTTTCTTAAAGGATTTTCAAGAATCTGTTGAATGGTATCGATGATCAAGAAAATAGACTTAGTGGTAGTGAAATATTTTTAGAGAATATATGATTAAGGGAAACATAATACTTAATATGTTTATGATTTTGAGATAATAATGATATAAGGAGTGTTTTATTGTGATAAAGTCAATGGGATAGTATTGATGATTTGGGAACTGATTAGTGATTTGATGATAAAGTGGTTTATGTTTTATTTTATGGAATTTTTAACATTATTGGATTTATAAACTATATTCAATAATCTATGATTTTATTTAAAGAATTATGAGAGAGTTAATTTTTGAAAGCATTAATTTTTTCATTAATATTTTATGGTAATTAGGTTTATTGCCATGTTTCATGAGAATATATGATCAAAGTATTCACATATTTGGTATGTGATACTAAAAGATTATTTATGTTGGTTGGGGGATTAATGTTAAGTTGATTTTGGAAATTTAGTAACCTTCATTCTAAGTTTTTGGATTTTAATTTTGGTCAAACATATTTTTGGATTATTTTTAAGATTAACTATTTATGAAATGATTTAAGTTTTACTTTAGATGAGGTTTTATAGATTAAAGTATGATTTTTTCATATTGGATAACCTGTGTTAATCATTTTGGTTTTGGTAAAAACTGAGAGACAGTAGGAATGAATTTTAATTATTTTACTAATCTTATGATCTATTAAAAGTTAATTTTATTACTTTGGACATAAAAAATGCATCTTGATTATTCATTTGTTTGGGAAGAAGATTAAGTGACAAAATTATTGAAGTAAAACCAAAGGATAAAATTATGCTTATGATATAGAAAGAAATAAAATGAGTTTATTTTTTGAGTTCTCTATCTTTAAAGTAAAATAATTACTGGATGCGCCCGTAAGGGGCTCTGAGAACTAGGTTTTCACGTTGTCATCGTTGCTTTCTTCACCTTGGGTTAATGCGGTATCCCTCCTCACACTCGTCCATATCGCCCACCATTTCTTGTTCCTTCATCGCCAGATAGGGTTCCATGGTGGTGCGATCACGATCTGCGGCTGAGGGTTTCGTCATGGCGGGTGTCTTAGTTGGCGGTGATAGGATCTGCAGCGGGGCTACCTTCTGGTGTTTTGGTGATGGTTTTCTATATTCGATCTTTGCTATTATTTTTATTTTGGATGCAGTTTTGTTGTTGTGATGTTGAAATCATGTTTTTGGCGATGGGATAGTCTAGATCTTGTTGATTCCGTGGTTGGGTCGAGGATTGGGGTGTGGTTCCTCGGTGATCCTGTGAATTTGTGTTTGTTTGAGTTTTTGATGTTGGATGGGAGTCTGATTATTCGCGAAGGAGGATTGGCTCGGCAATGTGTTCTGGTAGAGGCTGGAGGTAAAATGGTGGAGTTTTTGAGGAGTTTGGACTGGGTTTTTCTGATCCAGTGGTTCAAGATGAATTTTCTATTGAGTTGAGTTATTGAAGGCATAGTTCAAGAGGGACCGTTTGTTTGTGAATCCTTTCAGTGATGTTGTCGATTTTTCTTAGGTCTTCGTTGGTGTTAGGGTTTGGGAATCCCATGATGGTGACTGGTGTGTTGGTTGCGCTGCTCGAGGGTCTCACAGTGAACGCTGACATGTGCTGGTTTGATTTTTTTGAATTTTTCTGTGCGTGATTTTCTCTTTGGTTTGGAGCCACCTGATTTTCATATGGTGTAATGTGTGTTTTGGATGGTGTAATGTGTTTTGTATGTTCTTTTTATGGTTGAATTTGTAATGTTCCCAATTATCCAAAAAAGTGGTTTTTTATTCTGAAAATGGAAAAAAAAGATTTGGCCAAATAATTACTCAATTTGAAGAAAATTATCTTAAAATAAAAATGATTTACTTTTACCTTTATTTCTAAAAAATTGATGGTATTTTCATTGGTCACAGATTTATGGTATTTTGGTCATTAAACTTATCTAGAAAATGTCTTATATCACTCTTTATTAGTCATTCGAAGTTATTTTTTCTCTTCCATGTCCATATTTTAACTTCCCACCAATTTTCTCCTTATTTGGGAACCCAATTTTATTTAATTTCAAGTAACCTTTATCTTTATCACTTTCCCTTTTAAAGGGATGTTTTATTAATCATTTGTAAGATATGGGTTTCGGTAAAGGAATTTTCAAATATTAAACCATTTATCTCTAAGAAAAATCTTTAGGGTGTAATTTTTTTAAGGGGTAATTTAACACCCAAATATTTTATGAAATATTTATCTGTATATTAATTTTATTTCTTTTATAGCTTATGTTACACGCAACACTAAGCTTAAATGAACCATAAAAAATATTATATAACCATTATTAACTAGCCATTAAATTGGTTAGTATAAATAGGATTAAATAATATATGAAATACATATAAAGTTCCTAATAAATATAAATTTATTTATTAATGTGGATGAAATGAGCACTTAATTTTTATTAAATCCAATTTATTCTTCAAAAACACATTTTCTTCAAAAATATTTTTTATTGATTTTTTGTGAGAAAATAATTATAATTTATTTATTTAAATTTTATAAATTTTATTTGATAAAAATGATATAATTTTTTAAATCATAATAAAAAATTTATATTTGGGTAAAATTTTGGTATTTTTCTAAAAACATATATTTTTCAGTGAAAAGTGAAAAGTACTGATTTTTTTTGTAAAACTATCATTTTATTTTCATTAAAATGTATCATTATGATTTTAATTTGATCTTAAAGCAACATAATTATTATCTAATTAAATATAATCTAATTAAATTAAGTTTAGTAATTATTATACCATATTTTGGTATTACAAGTACATTTTTGAGCTTAAAAACGCTTTTTTTCTAAAAATAGTTTTTCGTTGCGTTTTACCCATTTATATTAAAATTAATTTCTTCTACTTTTATAAATTTAATTTCTTCTACTTTATAAATTTAATCTTGAAAAATGGATTCCATATTTTTAATCATGGGATATAAATTTTTAAAATAGGTCACTTTTATTTTTGGACATTATGAATAGTAACTAGTAATTTTGTTACCATGCTAAAGGGTAAATCGAGCAATTTAAGTTAAAATAACATGATAAGAACACAAAGATAACCCTAAAACTTGAATAAATTTTATTTTATGGGTATATATTTTTGATAGTAATCCAAAAGTTGAATATATGGCCTTTTCAATATTTTCATGATTTTTACCAATATATTATTTTATATAAAGAAAATTCAAAAATGACATTCTCTTTGTTTTATTATCTATAAATTTTTTTTATAGGGATAAATAGAGGATATGTTTGGTTATAAATATTTTTTTAAAAAAAAATTATTTATATTCAACATGCTAATTTATTTATAGTTTTTAGTAATGAAATAATTACCTTAAATTGTTATGAAACACTAACAAGGTGCGTGTGCAAAGAGTGAAAAAAATCAAAACAATGATTTTAAAAACTCTAAAAATGATATTATTGGATTTCTTTTTTGAGTTCCATAATTTTTTAGATAAAAATAACATATTATAGAGGTTTTAATTCATTTTATTTTAATCACATTTTTTTATTTTAGTTTTAAAAATCAAATTAAATTAATAACTCCAAAATTGACAATAATGATATTTTATAATAAATAATATTTTACTAAATGGTTTAAAATTACTAAAAATATTATCTTTGTAAAATTTAATGGGTTATGGTTTATGAAATCAAAAATTATCCATTTATGCTCTTTTTTCCATTTATAGTATTTATATTAACCCCTTTATAGTAAAAAACATTGATATCACTATAATTGTCAAAAGGGTTAATGAAGGGTTAAAAAAAGATAAGGGTAAAAATGTAATTAATAATTGTCCAAATTTTATTTTGTGAGGGTTTATTGACTCATAATGATATTATATTATAATATTATAAATTTGGATCCATTTTTACATCCAAACTAATTTATATTAATTTAATATTTTTTTTAAAATTCCAAAAGTGCCTCACCCCTCAATTATAAAAGGGCACCCCTCATTTCTCTTATTTGCACCAATTTGAGCCTTATATATCATTAATAACATACCAAAATCCATTATTAAATTCATTATACACATTATATAGGTGTTTTTCCTCCCAAAAGTCCAACCATAGGATTCTTAAGTGGAGATCTAATGGAGTTGTTTAAAATGAGATAAATCGCCTTAACCGATCACTTCCTTTTTAATTATTATTTTGACTCCTATAAATCACTTATATTATTAATTATATAATAAATTAATAATACTAAATATAATTAAATTTATTATTATTATTAATAAACCACCATTATCAATCCTTCTTCTCATCAAATGAGAAGAGAAAGTATCGCACGTGCATATATATGGCTTACCGTCTCCACGTAGCGATGTAATTAATTTTTCTTTACCATATTTTATGTATGAGTATTATGATGATTTTAAAATTTATATATGATATTTATGACCTAAATATTCTTCTATAATAATAATATCACATCTAACTTCTTACCTTCCAATCCGTTGTAAAATGATAATGTCGCTCAAGTGCACGTGTGAACTACCACCTCTACAAAGCGATGTGATTTTTTACATTTCCATTTTAATTGAATGGTAATAAGTATGGATTTAATGAATATATAATATATATATGATATAATAATTATTCTTTAAAGTTAAATTGTTAATTACCCTCCCTTTATTCCATCCATCAAAAAGTGAAGACAACGTTTATACGTACGTACGGTCTACCGTCTCTATGAACGGTGTAATTCATTTATCTATTTATACTTTTATTTATGACTAAAAATAAGTATATAATGAATATTTATGATATTTATAACATTATTAAAAATAATATATTATTTAACCATGATCAAAGTACATGTACCAATACTACCGAACCAAAACATACATAAAAAACGAAGAAGGTATCACCTGGAACAGTGATTTTAATATAAATGGGTGATAAAAAGTTATAAGTAAATAATTTATGGTATGATATGTATGAGTATTTTTTAATTGATTTATAATAAAACTATATTTATTATACAGGAGGTACGAACATGTTCGAAGGAATTCGGGCCTAAGGTAAGGGATTTTCATCGTACTTTTATTTCTATAAGACACATGTCATATTCACAACTTGATTTTTTTATGTTGTGTATATACTACCCATGAATGTATTTTATAATGTTTATTATGAAATTTACTAGGATTTTAATATACATATAAGGTTCTTTCTTTCATGGGGCTAACAACTCAAATGTTATCAAAACGTTAATGGTTTTATGTTATAGTCTTATTGTTTATCAAGATTATTTATGACTGAGTTTATGATGGTGAAATATTATGATCTACCTCTCAAGAAAAACATGAATTTTATTCCACTATATTTATTTCTTTAAAATTCATTTTTTTCTTTTATTTTACTCACCTTAATTGCTTAATATACTGAAAATATTTTTTCAAGGAAAATCATCTTTATTTCTCTCTTCGGTCAAAAAAACTTTTTCTTTCATATATATATTTTCTAAAAAAGTTTTAAATATTTTTTTTACTATTATCCTATGATTTTTTAATTTCATTTTGAACCATGTTTTTTTTTTAAAAAAATTGTTTAAAATAGATCTTCTTATCATTTTCCAAATGAGGTAATTTTAGAATTTTTACAAAAATGTGAAAGGAATATTTTATTTTAACTTATTTGACATGAATGAAATTTCTTATTGTAATAATAATACAATGTTTTGAAGCTTCTTTTATAAGTTTACGTGATTTTTTTCGAAGAAAATTTTTTCCCTAATATTCTGAAAATTTTTAGTTTTTGAAAATTGATTTTCAAAATGGAAAGGGTATTTTCTTCAAGAAGGTTTTAATGATACTATAATGGTATTTCTATTATTCAATGACAAAATCTCTGGATTTAATTTATGATTTAATGAGGATATAATCCATGTATACCATCCTTATTCTTTCTCTATATGGTTTAAGTTTATGATAATAAGATGTTTATGAAACTCGTTCATTTTACACGGGTTATGTTATAATGAAATGACGAATGTTTATGAATCCAATTTATTTTACAAGGGTTATGATATGTTGAAATTTTTATAAAACCCATTTATTTTCATGGGTTTTGATATGATGAATGTTTTATGATCTTGTGGAACACATATTTATGATTTTAATTTTGTGATAGGTGGGCCCGGAATTATATATCCCTCCAATGAATTGGGTAAATATAGATATCTCGTGAGATAAATAGGAATAGAATGGGGAGAGAAACCGTTTTAGTAAGGATCTATATATGCTATGATAATCTAAGAAGTGAATCTTGACTAATACGATGGTTTGGGAATTAAACTCAATCCACTATGATATTATTAAGAGTGAACCTTTACTATAATAATGGTTTGGGGAGTAAACCCAATCCACTATAATAGTCTTGGAAATAAGCCTTAAATACTAAGGAGATGATTTTCTATGCTTATGTGTATACCAAAATTGAATTTCTTATACCAATTTTATGCTCTCCTGGATCATGTTATTTTATGTATTTATAATCTATGTCTTGTGAGCTTCAAAGATTTATGTCATGACTCAAGATTATTATCTATGATATGCAGGGTGTGGATTTCAAATGTTAAGCTCATGTTCCCATACCCTTATACTCATGTTATGATTATTTGATCATTTATATCTCCTTTTTTACCCTTATTGAGCATTTGAGCTCACTTTTTCTTATGTTAAATTTCTCAGGTTATGAATAAAAGTTTTGGGAATGATATGTCTAAGAAGGATCTAGTTATGAAGAACTTAATGGGAGACTCTTATGAAATAATTTTTTATGTGTCCAAGTTTCCAAATATTCTAGTCCTATTTGATTCTGGTATATATCATTATAATATTTAATGAATATTCATATAATAAGATGTAATATATATGTATAAATGATGATGAATATGAAGAACTGTATACAAGAAACAAAAGTGTTTAAAGTTTTCTACTGTTATTTCTCTCTCTATTATGATTACTATCAAAGAACTACAGTATGCAAATGCATTGATAAAGTGATAAATATTCATCTACATTCTTTTTCTTTTATAGTTTTTCTATTTTTTTAGTTGTATTACTGTGTCTCTTTTATTTTTTTTTATATATTGGGTTTATTCTTTTACCTTCTAAAAGAAAGTTTTTGGTTGGTTATACCTCCACTATAAAAGGTTGGTTTGTTAGGTTGTGACTTCTATTAAAAGTCAAGTTGTTTCTGGTTGTGCCTTGATATATAGAAAGGTAGGATAGGTCCAAGTTGTGCCTTTAGTTGTATAAAAGGTGGGTCTTGTAAAATTTCATCACATACTTTCAAAAGTGATGGATTTTTTTAGTGAGTTAAATTTCTCTCATGGAGAAGATAGGAGTGAATATTAGATGTAGGATCACATCGATATAAACTAATATGAAAACCTGATGTACTTGTTTTATTATTTTCGCTGAACATGCACTAATATCTTATTTCACCTAAACTTATGAATGTTGTACGTGAATTGTATTTGTATGATCTAATTAGCTCTGATTTTGAACACTGATTTATTAATATATTTAAAATTTTAAGAATTTATATTCACCCCCCCCCCTCTAGACCGTATTTACATATATCATTAGGTTGGTAATTGGTATCATAGATTATTTCTTTTGGATTTAGTTTCTACTTATTATACTTTTTTGTGATAACTTTTAATCAACTTAATCATCTAAGGAAAATATTTCTACCAAGATATCAAGAGTGGACTCAAACAATGGATGGATTCCTCAGATACCACTATATTTTAATTATAATGATTATGGATATTGACATGTGATAGTGGAATCATATCTTCAACATTTAATCATTGATCATTAGGTGGTTATAGTAAAATCATACAAACTACTTGATGTTGATTCAAATACTCTTATAGGTAATGATGTAATAAAGTATGTTTTAAATTAAATTTTATTGAATATATTATATTTTGTTATTATTCAATGTTTTTTAACCATGTATTAACTTGTAAGACTACTCAAGACATATAGAGGATACTTCAAGTCATACACTACGATACTGATAAGCTCAAGTGAACAAAACTGGGAATGTTATGTGCAGAGAACTAAAACTTTAAGATGGGTAAATATGAATCAATAAACCAAATGTTCTGTGGATTCACCAACAATGTGAATAGAATAAATGATCTTGAAGAATAATTTGAAAATGTTATTATGGTTAAAATATTTTTTGTTATGTCTTCTAAATAAGTGTCATGTAAAAAATATTATTATTGATGAGAGTGAAAATTTCAAATAATATACATTGAATGAACTCATTAGTTCATTATTACAGAGAAAATTTGAGCTAAAGAACATTTTGGATGAGGATAATAAAAGAATAAATTTATTTCATTTAAATCTAATACAATTGTTTCTTATAACTCTTATGATTATGAGTTATAGAGGAGTAAGAATGATGAGATAGCTCACTTGACTAAATGAATTTACAACCCAATGAGAAATGACAAATATTCAAGAATAATTTTATAAGGAAATATCAAAAAGAAAATAAATAATTTAATGCTAGTAAATACAATGTAGTTTCAAAACTAATTTGTTATGGGTGCGGAAAGAAGGGACACATTAAGATAGATTGTTGAAAACTGAATAATCTAAGGAAAGATAAGCATAATGAAAAATAAATATACTCTTGTAGTTGGATGAAGTTATATAAAAGAACCAAACTCGAGTGATGGTTTTTAAAGTGAAAATGAATTATCTAACTTGTGCTTAATAGAAATGACCATGAATGAGGTTAGTTCTAATTCAGACTCTAAATCTTGATATGAATTAGATTATTAAAATTCTAGTGTTAAAAATCTCTATGAATAAAATAAAAAATTATATAATGATGGTTTAATAATTTTTCTGTTATACAAAAATCTATAAGAAAAAATAATAATAATCTTCTTACAAAAATAAAAAACTGACTCAAGAAATTGAGAATATAAGAAAAATAGTTTCTTATTATAATGAAAAGGTTTTTAGTGATTTAGAGATTTCATGAAAAGAGAATGAAAATGTTAAAAAAATAAATTTTTATCATGAAATAAAATTTATCTAATTTTGTTCAAGGAAATTATAATTATGATAAGATAATGGTTATGAAAAACCAAATAAAGATAAAACTATTTTTATCTATAATAATAAAATACATAAAATTTACAAGATTTTATTTTTTAAAAGTTATAAATTAAGTGTTTCAAATATTATATGTTTTAGATGTAGAATACAAGGTCATTATGCTAATGAGTGTTTATTGAGACTTAATCAATTATTCAAATATATAAAATCAATTATATCTAAAAATTTATCTTCAATATTACTTAATATTAAATGTCTAAAATCTATTTGAGTATTTAATAATTCTATTACTTGTCCAATTATACTCAAAATAGTATGGGTAACAAAACTATTTTTTGCTTGATTTATTTCATGAAATTTTTCTAAAAAGTATCTAATATATATGGTACATAGATAACAGCTTCTCCATACATATTTCTGGAGATCCATAAAACTTTATATCTTTTAATCTATGTGGTGGTAGATTTTTTACCTTCAAATACAACTCAAAAAGAATGGATAAGTGATTTGGGGAATTAGGAATTTCAAAAAATAATTTCTAAAGTATTGTATTCTGAATGTTTAAAACATAATTTAATAATAATTTCACAATTATGTAATGATGGGATGAGTGTTAAGTTTTAGGAAAATACATGTTTAGTTTTTAAGAATAATTCTTTTATGTTTTATGCTAACAGAATATATAATACATTTTATATTGATTATTCTAAGCTAGCCAGTCAAAATGTTAAGTCTCTTGATGATATAGAAACAGATGATATCTTATGAAATATGAGGCTTTGACATGAAATTTTTTGGTTGCTACATAAACCTTCAAACCATGGACAAGTTATTAAACTACCTAAACTCAAAGTGAGTTGGTAGGATGTTTCAAATTTAAAAGTAAAAAAACATAAGAAAAGATTTAGATCTATTAATAAAGTTAAAATTTTAATTCCTCTTAAACATATTCATCTTTATTTATTTAAACCTAATTATAATTTTAGTTAAGGAGGAAATAATTTTTTTTAGTAGATGGTTTTAGTAGAATTTGTTGAACTTATTTTGTGTCTCGTAAGCATGAAACATTATTTAAGTTTACAAACTTTTGTAAATTAGTTCAAAATCAAAAGGGTTACTTAATTTTATCTATTAGAAGTTATAAGGGAGGTAAATTTTTTAATCCATAATTTAGAAAATTTTGTGAATAAAATGGTCATTTTTATAATGTTTATGCCCCTAAATCATTATAGAAAAATAGTGTTATAGAAAAAAAAATAGAACTATTTTAGAAATGGTTAAGACTATGCTAATTGAATATAATTTACCAAAAACCTTTTTTGATGAATTTATAAATACAACATATTATTATTATTATATAAGAGGAAGGGGATAAATATAAGAAAATACTTACACTACTGACAATGAAGAACTCAATGAGACTTGAACCCGAGACCTCTCCAAGACCCTGGAGGGCCCCTACCAACTGAGATACACCCTGGGGGCATATAAATACAACATATTATATTTTAAAAAATTATTATTAGAAATTTATTAAAGAAAACCCATTATAAATTTTTTAAAGTAAATAAACCTAAAGTTCTCCATTTTAGAGTTTTTGGGTGTAAAGTTTTTATTTTAAATACTAAGAATAATTTAGATAATCTTGATTCTAAAAGTGATGAAGAAATTTTTTCAGGATATTCTGATATAAGTAAATCTTATAGAGTTTATAATAAGATAACTATAAAAATATAATGTTATATGATTGTTAATTTTGATGAAAATAACTTAAAAATCATATTTAGATAAAATTAAAGAATAATTTAGAAATTTTAACTTTTTTGAAGATATAATCATGTATTATTTGTGGGGGGTCATATCTCTTCTCAATCTAGTCATAGAATTTGTAAAATAATAAAGATAATACTTTAGAAAAATTAATTGGTAATGTTGAATCTATATTTAAAACTAGAAAATCTATTATGAATTTTTTTACAAATTCTTTTTTTATTAATTTATTCAAAATTATTTCTTCAAAGAGTTAAAAAATGCTAATTGGATTGTTGTTATAGAATGATAACTCATCCAATTTTATATAAATAATGTTTTGAATTTAGTTTAACCCCATAAAGGTAAATATATTATTGTAACTAGATGGATATTTAGAAATAAAATGGATGATACTAGAAAAATTATAAATAATAAAGCTATACTTTTCACTCATGAATTTTTTCACGAAGAAGGTATTGATTTTGATGAATAATTTTATCATGTTTCTAGGATTAAATATATTAGGATTTTATTATATTTTACTTCTTTATAAGGATTTAAATTATATCAAATGGATGTTAAAAGTGATTTTTCAAATGGTTTAATTTCTAAATAAGTATTGTAAATAAACCACATAGTTTTCAATATAAAAAGTTTTATAATCATGTTTTTAAAATTTTAAATTATTTATATGGTATTAAGTAAGTTGATAGAGATTTATATGATATACTATATTTGTATTTATTGAATTTTTGTTTCTAAAGGTAAGGCTGGTACAACTTTATTTATTAAGAAGATTTAAAATAATATTTTAATTGTTGAAGTTTATACTGATGATATTGGTTTTGGTTTCTCAAGTGAATTATTATGTAATTAATTTTATAAATTGATGAGTTTTGAATTTGGTATGAATTTAATGGTTGAATTAAAATTCCTTTTAGGACTTCAAATTTTTCAAAGAAATGATGGTATTTTTCTTAATCAAAGTAAATATGATAGAGAGTTAGTAAAATGGTTTGGTCTTAACACTTGTAAAAAAAATAGAAACCCTATGAGTACTAATTCTAAATTAGATTTATATGAATCTAGAAAACCTATAAGCATTAAACTATTTAGAGTAATTATAAGAATATTAATTTATTTAATAGCTAGTAGACTTGATATTATGTTTAGTTTATGTATGTGTGCTAGATTTTAGGTTAATCCTAAAGAAATATATTTAAGATTTGTTAAAATAATCATTAGATATATTATAGGAACTATAAATTTTGGTTTATTTTATTCCTATCAGAACTATTTTATTTATTTTCTTATTCTAATTATGATTTTAAAGGTCATAGGTCTTATAGAAGAGTACATAAAGTATGTGTCATTTAATTGGTAAAGTTTTAATTTCATGGAGTTAAAATACGAAATTATTAGTTGTTTTATCCACAATGAGGATAAGTATATAGTTACTAATAATTTTTGTGCTCAAATTATATGGATAAAACAAACTTTATCTAATTTTTTATGTTTCTTTTGATAAAATAACTATTTATTATGATAATATTTCAATAATTTAAATTTAAAATAATCTTTTAAAACATTCAAGGACTAAACATATAGATGTTAGATTTCATTTTATTAGTGATAACATTAATAAAGGAGTTATTGTTTTAGAATTTGTTTCAATTGATAATCAATTGAATGATATTTTTACTAAACCTATAGATGTATTGAGGTTTTAGAAAATAAAATTTAAACTTAGTATATTGGAGATTTATTTTGAGCTATTGGAATTTTAAATGTTTATTATTTTTTGATGTTTTTAAATGATATGTTGTAATAAATCTATTTGCATGAATAGATTTGACATATTGAAGTTTATTATTTTTATTTCTACAAAATTTATAAGTTAGTATCATTTTTATACGTATGTTTATGTGTATTTAAGTTAGTATTAATTTATTAAGGGGGTTAAAAATATTCATTTATAATTCATTAGGACTTTTATTTTAATATTTTAAAAGGAAAGTTATTTTAAAAAAAGGGAGAGATTTTTTAATAAATTATTTTTTAAACTTTTTAATAAATTTCAAAGAGGGGAGAGTTTTTGTAAATTCTTGTTTTCTTTTATAATTTTAAAAAATATGGAGATTATTAGTATTAGAATGGAGATTGTTTGTATTTTATGTTTTGAAATTTACACTGCCTTAAATTTATAATATTGGATAATTATAATTTCTCACAGCTTTATTTAATTTTTTCTCAATAAACTTTTCTTTTTTTATTTTTTTTATTTTTTTATTAATAATTTTTCTAAGTATAAATTCTTATAATTTCTATAACTATTACTATTTTGGTTATTAAGTCTTATAAAAAAAATTAAGTCTTATAATTTTTTAAAGTCTTAAAAAATATAATTTAAATTATTACTAAGTAAACTTAAAGACTTATGATTTTATCAAATTCATAAAAAATATAAATACTTACAAGAAAATTAATGTTTTATGGATTCTTGTATAAATTATTATGAAATCTATGAAATCTATGAATTTTTACCTTATACCCTTCAAAGATGAAAATTTAGAAATGTATTGTACCTTATGAAGTTTCATATAAACCTTATGAACACTTAAGAATAAACCTTACGATGTGGATGTGTCTTATGATAATGAACCTAACAAAGAAATATTTAACCTTATGAAAATAATGTACCTTAGGAAAATATTGAACCTTATGATATTTATGTATCTTGTGTGTTTTTGTATCTTAAGAAATCTGTAACTTAATAGGTTTCCTACATTATAAAGAACTATGTTTTATCTACCTTAAAAATAAATATCTTAAAAATGATTTTACTATTTTTATTTCATGAAATTGAATATTATATATATATATATATATTCTTTGGTCTTAGTTTAGTTTTTCCCACACATGTTACTAAAAAATATGGAAACTATATTTAAAGATTCAATGGGTGGATCAAAATATTGAAACACCCGTGTAATCAAGATCATGAGTTCAATGTTGGATAATTTTTCAATAAATTTAGACTGAAGGAACCAAATAAATATATAAGAGAAACAAATAATGAATAATTTGAAGAAATTAATATGATACAAAATTGTTTAAAGAATACTACTATGATTTATGTTTCTACTAAAATCATTATCAAGGAACTACAAAGTGAAACTATATTATTAAATTGATCAAATTGTATCAACATTATTTTCCATTTCTAGTTTTTTTTTAGTTTTTAAGTTGTATTTATGTATTTATTTTATTTTTGATCTATATGTTTGGTTTATGGTTTTCCACTCTAAAAGAAATTTTGTGTTTGATTATAACTTCACTGTTAATGGTAGGTCCATTGGGTTATGACTCCCATTAATATTAAATCTTTCTAGTTATTCATTGGTCTGTAGAAAGATAAGATGGGTCTCGGTCATGCCTATAGTCTTGAAAAAGGAAGTTCTTGAAAAGGGTTATCACATCCTTTAAAAAATGAGGGTTTTCTTTAGTGAGTAAAATTTATATCATAGAGAACATGGGAGTGAAGAGTAAATTTAGTATCACATTGATTCAAACTCCTATAAAAATATGGAGTTCTTATTTTATTAATCATACAACACATTCACTTATATTTTATTACACTTTCACCTAGTAATGATTTTCATTAATTTTATCTTAATGGTATGATTATATCTCAATTTAAACAATATTTTATTAATCTATTAAAAATTTTAATAATTCCTATTCACACCGCTTTAGTCCATATCAACATCTCACGCTGAGCCAACAATATATTCATTCAACTCTATTGTATTTTAATAGACTAGCCGTCACTTATAGTGATAGTAAATGTGTTGAATATCTGACTTTCCTATATACATTTAAGAGTATAAGTTTAGGATGAATTCAATCAAATGGAAAAACCTTGGATTATAGTGATGGTAAATGTTTTACATATTGGTTCTATCTATATTCATTCAAGAGTTCATGTTTAGGGGAAATCAAATTTTCTACTATTTTGTCTCATGGACTCACCCTGTATTATGGTGATAGTATATTTGCTACATATCAAACTTTGTTATATTTTTTATAGGTAATATTACTTGACAACAATGAATCGATTTAGACTCAAGTTTTTATAAGTTATGATTTACCCAATCCATTTTCATACAATGTTCATATGTATTTAATTATTGTGATGTTACTCTTTATGAGTGTTATATATTATCATGAATTGATAATCGAAGAAACAATGAGGATCAAGAAATTGAAAATAGTTTGAGATGAAGTTTTATGCCCTCTAATATCCCATAACCATATTTCAGGTACTTTTATTCCTTGGTTTTGATCATCTTTTGTTTGGATCTCATTTTGGTTTATTTTTAGAGGTTTTTGGGGGATTTTAGAAGTTTTATGCCTCTGTATAGTTGGAACATGGTCAGAAAAAACCATGTGGTCCAACATAAGAAACTATGTACGTTGTTTTGGTGATCTAGAGGGGGAACATTGTTAGGTCAAACTATGTGGCTTCCCCCTCAAACTGTGATTCATACGACAGTGGGGAGTGCACGATTGGCGTATGATTTATCAAACCATGTATCCAAACTAGGAACCCTCCTCTAGTAGCCCAGGGGGAGTGCATGGTTGGTGAATTTTTTTTCAAGCTATGTGTCCAAGACATGAAACTCTCTCTAAAATCCTAGTAAGGTAACACTATAGTACTAACCATGTGGCCTACCCCAGTAAATAGTGTGATGGGAATTTAATTCTATGAAATTCTTAATTAAAGTCCTAAAACCCATATTTTAAATTATAATTTCCTCCTATTAAAACCTAACACTTTCCTTTGTATTTTGGAGGCTCTCTAGAGAGTATTTTTTCTCCTCCAACCCCTCCCTTAATGGATCAAAATGTCAGTGGGTTCATTGGATCTTATCTAATACATGTAATCTATTTTATTTAGAATTTTGTTATCTTCATTTATCTCTTTCTTTTGGAGTGATATATCCTCATGTTGTTGATGGATATAGATATTTATTTATTTATTTGTGTAAATAAGACTCTCCCTTGATCATTCTATACATTTTCTCTTTATTGGTGGATACCATTTTTGGGTTGTGACATTGTCATGATTAGAGGTAGGTGGTTTCATAAGACTTTTCCCTATACTTGAAACCTTCATTTCTTGATTGTTTTAAAATGTAATTTAAATTTATTTTCATACCTTAAATTTAGAATATTTTATGTTTGATTTCAAAAATACATGGGATTGGGAAATAAAACCATTTTTAAAAGGTGTTGAAAACATTGGGTGGATTTTGATAAAATATGGCTTGAAATGAAAATTAATTTGATGAAATGATTTGATCAAGATTATTGAGGAAAATGGATTTAAATAAAGGATAATTTTTAAAGGAATAAACTTGATAAAAACCTATTATTTTGTTTTGAAGTTGAAATGGAATGCTGAAACTTGAAATTGGGTATTTTAACTGTAAATAATGAATTAGATTGAAAAAAAATAGTTTCCCATGATTGATTTATTTATTTAAATCACATGTGAGACTAAGTAGTTAGTAGGTGACTAAGACAAGCATGATAGGAATCTGAACCCCTATCAATTGATTGATGATAACAAATCTAAATAAACCAAATTCATCCTGATTTTACCTAATGGGGTGATGTTTGATTCTATCCCAATGAACTGAGCCTTGGGGACATGTGCGCACTTTGAGTCGTAATTGATTGAATGAGTAGTGTGTGGATACTAGATACAGGAACTAATAAATATTAGGCTATATGACCATGGTTCATTATTTTGATTTTATTATCATGTGTTAGTGTTTATTGAAATAATTCTTTCATTCCCTTCTATTTTAAAAAAATCATTTAATATTATTTTTGAAATACTTTTCATCTACTTGATTTGAAATTGTTTTCTTGCTAAAAATGTGAAAATGATTTTACATGCCTCATTTTTATTTAAATTGAAGCATAAATGGTATGTTTGTTATGAAATTTCTTATGGAAAATTTGATAATATCCTATTAGGAAATTTTTCTCAAACCATACCTTTGTCTTCAGGAGTTTATAGATTTTTTTATTAAAGGTCTAGGAAAAGGGAAATCACTACTTTGAAGTGGTGGGTGTGCTTGACTAGTAGGACCTTAGGTGATAGTGGTGATCGGTGGAGTTGTGATCCACTCATTGCATAAAGATTTTGGGACATTTACTTGATGGATATTGTGTCTTTTATTGGATAATATACCATTTTGGGATCTTTATCTATCTATTTGTGGTATTTTTTTCTCCTTGGGGAGTGTTTGGAATATCGACTATTCACTGATTTATCTTTCATTGTTCAATATTGATCGATTTTTCTTATCATGAAATCATTCCCTATGGATGATTGCTGATGCCTAGGAACTAGTTTTCGTCCTATGGGGATGGTGAATTCCCTTAGGAATGTGTCAATGTTATATTAGGAACCACTATACTAGAGCATTTGGGTTGGTTTAGGATAAATTTTTGGGGAGATTGTAACATCCCAAAACCATATTTCAGGTACTTTTATTCCTTGGTTTTGATCATATTTTATTTTGATCTCATTTTTGTGTTATCTTTTGCATTTTTTAGAACATTTTGAAATTTTATGGGTCTGTGCATAGTTGGTACACAGTTATAAAAAACCATTTGGGTCATCTTAGGGAAGTGTGTGTCTTGATTAGGGGCTCTGGAGGGGGGAACATGGCCAGTTTAAACTGTACAACCTCCACCTAAAACCATGTAGCGTGGGATAGTTTTTAGTGCATGGTTTGTTAAAATGTGTATCAAAACTATGAAACACTCTTTGTAATCCTAGTAAGGGTGCATGTTTAGCCACATGGTTAGTATTAACAATTCAGACTACCCTAGGAAACCATGCGATGAGAATTTAATTCTATGAAATTATTAATTAAATCCTTGAGACCCCATTTTAAATTTTAATCTCCTCCTATTCAAAACTAACATAATCTTTTGGATTTTGGAGACTCTATAGAGAAGATTTTTTATCCTCCAACCCCCTTTCTTCATGGATATAAGTGTTAGTGGGTGTGTTGGATCTCATCCGGTAAGTGTAATCACTTTGATTTAGAATTATCCTTTGTTCCTTTATCTCTTTATTTGGGACTAATATATCCTCATGTTTTTATGGATATAGATCTTTATGTTTTTATTTTTAGAACTAGGAATCTCCCTAGATCATTCTAGACTTCAACTCTTCATTAGTGGATCCCGTGTTAGGGTGGTGATGTTGACATGATTTAAGTTAGCTGGTTTCATAAGGCTTTTCCCTAAACTTGAAACCTTGATTGATTACTTAATTCAAAATGTATTTTCAATTGATTTATAGACTTTGAATTGATAATATTTTATGTTTGATTTAAAAAAAGGAATGAAATTTTGAAATGAAAACCTTTTTCAAAGGAATTGAAAACATTGGCTGTATTTTGAGAAAAGATGACTTGAAATGAAAATTGATTTGACTAAATGATTGTTTGTTGATTCTTGAGAAAAATGGATTTAAATGAAGGATGATTTTGAAAGGTATGAACTTGATAAAACTGTTATTTGGTTTTGAAGTTTAAATGGAATGTTGAAAATTGAAATTAGGCATTTGAATTGTGACTCATGAATTGAATTGAAAATAATGATTTTTCCATGATTGATTGATAGATTGATTGAAATCACATGTGATAATGAGTATTTAGTGGGTGAATAGGACAAATACACTATGAATATGACCCTGTAGAAATATATTAACAATAAAAACTCTAACAAAACCAAATTTATAATTATTTTCCTTGATGTGATATTGATTGATTTTATCTTGATGGTCTGATCCTTGGATACGTGTGCACACTTTGAGTCATGATTGACTGAATGATTAGTGCACAGATCCTAGATCAAAAACCTAATAAACCTCAGGTCATATAATCATGGTGATTGTTTTTGATTTTATTATTACATGTTAGTGTTTATTGAACTTATTATTTCATTCCCTTTTATTTTATAAAAATGTTCATTTAAGCCTATTTTTGATATACTTGTTGTGTACTTGATTCAAAATATTGTTTGACTAAAAATATGAAAATTGTTTTTCATTCCTCATTTTTATTTAAATTGAATCATAAATGGATTATTTGTTATAGAAGTTCTTATGGAACGTTTTGTGATATCCAACTATGCTATTTTTCACACACTTTTCCTTTATCTTTAGGAGTTTGTAGATTATGTTACACTATGTCTAGGAAAAGGGAAAGTGGAACTTAGAGGTGGCTAGTGTGCTTGACTAGTAAAACCTTGGGTGATAGTGGTGACTGGTGGAGCTTTGATTCACTCAGATGTTGGGAATTTGTCTTGATGGATATTGTGTCATTTATTGGATGATATAAAATTTAGGATATTTACCTATATGCTTGTGGAATATTTTTCTCCTTGAGGAGTGTTCGGCGTATCAACTGTTCAGTGATTTATCTTTCATTGTTCCATATTTATTGATTTTTTATTATGGTGAAATCATTCCCCTTGACTAATTTATGATGCCCAGGCACTAATCACCAGCCCTTGGGGATTGGGAATTCCCTTCAAACTATATCAGTTCCAGATTGGGTACCAGTGTATTGGGTTATTCAGGTTGGTTTATGAAAAATTTGTATCAGAGGTAGGTTTTTCATATCTCCTTGATGTTGGTATGCATTATGGGATGTCATGGTAGATAGAAGGTTGTATTTTTAGGACTTAAGGGGTAGTTTATAGGTAAGTTCTTGGCCATCTCTCATTATAGAAATCCTTGAGTCACTATGGGTTTTTGGGAAAAATAACTTTGAGGAATAAATTGATCGGATTCTAGTCTTTATCCATACTTTATATGAGTATTTGGAAATCCAAAAAATTGAATTCTATTTGATGGAATTGATATTCCTATATTTTTTGATTGAGTTGATGATCTAAGTATCTTTGACGATGTTTTCATGTTTTCTATTGATTTTGTGTAGTACTATGCCCCTAAGAATATGTTTTAATAGGTCACAGGAAGAAGATTTTGGGGAACTAAGGAAATTGAATCCTCTAGTTGAACAGAACCTTATTGAGATAGTAGTGTATATAATCCAATCTCTGGTATAGGTATCTTCATTCATTCTCATTCAGGATCTAGTAGTGAAACCTCTAAGGGATGCAGCTATAGATTGTTCTCAATAGTTTCTTGAGAAGAAACCACTAGCTTTCCAAGGATAGAATGATCCTCTTGAGGTTGAGTATTGGTTAAATAATATTAATCTACTTTTTTAGTTCTTGTAAATTTCCGATTCAATAAAGGTGAAATTTTCTACCTTCAAGATTGAAGGGCCTAGAAAGAGGTGGTGGGGTTCGATTTTTATGGTGAAAAAACATGAAGGTTTGGATTATAAATATTTCAAAGATATTTTCATGGAGAAATGTTACCAGAATAAATTGTTTTAGATAATTATATGGAATTTCCCATCCTCCAATAAGGCGATAGAATCATAACTCGGTAAGAAAAATACTTTACTAAACTTGTTCATTTTTCTTCTAATTTATTATTAAATGAGGAGTTTAACACCCAAATATTATAGATGGGTCTTCTATCTGATATCTAATCTAATTTTTTATGGGAAATCTCACCACTTATTCATATGTTTTGGATAGATATTTGATGTATGAGTTTGACCTAGATGGTAAGTTAGGGTTGGTGGGAGTTCCTCCTACTCCCAGTGGCAGTTCTATTAGTCCCTTTAAAGGAAATAGGAAGTATGATGAGTCTCGTGGTGGATATCAATAGCATAAATTTTCCATAATTTCTTTAGGATCTAGAAAATTCCCATTAAATTACTTTTAATATGAAAATATTTGGCATTTGAAGCGTGTTTGTACAGAGGAACCAAAGATTTTTGGTTTTTGCGGTCATTCAATCCACCTACATAATTTATGTCATGTATTTTCTACCCTACATAGTGTCATGGGATCATCAGAATTGAAAGGCACTATAATGTATTCATATACTTCAAGATCTAATGGGTTCCTATTATAGTAATCTGAAACAAAGCTTCATCATGTAGTGGAAAAGTCTCCAGGAAATTGATGTAGGTACAACGATAGTGAGGAGTACCATTATTATGGATTCATTTTTAGCAACTTCTCTATTTAATATTGGTGCATCTCATTATTTTATATTGACTCACATTTTAAATTTGTTAAACCTTCCTATGGAACTTGTTTATTATGTAATAGATTTTACTACGCCCCTCAGAACAAAGAGAGTGTAGGGTCTTTGATGCCCCTCATGTGATTTCTCTTTATCATAGATCGAGCTCATATGGTATTTTATGTTTCTTGATATGAAACCATTGTGTTTAATTCTCAAGATGGATTGGATGATTTCTCATAAATCCAGAATTTATTTTTATCTTCAGCGGGTATCCTTTACTACCCCTAATAAGGTGTGCCATATTTTATAGGGATAATGAGACTTGGGGTCAAGTAGAGTTGGAAAACCTCTTATGAATCTAGGTAGGATGATATATATGTTTTCTTTTGACATGTAGTAGGAATATTTGAGTGGGGATCTTCCTCAAATGGTCATCGAGTTTTATGATGTGTTTCTATCTGTTTTATCTATCTTACCGCCGATAAGGGTGGTGGAGTTTTCTATTGACTTGGTATTAGGCAATGAACCTATCTATATTCCTACTTACCATATTAAAATAGATAAACTGAAGGAGTTAAAGACCCAGTTGGATGATTTTTTAAATAAATGATACATTCTATTGAGTATGTCACATTGGGAAATGCTTGTTCTTTTTGCAAGTAAATCTGATGTAACCCTTTTCCTTTGTGTTGATTACCAAAAACCCGATCGATTCATGGTAAAAAAATAATTGGTTACCTTATATTGGTGATTTATTTAATTAGTTAAAAGGGTATAAATGGTTATCAAATATTAATATCTATTCTGATTATCACAATATTAGAACCAAAGAGTCTGATATTATAAAGACTACTTTCTAGAGTAGGTATGGCCATTAAGAGTACCTTGTTATGCCTTTTGGTATGACCAATGCTCCTGCAATTTTTATAGAACTGATGAATAGAATAATCCATGAGTATATTGATTTATTCATGGTGGTATTTTTGTATGACATACTAGTTTTCTCTAAAACTGAGGAAGATCATGTGTTTCATCTGATATTAGTTTTTGAATTTTGAGAGATTACCAAATTTATGCCAATATATCAAAATTTATTTTCTAGATTCAGGAATTGAATTTTTTGGGACATATGGTCCCAAAACATGGTATTTTAATTTATTATAATAAGTTGAAGGTTGTTATGACATCAGAACAATGTGAAATGTTTTCAAGATTCAGAGATTCTTGGTCTTGGTGAGATATTATTACCAATTCATTAATGATTTCTGAAATTTGGATTCTCTGATGACTTCTCTCACTCAAAAAAGAGTAATGTTTTTATGGGATTCAAAATTTCAGAAATATTTTGTTGAATTGAAGATCTTTTTGTCTTCTACTTCAGTGTTGACTCTTCCATAGGTTATTTGGGGATATGTGTTCTTGTGTGATGCATCTAGTTCAGGTTTGAGATGTGTTCTCATGTAGAGTGATCAAGTGGTGGCCTATGGTTCCTGATATCTTAGATCACGTGATAATAATTATCCTACTAATGATATCAAACTCTTAGTTGTGAGGAATGATCTTAATATTTGGAGGCATTACCTTTTTAAATAAAGTTTTGTCGTTTATTTTGATCACAAAATATTGGGTTATATCTTCTCGTAAGAATATTTGAATATCTGTGAGAGGAGATGGGTGGAATACCTAAAATATTTTGTTTTTGACATTTCATATACTCCTAGTAAGGGGACTGTCATTATTGATGCTTTGAGTAGGAAACTTCAGAACTGATCCTAAAAGAATTTTCAAAAGAGTGTAATTTGATGGCTCACTTTGCTCATATAAATTTAAAAGTTCTAGAGTATGAGATAGATATTGTTTAGATAATGGTTCAATTGATCTACTTTATCCTCAAGATGATTCTTGAGTAAAACATCTTGATAATGAGTTTCATGGAATTATGGACTCTCTTTGTGGTGGTGAGACCATCAGTGAGTGGTTGTTATCTTGTGTGGGTATCATATGATTCTGTAGATGGTATGTCATACCTTTTCAAATGAGAAAATTTGTGATGGGGGGTTGTCATAATTCCCAGTGGGCAGTACACCCTGACACAACAAAGATATTATATGATATGTGGTGATGATTTTTATGGCCATGTATGAGACAATATATCACTGTGTTTGTTTATTATTGTTATACATGTCAATGGGTCAAGGTTGAGCACCCAAAACCTTCAGCTTTTCTTTATCTACTTTCTATATCATCTTGGAATTTGGATGATATTTTGATGGATTTCATGGTCGGGTTGTTGTGTACCCCTCAAGGGAAGAATGTGATATGGTTATTGATCAATCAGTTGACCAAATTGAATCAAATTATTCTCATTCATGATATAACCAAATTTGAGGACTTAGGAAGTTTGTATATGAAGGATATTATCATATTTCATGGAGTCCCATTGGATATCGTTTCTGATAAGGATCCCTAATTAACTTCCCATTTTTAGAGAGGCCACCAAGATGGATGTTGGTTAGTCCTTTTTGGTGAGTGTCAAAGGGATGTGTGTGCACATTTTCATTATCACTATATGAGTGTATGAGTATCCCATAACCTAGAACTATCATACCTCTTATAAGATGACCATTTTGTTTATCTTTTATTATTTTTATATATATTCCATTTAATGTAAAATTTATTTACATATTTCTTGTGGATTTATATAAACTATTTTGTATAAAATTTTTATTAAGTTATTGTTTGAAATTTTCAATCATTTAAAATGAAAAGCATGATTTTTTTTAAAATATGATATTGTATTTCCATGCCTTTTTTATTTAAAATAAAAAGAATTATTTTTATTAATCATCTTGGCATCTTATTATGGAACACTTGGTGAGACCCTTCTGGAATTTTATCTCACACCCTACCTTTGCCTTCAGGTGTTTGTTGATTTTCTTATGCAAGTTTTGAACAATGGGAAAGAACCACTAGGAGTTGATTGTTGTTGATATTTTTTATTGAAGTGTTGTGTCCATTGGTACTTGAGTTTGTTATACATATTTGACTTCTGGTATTGTTCTCCCTGTGGAGTTATCTTTTGAGTATACTGATATGTGTTGTTTCTTCTATTATGTTATGGTAAATTCATTCCCAATTTCATGTTGTATGATGTTAGGTTATATTTTCTAATCCATGGGGATTGGGAACACCCTTTAGGCTCTGTCAATATCAGACCAGGTATTAGGGTACCAAGGTGTTCAGACTGGTTCATTATAGTTAATTAAGGGGTTACCCCAAAAGATAAGGTTTAAAACACCACTAAATCATATCCAAATTTTATTTATTGATAGTATTTAAACCCCATACTATCTTATCTTTGAATAACTATCCTCTTGGAATCATTTATCTTTATAATTACTTTTCTATATTTTAATCTTTTATAAAATTCCAAAATTTCCCCACACCTCAATTAAAAAAGGGCACCTCATATCCTCACTTATCCATACCTTTTGAGACTTCTATCATGACCTTAACCTACCAAAATCCCTTATAAAATTACTTATCCACGTTATATAGGTTATTTTATTCCTAAAATACCATCCCTATTGTTCTTAAGAGGAGATCTAAATGAGTTGTTTCATAGAAGAGGTAATCGGCTTAAATGATCACTTTCTTTTTAATTACTATTTTATCTCATATAAATCTGTTATATTATTTATTAATTAATAAATTAAGTGTCATAAATACAATAAAATTTTATTATTATTATGAAACCACCATTATTCAACCTCTTTTCCATCAAATAGTAAGTGAAAGTACCACTCGTGCGTATGTACGACTTACCGTCTTCATGTAGCGATACAATTCATTTTCCAATACCATATTTTATAGAATATTACTATAATGAGTTTAAAGATTATATATTATATTTATGAAATAATTATGATTATTTAATTAAAATATAATATATACCTTCTTACATTCTAAACCTTTGTAAAATGATAATGTCGATCGTGCATATGTGTGGACTACCACCTCCATGAAGCGATGTGATTCGTTTTTCATTTCCATTCTACTTGGATAGTAATAAGGATATAATTAATTAATATATGTGATATATATGATATAATAATTATTCCATAAATTTTAATTATTATTTACCATTATTTCATTCCATCTGTTGAAAATTGAAAATAGCATTCATGTGTACGTACAGTCTACCATCTCCATGAACGGTATAATTCATTTTTCAATATATAACTTTTATGGGTGACTCTAAATATTTATATAATGAATATACAATATATTTATATAATTATTAATATTATGTATATTATGGAACCATGATCCAATTAAAAGGACTGAAACTACTGAACCAAAGCATAGAAGAAAAGCAAAGTAGATATCACTTGAAATGGTGATTTTAATAAAGAATAACGAATAAATGGGTGATAAAAGGTTATAAGTAAATAATATAAGGTATTGTATATATTATTATGGTTATATAATATATTTATAATAAACTTGTATTTATTATATAGGATTTTTCAACACGTATGAAGAAATTTGGACCAAAGGTAAGGAATTTTCGCTCTACTTTTACTTCTGTGAGACACATGACACATTCAACACTTGTTTATTTTATGTGGTGTATATACTACACATGAGTGAATTTTAGGATTATTATTATTAATTTTATGAGTATTTATATATCCATATAAGTTTATTTATTTCATGGGTCTTACGATTCAAATTTTATCAAAGAGATAAGGGTTTTATGTTACAAACTCACTATTTATCAGGATTATTTATGATTGTGTTTCCGATGATGAAATTTCATGATCTACCTCTAAATATTCTCAGGGTTTTTTCTTATCTTATGTTTATTTCTAGATAATAAATATTTTCCTTTCATTTTCCTCTCTTTAAGTACTTAATATACTAAAAT
Source organism: Viscum album (assembly GCA_963277665.1). Taxonomy (NCBI): domain Eukaryota; kingdom Viridiplantae; phylum Streptophyta; class Magnoliopsida; order Santalales; family Viscaceae; genus Viscum; species Viscum album. Next base: position 1,680,293,212 of record OY728125.1, read on the forward strand.
AATTTTTTAAAGAAAATCGAATTTATTTCTCTCTTCGGTCGAAAATCATTTTTCTTCCATGTTCATGTTTTCGTTATAATGTTTTCAAGAGTCTTTTACTATTATTATATTATTTTTTAAAGTCATTTTTACCCATGATTTATTTTCTAAAAAATGGATTAAAATTAATCTTATTGTCATTTTCTAAAATGAGGTACTTTTGACTTTTTTACAAAGGTATGAAAGGAATTTTTTATTTTAACTTATATATCATGAACTAAATTTCCAAACATAATTACTACTTAATACTTTGAATATTACTTTATATTTTTAAAATTTTATTTTCAAATAAAATTCTTCGAATAATATTTTAAAAATTTATAGATTTTAAATAAGTGATTTTAAAATTAAAAAGCAATTTTCTTCAAGAAATTTTCCAAGTGATATTTTAAATATATTTTTCATCTAAGATTAAGTAATTTAATGTTACTTAATATTTATTAGGGATATTATCCAATGATACCATCCTTATTCTTTCTATAAATAGTTTATTATTATGTTGACAGGATGTTTATGAAACTCATTCTTTATCTAGGGGTTATACTATAATTAATTGATAAAGTGTTTACAAAACCCGTTTATTTTTCATAGGTTATTCCATGATTAAATATTTATGAAACTCAATTATTTTTCATGGGTTATAATATGATGAATGTTTTATGATCTTATAGAACACATCTTTGTGATTTTAATTATGTAGTGGGTGGGCCCAGAATTATATATCCCTCCAATGAATTAGGTAAAAATTTATATCTCGTGAGACAAACATAACTAGAATGGGGAATGAACCTAGTTTAGTAAGGTAATTTGTTCACTATGATAGTCTTGGGAGCCAAATTTCACTACTATGATGATTTAGGGAGTGAACTGAATCCACTATGATAGTCTTGGTAGTGATACATGACTACTAAAGAAATGATTTGATATTCTTATGTTTATTCCGTAAACTTAAGTCTAATACCTATGTTATGCTATCATGGATAATGTTCTTTGATTCCTTTATAATTCATATCTTATAAATTTCCAATATTTATTCCTTGACTCAATATTATGATCTATGATGTAGTGGGTATGGATTTCAAATGTTAATATCATGTTCTAATACCATTATGATCATATTATGATTATTTGATCATTGATATCTACCTCGTTTACTATTAATGAGCATCTAATCTCACCCTTTATTATGTTTCCTTTCTCCAAGTCATGAAGAAATGTTTTAGGAATGATATTTCTAAGAAAGTTTCTAGTTATGAAAAAAATAATGGGAGATTATTATAAACTAATGTTTTTTCAAGTTTCCATACATAGATACTACATCTTATTGGATTAATATTCAATACATAACATAATGATTTACTCCATACTCATATAGTTCTAGTATCTTTGGAAACTTGGATGCATAAATAACTAGTTCATAAGATATCTACATTGTCACCCACTTAGTTTTTCATAACTAGCACACTTCTTAGAAATATCATATATAATATCTTTCTTTATAACCTGGGGAAAATAAAAAATAATAAAGGGTGATCTCATATGCTCAGTAATGGTGAATAAGGGAGACATCAATGATCACTTCAGTATAACTTGAGCATAAGGGTATGAGAAAATAATCAAAACATTTGAAATTTATACCCTTCATATCATATATTCTAATCTTAATTAATTGAATAAATATTAAAAGTTAATAAGACATTAATCATAAAGGAATCAAATAATATGATCCATGAGATCATAACATTAGCATACGACAAGAGTTTGTGGCAGATATAAGCTTATAACTTTTTGAACATGTATAAATAGAAATAGTCCACTCATTAAGTTAAGAACATGAAATTGGACCTTGCATAAACTTATATACATGAAATAATGTCAATGAATAATCTTATAGACATGAAATCTAGGTCTATTCATAAACTTATAGACATGAAAATTGTGTCCATGCATAATCTTATGGACATGAAAATGGGGTCCACATATAAACTTATGCACATGAAAATCTGGTCCACACATAAATTATTAAAATGAAATCAATTTCATTCATAAAATATTTACCTCATGAGTTATCCATATTTACCAAATCCATTATATATATCTAACATACCCAACCATCGAATAATTATAACTCATTCATATAAATTACACAAGATCATAAATCGTAACAATATATTATAACCCATGTAAAATAAATGGGTTTCATAAACATATCATCATCATAGTCGTAAAACAACTAGATAGATAATATGGTATCATTGTATCATATCCCTAATAAATCATAAGTAACACAAAAGTAACTTATTGTATACAAAAAAAATCTTTAAAGGATCACTGCAAATTTTCTTGATGAAAATATCCTTTTCACCTTGAAATAACATTTTTAAAATATAAAATTTTTCAAAATATTAAGGAAAATGTTTTATTTTAAAATAACCTTATAAAAATGTAATTTAATATTAAAAACATTTATTTTTCATGACAGAGGTAAATTCCATTCATGGAATATATGTTAAAATACAACATTCCTTTCACACTTTTGTAGAAAAATTCAAAAATTACTTCATTTATAAAATGACAAGAAGATTCATTTTAAAAATTTCTGTAAAACTTTAAACATGGGTAAAAATGAATTTAAAAATCATAGGATAATATAAAAAACCTTTAATAAAACATTTTTATAAAACATATATATTGAAGAAAATGGTTTTTTGACCGAAGAGAGAAATACAATCGATTTTCCTTAAAAACATATTTTCAGTCACTTGAGTACTTAAGGTGAGATAAATGAAAGTAAAACATGTATTATCATGAAATAAACATATAATAATAAAATTCATGAGTTTATTGATAGGTATATAATACTATTTCATCATGAGAAACTTAATCATAAATAATCTCGATAAACAATGAGATTGTAACATAAAACTCTTACCGCTTTGGTAACATTTGAAACATAATACCCAGGAAAGAATAACTTTAAATACAACATTAAATATCATTATCATGAGGATAATAATTATATAACATATACATTTTCATTATATACACATCATAAAGTAATATAGGTTCATAACATAACATATCTCCCAAAGAAGACAATTTGTGATGACAAACCCTTTCCACTTTGGTAACTTTTGAATCAAAACCTATTTAAATATAAAACCTTAGATGGATATGTAAATCCATATAAATTTCATAATAAGTATCATAAAATAAATTAATTATTAGTACATACACCACATAAAAGAAACAAGTTATGAATATGGAATGTGTCTCACAAAAATAAAAGTGAGACGAAAATCTCTTACATTGAGATTGATTTTCTTTCTAAAGTTCTTTTTCCTCCAATATAATAATTTTAAATTTATTATAATTTTATACTATAATAATGTAAATAATTATTATATCTTATATTTTAATTATATTTATATCTTTATATTCATCCATAAATGTATAGATAGAAAAATGAATTACACTAATCATGGAGACAGTTGGTCTTACATACGCATGAATATTGTTTAATTTTTCGACAAATGGAACGAAAGAAAGGTAAATAATAATTAAAAATTTATAATAATTACTATATTATATAAATCATATATATTCATCAAATACATCCTTATTATCATCCATTTAAAGTGGATATGAAAAATGAATCACATCGCTTCGTGAAGGTGATAGTCTACACATACGCATGAGCAACATTATCATTTTTCAATGGTTTGGAAGGTAAGAAGTTAGATATGATATTATCATTAAAAATCATAATTAGGTCATAAATATCATATGTAAACTTTAAACTCAGTATAGTAATCATCCTTAAAATATGGTAAGGATAAATGAATTGTATCGCTACATGGAGATGGTAAGTCGTAAGTACGCACGAGCAATACTTTCACTTATCATTTAATGAGAAAGAGGGTGGATAATGGTGTTTTTATAATCATAATAATATTTAAGTATATTTATGATAATTTATTTATTATTTTCTGAAAAATATAACATATTTATAGGAGGTAAAATAATTATTAAAAAGAAAGTGATTGGTTACGGTGATTACCTCTTCTTTGAAACAACTCATTTATATTTCCTCTTAAGGACCCTAGGGTTGGTCTTTTTGGAAGAACCAAACCTCTAGAATGTATCTAGTGGATTTTTCAATAAAATATTATACTTATTGGTTCATATATAAGGCTCAAAGTAGTGTGAATAAGATAAAGGAGGGGTTCCCCTTTATAATTGTGGGCAGCACTTTTGGAATTTATTAAAATATTAAATTAATATAAATTAATTTTTATGTTCAAATAGCTCCAAATTTATTAGATTAAAATATGTGATGAGGATTATTCTAAATAATCTCAAAAAAATAAAAATTAATACAATTTTGGACCACATTTTTACCCTTATATGTTTGTTTTAACACTTCGTTAATCATTTTGATAATTATAGTGATATCAAATATTTTTACTATTAAGGGGTAAATATAGTTACTATAAAATAAAAAAAAACCCATAAATGGTCCATTTTTGATTTCATAAACCATATATCATTCAATTTTATAAAGATATTATTTTTATAAATTTTAAATCATTTAATAAAATATTACTTATTATAAAATATCATTAATGTCTTTTTTGGGACTATTCATTTAATTTGTCTTTTAAAACTACAAGACAAAAATGAAATTAGAATAAAATGCATCCAAAACTTTATAATATTTAATATTTATCTAAAAAAATTAACATAAAAATCCACTCATATAATATTATTTTTATATTTTTCAAAATAATTTTATTAATTTTTTCACTGCTTGCCCAAGCATTGTGTGAGTGTTCCATAAGCATTTAATTTAATTATTTCATTACTAAAAATTAAAAATAAATTACTATGAGGAATATAAATAATTTATATTTAAAAATAATATTTATAACCAATAATAGTCTATGTTTATCCATGTATAAAAAATATATATATAATAAAATTAAGATGATGACATTTTTTACTTTTCATTAAATAAAATAATATTAAGGTTTAAATCATAGAAAAATAAGGAAAAGGGATATATATTTGACTTTTTAATTATTATGGATGATGTATACTCATAAAATAAAATTTATTAACATTTTAGGTCCATTTTTGAGTCCTTATCATATTATTTTTAACCAAAATTAACTGATTTACCCCTTGTCAAAGTAACAAAGTTACTAATGTTAGTATTCGTAATGTCCAAAAACAAAAGGGATGTATTTAAAAAAATTTGACCCAATTTTTATCAATATGGAATCCATTTTTAGATATTCGATTTCTATAAGTTATATAAATTAATTTTAATATAAATGCGTAAAATATAACGAAAATTATTATTTAGAAAAATGTATTTTTAACTTTAAAATTGTACTTATATAAAAATCCAGAATAATGATGATTCAAATGAATTTATATATATTATACATGATTAAATTATTATTATTTTAATTTGATATCAAATTAAAATCATAATTATTCTTTTTAATGAAAATAAAATGACAGTTTTACAAAAATTGGTATTTCTCACTATTCACTAAAAAATATATCTTTTTTAAAACTAAAAAACATTAACCCCAAGATAATTTTTATATGATGATATAGGAAAATGATATATTTTTTATCAAATAAAATTTCTAAAATTTAAGAAATTTATTTATAATTTTTTCTCATAAAAAGCAGTAAAACCATTTTTGAAAATAAAAGTGTGTTTTTTAAGAATAAAATGTCTTTAATAAAAATTGAGGGAATATTTCCTAAGAATTAATAAATACATTTAAATTTATTTATACCTATATATATACTTCATAAAGTATTTAATCATATTCATACCCACTAATTTTAATGTCTAGGTTATAACAGTTACATCATAATAATTAAATAGTATATTACAGTTTGTTTAAACTCAATGTTGCGTGTAATGAAAGCTATCAAAGAAATAAAATTATTTAAATATAAATATTTTCTAAAATCTCAAGGTGTTTTATTCTTCCCCCTTTTAATAAATTTCATCCTCATAATTTGAGCTTTTTTGTTGTAATCAAAGGTTTGATATTTGAAAAGTCCTTTGTAGAAACCCACATCATAAAAAAGGTTAATAAAACTTCCTCTTAAAAAGAAAGGGAAATTTGAAGGTCATATGAAAGAACCCAAAACTAGGTTTTTCAATTAGATAACATTAGGGGAAAGTGAAAATATAGATATGGAAGAGAAAAATAATGCCTAAGGATTGATAGAGAGCGCTATAGAACATAGCCAAGAGAAATTTAACGACCACAAAACCATAAATATATGATAGGTGAAAATACCATCAATTAATTAGAAATAAAGTTAAAAGTATGACATTTTATTTCAAAACCATTTTCCTAAAGTTGATGGATTAAGATAGAGAACGTGATAAAATATACTTAAGTTATTTCTATACCATAAGCACAATTTCATCCTTTGGTTGTACTTCGATCAATTTCCACTTCATCTCTTACTCTTAGAAATGAATATTTAATATGAGTTTTTTATGCCTCGAATACTAAAATTAACTTTCAACATATCTTGTGATCTATAAAATAATTATTGTTCTAAGTAGATTACTCAAGAGGGGGGTGAATTGAGTATCTATAAAAAAAATTCCTGGTTAAAAATTATTCTTAAATAATGTCCCTAATAAGGTTAAATACAGCCTAGTTAATCAAAGTAATATGATTATGAAGGTTTGACTGTTTAAATAACTTCTTAAAATATTGATTAATTCTTAGTAATCTTAATTTCAGTTATTAATATTACTTTTGAAGTTATTCTACTAAGACAAGACAGTTATAACTTCTTTCCAAGATTAACTATCAAAGTGAATTTAGTGATTTCTGAATTATACAGTAAAGTAGTAAAACAGAGAAGACTAAATTAATAAACACAGTGGATATGAAACAAGTAGTTCAGTCTCAAGCCAAGACCTAATCCACTGCACTTGGTGATCACCTACCACCAAGAATTTTATATAAATAAACTTGATCCACGCCATCGACCGGGGTTATACAATAGTACATAGGAATTTCTAGGTCACACAGGGACCTCTTCCACAGTTCTTCATGGGTATAAACAACCATGCCACACAGGGACCTCTTCCATACTTATCAGTGGGTATACACAAGTGTAAAAAGATTTTTGTGTAAGGATATCATGTATCCTTCAATTTAATGTAGGAGATAGAGTGTGTTGTTATACAGATACACACACTGCTTGAAAGCTAGTAAAATGATACACAACAGAGTAAAAATATTGAGATAGGTTTAGAAATGCTCTGAATGTTAGTCTTTGCAGTTATGGACTTCGGAGATGAAGTAGATGCAGAAATCAAGTCCTCGTATGTAAAATAGAGTGTCGCAAGTCAGACAGATCCGGCTTGTGTTCTTCGTGATGTTTGATAGTGAGAAGATGTTCTCGATTTAGGGATTCAATTGAGATTCATGTGTTCTCCAGCAGTGTCGAGTTGAATGTGACAATTATTTTTTCAAAAGAATTCTCTGATTGAGTTCTTCATTATTGTATTTGTGTCTGTTTTCCTCACTTTCATCTATCATGCAACGCTCTTTTTGTTTCTAGGCTGTATTCCTCTTTTATCATGGAGTGAATGTTTTTGAGCCGACAGGTTGCATGTATTCTGAACCTTGTACCTCATACTATCAAATGAAATGTCTACAAAGAAACATTAATTATGTCAGTACATTTAAAATATTTAAATATGACCGTTAGAGGTTAAATTGAAAGATGAAAAAACAGATTAGGAAGCGGTGTCACAGTATGTCATGGAAACGGTGTCTTATTCACGGTGTTTGGTTCATGGTGTCTGGTTCACGGTGTCTGGTTCATAGTGTCTCATGGTCATGGTATCTTCTTGTTCACGTTGTCTCATGGTCAGGGTGTCTACTTGTTCACGGTGTCTCATGGTCATGGTGTCTGCTTTTTCATGGTGTCTCATGGTCACAGTGTCTCCTTGTTCACGGTGTCTCATGGTCACAGTGTCTGCTTGTTCACGGTGTCTCATGGTCACGGTGTCTGTTTGTTCACGATGTCTCATGGTCACGGTGTCTCATTCTTAGGCAAATATCTGTATTCAGACATAAGCAGTGATATTTATGGAATGGATTAAACTTAATCATTTTTCAAATAAATCATTATAAAGTGAATCAAAAGTAGTGTACAGTAACCAAACTGATGGTATAGCACTTAAGATCTTTGGATATCTTTTAATAAACAACCGTACATTTTATGTGAGATAGATTACATAGAGTTAACAAGGTTTATATACTTGATAGTATTTGTGATCATTAAAACGTTATTAATACATGAGGAGTCCAACAATCTCCCCCTTTTTGATGATCACAAATCATGTATATTTAGAGTGTATTTTTGTTCTAACAACATAATTAATGTGCATATAACATATATAGAGTGAGTGTTCTCCTATAGAGAGTGTTCTCACCCTTTTGGGATTATCAAAAAGTAGCAAGAAAAAGAAATAAAAAAAGACAAGAAAAGTGCATAATGTATTAGTTAAAAAGAGGGGCATTACAAAAAGTAAAATAAATGTAACAAGATTCCAATCACAGGAGAGTAAGCATTGTCCTTCTTCACTGGCTGGTCTTCTCTTTTCCCTTAGTAGAAGTAGTAGAAGAGGAAGCCATAAGATCATAGGTTGAGGTAGAAGAAGGGAGTGAGCTAGTTGAGAGAGAAGGTAAAGGAAGACCTTCAAAGATAGAGGAATCTAGTGTAGGTGTAGTAGAAGACAGAGGCTGTTGTTAATCAAGGATCACAGGCCTGATCTGACTCAGTGCCTGAATGATAGAAATAGAAGTGGAGGTGAGGGTATAAGTGAAAGTAGGAAAACCAGATCTCAGAGGTGCAGCCGTAGGAGAAACAATGGTTGTACTTTGGATATGAAGATAGGGCCTCAAAAGCTTGCTAAAATAAGCAATGATTTCTCCACCATACTGCATAGATTTCTCAAATTCAACCTTGTTTTCCATAAACTTATCCAACAGATGAGTGAACTCTGTGATCTTTTGGACTTGAGTCTTGAATGCTTGAGTAGCAGGAGGAATCCTTAGATTTTTTACAAGATATTTGAAATGATTGGTCATGTCAGTCTTTGACAATATTCGGTTGAATTAGAAATCCACTTTCTTGTAAATTTCTTACTGATCATCATTAGCAATTTTTTAATGGATTTGAACTAGATCAAGAACTCTGTCAATGTTCTTGATAACTTCAGATAGAGAATATTTATTGAAACCACTAAGCACAGTATGAAGTTCTTCTTTGACCACTGTTTTGAGTAGGTCACTATCTAAGTAAGGTTGAGATGATTTTCTAGATGCTTTAGAAGCAGTGATAGCTGAGCTAAAAGATTTCAATTGATTTAGCACTTTTTGAAGGCACCATTTATCCTCATCAATGAGCTTGTTAAGATTAAAAACAAGCTCTCGCATCTCTTTCACAATATGTTTGTTTCTTTCTGTGACCTTTTAATCCAAGGAATCTAAATGAGGTTGAATCTAAGAGGCAATATTCTATGGGGTTTGAGGAACAATAGGCTCCATAGGATGGGAAGAAAGATCTGATCTCAAATTCATTACTTTCTGCATGTCTTCAATCATACCTCTTAGATTCTTTACTTCATCACTAAGCAGTCTATTTTCAACTCTAACCTCCTGAATCTCATAAAGTGTTTTGGGTTGAATCTGCTGAATAACTTTTTCCAACAATAGTGAGTCATCTCTCTCACTTAGATTTATTATAGGAGCTGGTTGTATATTCAGGAGTTTTTCAACTCCAGACAAAAGGGTAGCTCCAAATTCTTTCAGATCATCTTTAGTCACCAAGGATGGTTGTTCTGGTGAAGGTTTAGAGATAGGTACTAAGACGGTCTTAGGTTCTTTTTTAGGGGAAAGATTAGAGACAGATTTCAATTGGAACATAGTGGAAAGTTCAAGGCCTTTTACTGAGACTTCCTGAGAGTCATTCACATCATAAAAACTAGGGAATTTATACCGAGTGTCTACAGGGTTTGGATCAATCGGGTTTGGTACTTCAATAGATTCCAGATTTGGGGGTTTCTCCCCCTCAACAATTTCATCCTTCTCAGGACTGAGAGGCTTAGGGTCTTTATCTATTTCCATGAATTCATCTCTTAGTTCCTCACTCATTTCCTGTCTATCCAACTGAAAATCCAGCTCTAGACTTTCCTCAGCTGAAGGAATGACTTCGGGAACAGATTGTTCCACTGGGAGTTTCTCAAGGTCAGCTTCTTGCATAACAGGTAATTCTTCTTCTATAAGATCTTCCATAAAATTCTTTTCGGTTTCTTTGGAAATAGATTTTGTTTCAACTTCAGGTTGATATTACAGATTAGCAACATCTTTAGGATCAGGGACTTCTTTTTCAATTACTACATGAGGAACAAGAGTATTGTCTTCCTTATCAGAAATAGTTTCCCTGGGAGGCACAACAGCCTCTTCTTCTTCTTCTTCTTCAGAATACTCAATAACTTCATTTGGTTCCAAACCAGGATCAGAAATATATTTTGGTCTTGAGGGATGTTCCACTAGATTGAACTTTTCATAGATCCTATCATTGTCTTACACCCATGCCTTTTTCTAAGGATTCCAATTGATTTTCATCCTCTTGATAATGACTTTTGAAAGGCAGAACTCACAATCCTTGATAGCTTCTTCATTAGGTCCAACCATAACTTTGGCATGAAGCATGGCTGAGATAAGATGAGAATAAAATAGGGAGGTTGACTTGGATATGGTTTTGATCAACTCACACATATGGTGTATGACATACTTACAAAGGTTGATCTTGTGCCCATTTTTTATAAGATGAATCAGAAACACATCCTGATATTTTATTACAGTGAAATCACCTTTTTTAGGGCCAATCAAGTTTTGAATAACCTTAAACGGAAGTCTATATTCTCTATCTAGTTCAGCAGCAATGTCTCTCCTCTTGGTTCCATTTATGGTTAAGCTTTTCAAAGCATCTTCCAAAACAAAGAATTCACTAGAAGGTGGAGGTCCTCTCTAATAGTCCTCAAAAATGCCTTCATGAGGTATCCCAAGGCATGAAGCCCATAACCTCGAAGATAATGTGAATCTATGGCCATTTATCCACCTTCTTACAGCATATCCATCACCAAAATCAAAAGAGAACTGAACATACTAATAAAATTGAGCCACTAGCTTAGGGTAGATAGGTCTATCTTCCTTTAAAACCCATTCTAACCAGACTTACTCTTTTAAAACATTCAAAACCAGAGACTTAATTGACATAATCCACTTAGGGAATATATCTTTCTCATGTACTACTACCCTGTTCACCAGATTTGGATTTAGAGGACCTTTGGGTTTCAGCTGAGGTGTGAGCATCGTCTTTTTTGAGATACGTTTCTCAGGAGTCGACGACTAAGGGAATTTCATCCTGATTATATACCGAAGGTTCGAGAGAGAGAAAATTTACAGGGTTGAATAAGGATAACTAATTGATTGAATAGAAGAAATCTCGAGTAAAGAATAAGTGATAATTCCTTTATTTTATTATTTTGGAATACTAAATGTTGTAAAAAAATAAAAGCACGGGAAAGTAAAAAAGGTGAAATGAATAATTACCACAATAAAGTTTTTAATTTGTAAATAAAACCCATAAATAATATTTACGGTGAGACCATATCAGGTTTTTACGGTGAGAAAATGAATGAATTTTATGGTGAGACAGTGACTGAACTTTATGGTGAGATAATGACTGAACTTTACAGTGAGACAGTGATTGAACTTTACGGTGATACAGTGATTGTCAGACAGTAATCACAAAATACTAACTGTGAGACTGTAAACATGGAACAGTAAGATATAAAACAGTAAGATATAAAATAGTAAGACATTTACTTAAGATTTATCATGCCTAGTTCATGTATTATGTAGTCTATTCTTTCAGAATTTAATGGTTTGGTAAATATATCAGCAAGCTGATATTCAGTACCAATGAATTCCAAAGTGATATCACCTTTTTGATAATGATCTCTCAAAAAGTGATGTATTACATCAATATGATTTTTCCTAGAATGTGAAACATTATTTTTCGAGATGTTAATAGAACTTGTGTTGTTACAATTTATAGGTACATGCCTAAATTGATATCCATAATCTAGTAATGTGTGTTTTATCCACAAGATTTGTGCAAAAAAACTGCCAGCAGCTATGTATTAAGCTTCTACAGTAGATAATACAATAGAATTTTGTTTCTTACTACACCATGATACTAGTGACTTTCCTAAAAAGTGACATGTTCCAGAGGTACTTTTTCTATCTAACTTATAGTCACTGAAGTCAGCATCGTAATAACTAACTAATTCAAATGATTTTTCTCTAGGATAGAACAATCCTAGATTGGGTGTTTTCTTGAGGTATTTGAAAAATATATTTACAGAATTTAAATGAGATTCCTTAGGATTTTCTTGAAAATGAGCACACATACACACACTAAACATAATGTCAGGTTGACTAGTAGTTAAGTAGAGTAAACTTTCAATCATTACTCTATAAGTGGTTTGATCAACAGATTTTCCATCTTCATCAAGATCCAACATACAATTGGTACTGATGGGAGTGTCACTACTTTTAGTGCTATCTAATCCAAAACGTTTTAGAAGATCTATAGTATATTTACTTTGAGTTAAATTAATACCAACATTATTTTGAAAGATTTTAATTCTGAGAAATAATTTTAGTTCACCCATTAAACTCATTTCAAATTCATTTTTCATCATTTTAGAAAAAACAATACATAAATAATTTCTTCAAGATCCAAAGATAATGTCATCTACATAGATTTTAACAACTAAAACATCATTATAAATTCATTTTATAAAAAGTTTAGGATCAGTTATTCCTTTTGTAAAACCTTTGGAAATAAGAAAAGTACTCAACCTATCATACCAGGCTCTTGTAACTTTTTTTAAACCATATAAAGCTTTTCATAATTTAAAAATATGATTCAGAAAATAGGGGATTGTAAAACTAGGGGGTTGTTCAAAAAAAACATCCTCAACTATATACCAATTTAAGAATGCACTCTTAACATCCATTTGATATAGCTTGAAATTCAGATGTGTAGCATAAGAAAGCAGGATTCTGATGGCTTCAAGTCTATCTATTGGTGAAAAGTTATCCTCATAGTAAATTACTTCTTCTTGACTATATCCTTGTGCAACCAATCTATCCTTGTTTCTAACTATGTTACCAAATTCATCTAAATTATTTCTAAACACCCATTTAGTTCCTATGGTGAATTTGTCCTTGAGGTTTTCAACAAGTTTCCAAACTTTGTTCCTTTTAAACTGATTAAGTTCTTCTTGCATAGACATCATACAAAATTCATCATTGATAGTATCATTAATGTTTTTAGGTTCAAGTTGTGGCAAAAAGACTTGATGTTCAACCTGATTTCTAAGAGAATCTCTAGTTTGAGTTCCTTTGTCTAGGTCTCCTACAACAGCATCTAAGGGATGGTTCTTAAGAGTTCTAACAACTATAGAAAAGAAGGGACTAGTGATTTCAAGTTCATCAATAGGTTCAGGTTCATTGTGACTTGAGTCTAAGGAATTTCCAGAACTGGAAGTTTTCACTGATTCTTTCACAGAATGGTTTGAGGATTTTGAATTAATGTTCAGATTTGATACATCATCGTCCACGTTCTCTAGAATGGTTTTGGGCTCATGTGGATATATTTCATCAAATTTGACATGGACAGATTCTTCCACACATTTAGTTCTTTTATTGAACACTATATAGGCTTTACTATACATGGAATATCCTAAAAAGATACCTTTATTACTATTGGATGAAAATTTGTCAAGATTGTCCTTAGAATTAAGGATATAGAATTTGCAACCAAAAACTTTGAAGTAGTTAACCTTCGGTTTTCGATTGTTCTATAAATCACAATGAGTCCTTTTAAGAATATGTATGATCAAGACTCTATTGATTATGTATCCTGTTGTATTAACATCTTCATCCCAAAAATAAATAAGTAGGTCATATTCACTAAACATTGTCCTAGAAATATCTTTCAGGGTTCTATTTCCTCTATCTACAACTCCATTTTGTTGAGGTGTTTTAGGGGAAGAGAAATTGTGACAATAACCATTTTGTGAGAAAAAGGATTAAAACTCTTGATTTTCAAACTCACTACCATGATCACTTCTTAAGGATTTAATTCTAAGTCCACTAATATTTTCTACAAACTTGGCATATTTAGTAAAATAAGAGCAGGCTTCACTTTTGTGAGCCACAAATAAGGTCCAAGTATATCTAGAAAAGTCATCTACAAGAACATAAACATAGTGCTTCCCATTTAAACTAGAAACTCTAGATGGTCCAAACAAATCCATGTGAACTAGTTCAAGAGGTTGAGACTTTGACACTTCTTTCTTTGGTTTGAAGGAAATTTTTTGTTGTTTTTTCTTTTGACAGGTATTACACACTTTGTCATTTGGAAACTCAAGTTTGGGTAAGTCTTTAACTAAGCTTTTTCTAGTTAGTTTTCTAAGGGAGTAAATATTACAGTATCCTAGTCTCCTATGCTAGAGCCAATACTCTTTATGAAATACACTTAATCGGGAAGCATTTTTAAAAGCTAAGGAATCTATGTTAACAGAGTAAAAATTTTCATTTCTTAATGTAGAAAACACTAACTCTTATTTAGAATTAAAGAAATTGCAAGCATCATTTTCAAAACTAATATGAAATACATCATCACATAATTGTGAGATACTAAGCATATTATATTTTAATCCATAAATAAATAGTACTTTAGAAATTAAAACTGATTTAGAGTTGCCGATTTGGATGAGGCCAATAATATTTACTTTGGCATTATCACCAAATGTGACATGTCATCCATCTATTTTTATTAGGTTCTTGAAGCATGAGTAGTATCCTTTCATGTGTCTTGAACATCCACTGTCCAAGTACCATAAACTTTTACAGAAACTCTTTAAGTAGATTTCCTACAAAATTATTAAGCAAAAATAGATTTTGGTACCCATACTTGTTTGGGTCCAGTAATATTATTAATAAGTGCTTTAAGAACTCATATATGCCTCATAGGTTTCCAATAAGCATTATGTAAAGTATTTGAAAAAAAAATCTATTTGGACCAGAAAAACTTGAAATAATAGAATGTGTATCATAAATTGAACTATTTTATTGGTTTCCAGAACTGGGAGTAAAACTATATGTCCTAGATTTAGAAACAAAATTTTTTCTACCAAGGTTTCTTTTTCCCGGTTGATAACCTGTAATGACCCGAAATTTTGAATAAATCTTGTTTCCTAATTTTGTGTGTTATTTTATTTTTCATACTCAACAAAACTGTTTCATTTGATAACATGAGTATAATTAAAATGAGACTGTTGGGTTTTGACTATTATATGACCGTTAGTCAGTATGACCGTTGAAAACTGAATGTTGCGACTTTTGTCTCTAAATACAAGTGATCTTGGTTAATTAATATAGAAAGAAGATTTGATGGCCTCACCCAGTAGTCTTGGACCGATCGAAGCCCATCTAACAGAACTTGGGAAGGAGGTAGCACCACTGGGCTTTTCTATGGACCAAACCCAAGCCTAACTTCATCGTGTGAAGCTAGAACGGAATCACCTTCACGAGAAGTTCAAACTCATAGAAATTACTACTTGTGCGATGTTGGCCGAGCCTCCCTCGGATTCTCTCACCTTAGCACACCTTACACTTAGGTCCTATGCTGGTGTAATAAGGGGCTATGTAAGGAGGCCGTAACTGCCTTGTGTAATCCTTTTTTTTAAATAAAAATTTTGATTTCTTCTTATGATAAAGTTTATGAATTTTCAAATGTCCGGATAAATATAGTATGCATATTTTTGGTGAATTTTATAGAAAGGATATTTTAAAAAATGTTTATGTAAACCCTAAATAATTAAAAATGTGTAATGATTTTCAAAAAATGGTCATCTACAATTATGTTTTGTATGAAATTTAGATTCTAATAAGATCAACTTAATTTTTGATGAATAGTAAATTAGGAATAGTGATTTTACGCTTTGGATTAATAATTTGACCAAATGGATTAGTAATCTCACTTAAATAAATCATTAATATAATCTAGGCACCTTGATTAAGTAATGTGATTCAATAAGATGGTTAAATAACGGTTTCATAAATTATTAGTCAAGTATTAGTTTTTTCAGGTGAATAGTGTTTTTTAATTAAAAATTTAATTAAAAATATTTAAAAAATTATTTTTATAAAATGGATTTTATTTTTAAACTCAGAGCATTGATATTATGTTAAGGTAATTTTTGGGGATTTTTCTGAAAAGAATGAATTTACGGTGAATAGTGTATTTATTTAAAAAATAAATTAAAAATATTTAGAAAATTAATTTTATAAAATGGAGTTCATTTTTTAAATCATAGCATCGATATTTGGTTAAGGTGAAATTTTGGGATTTTTCTGAGAAAGTTGAATTTTTGATGAATAGTGAAAATACAGTTTTAAGTTACGGGTGTTTAATGACATCATTAAATGATGTATTAAGTATGTAATAAATATGGTCGACTTATGAATAGTAATATAAGGTATTAGGTGTCCCAAGTGTCCAATACCATGGGAAAATACCATGGTAAAGCCCATGGTTTTTCCAAAACCACTAATGAGGTGTCCCTTGGCCATTAATGCCTTGTCCCCTCACTTTCCCTATAAATACCAAGCCATCCTCTCATCCATTCGACTCCCAACTCTTCCCAAACAAATATCTGCTCTCATTACCTCCCAAGGAGTCCTCCCAAGGTGTCCCCAAGCCCTCAAGGTCCCAACCTTTGAGTTTTAAGAGTTACGTTTTAAGGTAAGGGATCATACCTCTCTATTTCTTTCAAGTACTCTCGTTTATGTCATTTATTCTAAGCTCCATGTTCTTATGTTGGGGATGTTATTTTATATTCATCCTACTGCCCTTTTTAAGTTCATATGATGAGATATACTCTCTTACTCTCATCATTTTGTTTTATGAATGTTTAAGTGGCGCTGTTAGGCTGCTGAATTTTTAAGGGATTCGTTCACCTTTCTCATTTTTCAAAGTTCTACTTTCATGTCAAGTATTTCAAGTTCCTTTTTATTTTTTTGTGTTATGATATCTAAATCTATCATACTTATCTTTTATGTTAATATTATGAGAGACCCTATTTTATCTCTTCAATTTAGTATTTTGAAGTTTTAAGTGGCGCTGTTAGGCTGCCAAATTTTTAAGGGATTCGTTCACCTTTCTCATTTTTCAAAGTTCTATTTTCATGTCAAGTCTTTCAAGTTATGTTTTATTATGTTGGGGTATGATCTCTATATCTATCATACTGATCTTTTATGTTCATATGATGAGAGACTCTTTTTTATCTCTTCAATTCAGTATTTTGAAGTTTTAAATGGCCTCGTTAGGCTACCAAATTTTTAAGGGATTCTTTCAACCTTCTCGTTTTCAAGATATATTTTCATGTCAAGTATATCAAGTTACTTTTTAATTATGTTGGGGTATTATATATATATCTATCATACTCAACTCTTATTTTCATATGATGAGAGACCCTATTTGCTCTTGTCAATTCATTTTTTGTTGAAGTTTAAGTGACGTCGTTAGGCTGCCGAATTTTCATAAGAGAAATCTTATTTTTGTCTTCCTTTCATGTTCTTCATTTCATATGGTATATCTTTCAAATTTCAATACCATGTTCTTAAATCCTTTATATTTTGTCCCCCTACTATTTTATGGGTCATTTATGATTGTTTGACCCATGTCCCCTCTCTTTTCAATGTTTTCTAAAACCCCGAAACATAGTCGTTATGCTGCAGAAATTCCGTCTCAAATGTCTCTTTCTTTTTATAAAGTTATTTTATTTTATTAAGTGAATAATCAAATCTCTCTCTTCTATATAGGTATTCAAATATATACCAAGTTGTTCTATTTTAAATTCTGGTATTTACATACATGAGACATGCGTTCCCTTTCCGTGGGTTTAAAGTGACGTAAAGATCATGTCTTTAAAGAAGTTTTTAAAACATTATGAAACCCATTTCTTTTATGCTATATGGGTTGTTTATGAAATGATTGATTATGATATATTTGGATCAAATTATGATAAAGACAAATTTAAGGGTGCGCCCTGATAGCGCTTCAATGCATTGGGTAAAGACTTAATCTCTAGAGATGACCATTTAGACTGATACCTTGGTGAATAACCTTGGTAATTTTTATTGACACCTTGGGGATGGACCTTGGTGAAATGGAAATGATTTTCTTTGTTAAATTTCGTAGCCACATCTTCAAGTTATGAAAAACATTATTTTTATTATGATATGCCTCATGATTTCTTTCTCATGCCTTAAAGTTCTTTTTCATGACATTGTTGATGTATCTCAAGTTCACATGTTAAATGTTTCCCCTTGTTTCTCTTACTGGGCCTTCTGCTCACCCTTTCTTTTGATGTATGTCCCCAGGTTATGAGATGCAGTAATGAACCTAGGATTAACATAAGGATAATACTTTCAAGTGTTTAAGAAGAATGTTTTTTTTGTTTCATGTATTAAGTTCCTGGTTTCCAAGACACTAAACCTTAAGTATCCTCAATTTTGTATAATGTAATGAAAGTTTATGTGACAAAAAGGCGGGGTTCTATAGTTGGTATCAAAGGATAGTTTAGTTATTTGTGGAAATTAGGATATGAAAAATTTATGAAGAACCCTATAGAAAAGTTTAAATATAGGAAATCTTCCTGGTATTTTGGTGAGTATTGAGTATGGGGTTGCCTAGCAAATACATCCTTGTCTGGATACGACCGGGTAGAGGTGGCTCTGGCACAGATGTACATAGGGGTAAAACCTGAAAACACCGCTTTGATCTAGACTCGAATGGGAAATGGTACACAACAATGGGCCTTGATGCACTCTTGGTTACGACACTCCCGAGGGATATTCTTTGGTAAATTCATAAGCTTATTATGAACCATTATTAAAGGAACAAAGATAAAATAAAATAAAGATTCACATAAGAATATATGATCATGGATAACCTGGATTGGAACCTATGGGATCACAAGTTAGGGTATACTTTTATTCTACAAGTTATCCTTTTATGCTTTCAGTTCCTTTTCTTGATTATTGGATAAGTATTTAAGCCCCTAATTGTACTTTCTTTTCTTAGTTAATGGCGGGAAATGGAAGAACATGTCCCAACAACCAATGTGATAGGAAATGTGATGATTGTCGTATTAATATGACATAGATGATTAGGGGATTAAAAGATGATTATTATTTTGGAAGACGTTCACTATTTTGGGAACCCTATTTGATCGAGGTAAATATATTACTACGATATTTTCTTTGAGGAGTAAAGGTTGACTTATATTTTGAAGAATCGATGAATTTAAGGCAGACTTATAGTAATTTAGGTTACTTATGGAAATGAATAACCTATCTTGGGGTAAATATGATTAGGTTAGTTAATTTTGTTATAAGATGTTAGGAGTGGTTGATGTTGTTTGGAGATGAATGATAAAGTTTACCTTGGAAGACTATGTTATCAAATCCTTCTTGTATTTGGGTTTCAATCTTAGTTTGGTTTATTTTGAGAATTTTTAAGGACAGTTATTTACGGAATGGTCTATGATGAACTTTGGGTAGTACCGTGGAACTTTGAAGATTTAAATTAGTTTCCCATCCTCTGGGGTTCTTTATTTTGGAAGAGTTTTTTTATCTTACCCTTTCTGTGTTTGGGATAATGTTTAAAGATAGAAGAAATAGATAGTTAATATTTGGTGGATTATGTGATTATCTATAAGATGATTCTTGTGCTTTGATGAGACCAAGTATTTTTGAATGCTCATCATTTGGAGAAAATATTAGTTTTGGTAGAAAATTATTAAAGGATGAAACTCTACTTGAAGGTAGGTATATTTCCTTATGTTTTTATTCTATATAGTAAATGAATTCCTCAAAACTATGAAAAGGAACGTAAAACAAAAACATTGTCTGTTAACGTTTCCTACTGGGTAATCAAAGACTATTTCTACACATCATAAGTTTGTGATTTTCTTATTGTTAACTTTATTCTAATCATGTTTTCTATCACTCTCCCTCAGAACTTGACCCTTTTTTTCTTCCATATCCATGTTTTCCTACATGGAATCCTAGTATGGGTTAACTCGGGTGGCCTTTGTACTTCCTTTTCTTCCTTTTAAAGTAATAGTGTTACTGACTCTTTTTCTGATGTGGTACTTTCAATGAAATTTCAAAACCCAATTTTAAAAATTGCAAGGACGCAATTTCTTAAGGGGGGAAGATTGTAAAGACCTGAAATTTTGAATAAATCTTATTACCTAATTTTATGTGTTATTTTATTTTTCATACTCAACAAAACTGTTTCATTTGATAACATTAGTATAATTAAAATGAGACTGTTGGGTTTTCACTATTATATGACCGTTAGTCAGTATGACCGTTGAAAACTGAATGTTGTGACTTTTGTCTCTAAATACAAGTGATCTTGGTTAATTAATATAGAAAGAAGATTCGATGGCCTCACCCAGTAGTCTTGGACTGATCGAAGCCCATCTAACATAACTTGGGAAGGAGGTAACACCACTGGGCTTTGCTATGGACCAAACCCAAGCCGAACTTCATCGTGTGAAGCTAGAACGGAATCGCCTTCACGAGAAGTTCAAACTGATAGAAATTACTACTTGTGCGATGTTGGCCAAGCCTCCCTCGGATTCTCTCACCTTAGCACACCTTACACTTAGGTCCTATGTTGGTGTGACAAGGGGATATGTAAGGAGACCGTAACTACCTTGTGTAATCCTTTGTTTTAAATAAAAATTTTGATTTCTTCTTATGATAAATTTTATTAATTTTGAAATGTCCGGATAAATATAGTATGCATATTTTTGGTGAATTTTATAGAAAGGATATTTTAAAAAATGTTTATGTAAACCTTAAATAATTAAAAATGTGTAATGATTTTCAAAAAATGGTCTTCTACAATTATGTTCTGTATAAATTTTAGAGTCTAATAAGATCAACTTAATTTTTGATGAATAGTAAATTATGAATAGTGATTTTATGCTTTGGATTAATAATGTGACCAAATGGATTAGTAATCTCACTTAAATAAAGCATTAATATAATCTAGGCACCTTGATTAAGTAATGTGATTCAATAAGATGGTTAAATAACAGTTTCATAAATTATTAGTCAAGTATTAGTCTTTTCGGGTGAATAGTGTTTTTTAATTAAAAATATTTAAAAAATTATTTTTATAAAATGGATTTCATTTTTGAACTCAGAGCATTGATATTATGTTAAGGTAATTTTTCGGGATTTTTCTGAAAAGAATGAATTTTTTGTGAATAATGTATTTATTTAAAAATTAAATTAAAAATATTTAGAAAATTATTTTTATAAAATGGAGTTCATTTTTGAAATCAGAGCATCGATATTTGGTTAAGGTGAAATTTTGGGATTTTTCTGAGAAAGTTGAATTTTCGATGAATAGTGAAAATACAGTTTTAAGTTACGGGTGTTTAATGACATCATTAAATGATGTATTAAGTATGTAATAAATATGGTAGACTTATGAATAGTAATATAAGGTATGAGGTGTCCCAATTGGCCAATACCATGGGAAAATACCATGGGAAGCCCATGGTTTTTTCAAAACCACTAATGAGGTGTCCCTTGGCCATTAATGCTTTGTCCCCTCACTTTCCCTATAAATACCAAGCCATCCTCTCATCCATTCAACTTTCAACTCTTCCCCAACGAAGCTCTGGTATCATTACCTCCCAAGGAGTCCTCCCAAGGTTCCCCCAAGCCCTAAAGGTCCCAAACTTTGAGTTTTAAGAGTTACGTTTTAAGGTAAGGGATCCTACCTCTCCATTTCTTTCAAGTACTCTCGTTTATGTCATTTCTTCTAAGATCCATGTTCTTATGTTGGGGATGTTATTTTATATTCATCCTACTGCCCTTTTTATGTTCATATGATGAGAGATACTCTCTTACTCTCATAATTTTGTTTTATGAATGTTTAAGTGGCGCCGTTAGGCTGCCAAATTTTTAAGGGATTCGTTCACCTTTCTCATTTTTCAAAGTTCTACTTTCATGTCAAGTATTTCAAGTTCCTTTTTATTTTTTTGGGGTATGATATCAAAATATATCATACTGATCTTTTATTTTCATATGATGAGAGGCCCTATTTTATCTCTTCAATTCAGTATTTTCAAGTTTTAAGTGGCGTCGTTAGGCTGCCAAATTTTTAAGGGATTCGTTCACCTTTCTCATTTTTCAAAGTTCTATTTTCATGTCGAGTATTTCAAGTTACTTTTTATTATGTTGGGGTATTATATCTATATCTATAATACTGATCTTTTTATGTTCATATGATGAGAGACCCTTTTTGATCTCTTCAATTCATTATTTTGATGTTTTAAGTGGCGTCGTTAGGCTGCCAAATTTTTAAGGGATTCTTTCACCCTTCTCATTTTCAAGATCTATTTTCATGTCAAGTCTATCAAGTTACTTTTTAATTATGTTGGAGTATGATATCTATATCTATCATACTTAACTCTTATGTTCATATTGTGAGAGACCCTATTTGATCTTTTCAATTCATTTTTAGTTGAAGTTTAAGTGACATCATTAGGCTGCCGAATTTTTATAAGAGAAATCTTATTTTTGTCTTCCTTTCATGTTCTTCATTTCATATGGTATATCTTTCAAATATCAATACCATGTTCTTAAATCCTTTATATTTTGTCCCCCTACTGTTTTATGGGTCATTTATGATTGTTTGACCCATGTCCCCTCTCTTTTCAATGTTTTCTAAAACCCCGAAACATAGCCGTTATGCTGCAGAAATTCCATCTCAAATGTCTCTTTCTTTTTCTAAAGTTCTTTTATTTTATTAAGTGAATACTCAAATATCTCTCTTCTATATATCTATTCACATATATACCAAGTTTTTCTATTTTAAATTCTGGTATTTGCATACATGAGACCCGCGTTCCCTTTCTGTGGGATTAAAGTGACGTAAAGATCATGTCTTTAAAGCAGTTTTTAAAACGTTATGAAACCCATTTCTTTAATGCTATATGGGTTTTTTATGAAATGATTGATGATGATATATGTTGATCACGTGATGATAAATACAAATTTAAGGGTGCACCCTGATAGTGCTCCAATGCATTGGGTAAAGACTTAATCTCTAGAGATGACCATTTAGACCGATACCTTGGTGAATAACCTTGGTAATTTTTATTGACACCTTGGGGATGGACCTTGGTGAAATAGAAATGATTGTCTTTGTTAAATGTTGTAGACACATCTTCAAGTTATGAAAAACTTTATTTTTATTATGATATGCCTCATGATTTCTTTCTCATTCCTTAAAGTTCTTTTTCATGACATTGTTGATGTATCTCAAGTTCACATGTAAAATGTTTCCCCTTGTTTCCCTTACTGGGTCTTATGCTCACCCTTTCTTTTGATGTATGTCCCCAGGTTATGAGATGCAGTAATGAACCTACGATGAACATAAATAGAATCCTTTCAAGTGTTTAAGAAGAATGTTTTTTTTGTTTCATGTATTAAGTTTCTGGTTTCCAAGACACTAAACCTTAAAGATCCTCAGTTTTGTATAATGTAATGAAATTTTATGTGACAAAAAGGCGGGATACTATATAACCAATGCCAGTGTTGTATTTAGGGGTAATTTTTTCACCCCGCATTTGGGTAAGGGTATTTTTCCCATTGGTAAACTTTTCTAGGTCTTTATTCAATTTCTCATTAGACATTTTTAATTCATTTTTCTATTTGAGCAGTTGATCATTTTTCTCTTTTTTTAGTTGTGAGTTCAGATTTAACAGTCACAGTAAGAGAATATTGTTTCTTCAGTGATTTATATTTGTCTTTTAGTTCATTGAATGTTTCTTCAAGCATGTTATAGTATTCAAACATTTCTTCATTATTCATATTTTCAGAGTCACTCTCATCTCCAGAATAATATGAATTATGTATAGGAGAGTCCAGTGTTACCTCAGATGTGTTTTTCATAAAAAACATATTGGATTTGTTATCTTGTTTATCATGTGATGTTTCTGAGTCGCTTGAACTGTCCCCATAAGAACTATATGTTTCTTTCATTTCCTTTTTATACTTCCTGTACTTGTCCTTATATCTCTTTTTGTACTTGAGATTTAGATAGTCAGCCTTGATATGTCCTCTTCACTTACACTCATAGCAGACAATCTCATCAGTCTTGTCACTTCTTTTCCAATCCTTCTTCCAACTTCCTTTTTTATCATATTTGCCCTTGAAGTTAGGCTTTCGGAAAAAGTTCTTCTTCTTGTAAAATCTCTTGAATATTTTGGATAACTGAGCCATCTCTTCATCACTATTAGGTGATGATTGTTCACTATTGGAAATTTCTACATAAGATTCCAATTTCCCTTTGTCTTTGTGTTTAGAGGTGGTGGTCTTGAATACAACAGATTTCCTTTTTGGTTCATCCTCCTCTTCCTTGTTGACTTTAAGATCTTCTTCATACATCATCAGTTTCCCAATGACTTATTTTACAGGTATCTTGCTGATTTCTCATGATTCTATAATAGAGATAGAGGTTCCTCCCCATCTGTTAGGAAAACATCTTAGAATTCTCATGATTTTTTCCTTGGCATTGACTTCTCTTCTAAGAGAAATCATTGTGTTGAAAATCTCATTGAACCTAAGATACATGTCAGAGATAGTCTCATCAGGTTTCATTTTAAAGTTATAATATTTAATAGTATAAGTATTAATTCTCATTTCTTTTACACTAGATGTTCCTTCATGTGAGACAGATAGGGTATCCCAAATTTCATGGGCAGTTTTACAAGCAGAAATTCTATTGAATTCTTCATCTCATAAGGAATAGTATAAATCATTCATAGATTTGTAAATGTTATTGTAGGTAGTTTTGATAGGTTCATCCCATGTGATTCTATCAGTATCAGGAATCTTATACTCATCTATAATAGAATACCAAATTTCAAAACCCATACTCTCTAAATGCATTTTCATTTTAATTTTCCATTGAGCATAGTTGGTTCCATTAAAGAATGGTGGTTTTTTGGTTGCAGAACCTTCCAATATAATATCCATAATACAAAAATACTTTGAAAGATCTAGAAATTTATAATGAATATAAATTTACAGATCATTGAAGTACAACTACATTCACAATTGAATAAGGTTAAATAGAGTTTTTAACAAACACCCTCTAATACCAAATGTTGGTCAGAGTAGATTACTCAAGAGGGGGTGAATTGAGTATCTATAAAAAAAATTCCTGGTTAAAAAGTATTCTTAAACAGTGTCCCTAATAATGTTAAATACGGCCCACTTAATCAAAGTAACACAGTTATGAAGGTTTGACTCATTAAATAACTTCTTAAAAGATTTATTAATTCTCAGTAATCTTAATGTCAGTTATTAATATTAATTTTTAAGTTATTATACTAAGACAAGACAATTATAACTTCTTTCTAAGATTAACTATCAAAGTGAATTTAGTGATTTCTGAATTATACAGTAAAGCAGTAAAACAAAGAAGACTAAATTAAGCAGCACAGCGGATATGAAACAAGTGGTTCAGTCTCAAGCCAAGACCCAATCCACTCCACTTGGTGATCACCTTCCACCAATCAGTTTATATAAATAAACTTGATCCACACCCTAGATCGGGGTTAAACAACAGTACACAGGACTGTCCAGGTCACATCGGGACCTCTTCCACAGTTCTTCATGGGTACAAACAACCAGGTCACAAAGGGACCTCTTCCACACTTATAAGTGGGTATACACAAGTGTAAAAAGATATTTGAGTAAGGATATATTGTATCCTTAAATTTAATGCAGTAGATAGAGTGTGTTGTTATACAGATACACACACTTCTTAAAAGATAGTAAAATGATACACAATAGAGCATAAATATTGAGATAGGTTTAGAAATGCTCTGAATGTTAGTCTTTGCTGCTTTGGACTTCTGAGATGAAGAAGATTCAGAAATCAAGTCCTCGTATGGAAAACAGAGTGTCGTAAGTCAAACAGATCCGTCTTGTGTTCTTTGTGATGTTTGACAGTGTGAAGATGTTCTCGATTCTAGCATTCAATTGAGCTTTGTGTGTTCTTCAGCAGCGTTGAGTTTCATGTGACAATTCTTTTTTCAAAATAATTCTCTGAGTGAGTTCTTCGTTATTGTGTTTATGCCTGTTTTTTCTCGCTTTCATCTATCATGCCATGCTCTTTTTTTTTCTGGACCGCATTACTCTTTTATTTTGGAGTGCATGTGTTTGAGCTGATAGGTTGCATGTATTCTTCACCTCGTACCTCACGGTCAGATGACATGTCTACAAAGAAACATTAATTATGTTAGTGCATTTAAAATCTTCAAATATGACCATTAGATATCAAATTAAAAGACGACAAAACAAATTAAGAAATGGTGTCACAGTATGTCAAGAAAACGGTGTCTCATTCACGGTGTCTGGTTCATGGTGTCTGATTCATGGTGTCTCATGGTCACGGTGTTTGTTTGTTCATGGTGTCTCATGATCATGATGTATGCTTGTTCACAGTGTCTCATGGTCACATTTTCTGCTTGTTCACGGTGTTTCATGGTCACAGTGTATACTTGTTCATGGTGTCTCATGGTCACGGTGTCTGCTTGTTCACGGTGTCTCATGATCACAGTGTCTCATGCTTAGGAAAATATCTATATTTAGACTTAAGAATTTATATTTATGGAATAGATTAAACTTAATCATTTTTCATAGAAATCATTATAAAGTTCATCAAAAGATAGTTTACTATCACCAAGCTGAGTGTGTAGCACTTAAGAGCTTTGGATATCTTTTACTAAACAACTTTACATTTTATGTGAGATAGATTACATAGAGTTAACAATTTTTATAGACTGAATAGGATTTTTGATCATTAAAACATGATTAATACATGAGGAGTCCAACAATAATGATAATTCATTCCTTCTATATATATATTTACCAAAACCAAAATGATTAGTATAAGTTATCCTATATGATAAATCATAAATTAATCTCAAAAAATAACACCCAAATTTCAACATAATCAATTCTATAAATATTTAACCTTAAGACTCATACAAAATGTGTCTGACCAAGATGGAAACCCAAAGATGATTTGATCCCATATCCTTCCATGGTCAACATCATAATAATTTTAATCACTCATAAAGTCTCATAGAAAAATTTATATACCTTGATCATATATTATTCAATATATACTAATCATTTCCCCAAATAAATTCACAATAAAATAATATATGATTATAAAAGATAATTCACTCCTTATTCCTTAAATAAGATCTTATCTTAGCCAAAATTATTTCCATTAAAGGTATGGGTTCATCCTTACACTGATAGATGGTCATAGGTTGATTCATAATATCAAATATGATTTCTTTATTCTATAAATATATATGGAATCTATATAGGGATAGATAATCAATACTTAGAATCATATAAAATTTCATTAAAGGGTAATATTTTCATAGGGATTATTCATGAAAACATAAATATGAAATCCCCAATTCTATAGTGGATGATAAGCATACCCTAATTACCATGATTCACTTAAACTATTGTAATTTCATAAGATTTTCCTTTTTCCTTTGAATTTATAGATTGTTATGGCTTATTAACTTAATTATCCATTAGATTAGGGAATTGATTCACATAATTCCAAAACTCTTTGCATCTATAGAACTAAAGTGTTAGTGGTGTATTCTGTTGATCTCTCTCTCCATTAATTTCAGTGACTTGCCTCTTTAAATCACTTTAAAATTATATTTCTTGATGGTCAGGATTCACACACTTGAAACAACTTCTTGTTCCTTTTAGGCATTCACCAAAAGTGATCCTTCCCACATTTTTGGAAATTACGAGGTTGAAACTTTTTCTTCCCTTTATGTGACAAAACATTAGAGCTTCCATGAATCTCCATCTTCCTTTTCTTATAATCTGAACCTTAATGGTTTTCATCTTCCATTTCCACTTTTAGTGTGAATCTAATGATTTATTCATAGCTTCCAAAGTACCTTATGGATAATCCCTTTTGAAGACTTGATTTCAAACCACTAAATAATTGATCAATATTTCCTTCAGGTCTAATGATTAAATATAAATCATACCTTAAAAGTCTTGTAAAATTTTCCTCATATATACCAATGGATTCATTGTCCTTCTGCTTAAGCTCAAGGAATCCCTTCTCTATTTTTTTTACATATAGTATAAGGGAAGTACTTACTGAAAAATATTACATTAAACTCATCCCATCCCATGGAGTCAATTTCATCCACTTTCCTCATATTATTAATAATATTCCACCATTTATCTACTTCGCCTTACAAATGATAAATAGCTAGAAAAACATTTTCATGGTCTGATCACTGAATAACAGAAAATATATTTCTATCAAATTAATCTATTTCTCAGCAATCAGTGGATCAGAATACCAATAAAAGGAGGGTGGATATTTTCACATAAAATATTCAATAATATATTTCTCTCTTATTGGTATATTTAGAATTCCAACATGATCCATGTTACCAATAATATCTTGAGAGAGTTGATTGGTCATAGTCAAGAGATATTGCATCTCAACTCTTAATATATTCATTTTCTCATGATTACAGTCATTTCTTTAGCCGTCACATTCATTATTCATATGATTCCTTCAAGTTCTATCCATTGACTAAGACTAAAAAAGATAGTGTGAGAAATCATAATTATAGTGGAAAACTATATAATAATGAAAAATCATTAATTAGATGTTAAAATCAAGGAAATTATTTTCAATATATAACACCTTAGGTTTAAACAAGGTCACCCATGATCATTACCAAAACTTTAAGATGTTACTCTACACTTAGACCTACCCCTAGGGTTATCAGTAATGTTTTCTCATCCTAATTTTCAAAGTTTAACTTAACTTTTCTCTAATACCAACTATAGAAACCCATACTTTCCATACATAGATACTATATCTTATTAGATGAATATTTAATACATAACATAATGGTTTATGAAAAAATCATATAGGTGTAGTATCTTTAGATAAATTGATACATAAACAATTAGTTCATAATATATCTACATTAGTTCCCAATTTTTTCTTTATAACTAGCACCCTTCTTAGATATTTTCTTCCAACACTTTTGTGTTGGGGCCACACACTAGGTGTGGTGGTGCACTTATCTTACTTCCTTGCCTATTATAAAGTGGTTAACTTCCATATAATGATTTCTCCTCCTACAAGGTGGCTAGTTGGTCACCCCGCATTCTTTCTTTCCAAAGTTAGGTTCCATCTACTATCCAGATTATTGGTTTTGGATCCTTAATCAAAAAGAGATGATAGGATTTCAGTTAGTCCTAACATAGATTCATACTTGGATTTTTTTTGCCTAGTATGGCTCTCCCTTATATATTTGATTCAAGCTTGTGAAACTTGATCACATTGTCATATTGAGGTGGGTGATGGTCAGTTTCACTACTTCTATGTTGACTAAGAAGAAACATACGATTAGAGATAATGGTGAAATTGGACACATCTAGATATATTTGGATGTTTTGTGTGTTGGGAACCTATAAATTCTTCCTCTTTTAAAGTTGAGGTCATCTCATATATGATGAATATTAGGTGTAGAACCCAAGGCATCCCATGTATATCATGAGGTAATTTTTTCTAGGGGAATAATAATTCCAAGACTTTTTATCTCAAGCATCCCATTCTCACTACTGAGGTAGATATTCTAGATCATTTAGTGGGGTCACAAATTTAGGTACTTGTGGGGACATGGTCACATGTTTAACACCTTGTCGGGACACGATCATAGGTTTAATATCTTGTGGGGGAGAGTTTGGTCTAGGTTTATCATATTGTGGGGATAGTTTGTTCATAGGTTTAACGTCTTGTGGAGGAAGGTTGTTCACGGGTTTAGCATCTTGTTAAGATAGGTTGTTCATGGGTTTAACATATTATGGGGACAGGTTGGTCATAGGTTTAGCATATTATGGGAATAGGTTGGTCATTGATTTAACATCTTGTGGGGATAGGTTGGTCTTAGGATTAATTTCTTGTGGGGATAGGTTTTTCATATATTTAACATCTTATGGGGATAGGTTGGTGGGATTTCAGTGTGTTCCTATAGAAATGATGATCACACTTTAGAGTTGTCACCTTCTAGGTGAAGATGTACATATTTAATGGTGTTATTGGGTATTAGGATTGAACCTCGGAAAGGTATCCTTATTTTTTTAGTATTGAAACTTAGGTAGGCATCCTACATACCTTGTTAGGATATTTAGATAAAAACCCACATAATTTTATTTCACATTCTAAGGTCATTTGGAAGGATTGATCCATGCAATTTGACGTCATACGGTAAGGAAAATTGCATCATGAAAGGAGAGGTAGCAGTGGATAATATGGGGATTATGTGTAGGACTACCCTGGTGTTTAGGGGATTCATTCCATGGAGGTGTGGGTCTTATAAATATAGACTTCCCTAGTGTTGGGATTTCATCCCTGTTGTTGGGGTTTCATCCCATGGTGGTGGAGGGTGGTGTGGGACTTATGCATGTGGGTTTCCCGGTGTAGGAGGATCATCCCATGATGGATAAAGAGTTTTCATCCCATGATGATCATACATGTGTAATCCTATTTTCATCACATAGGGTAGGGGTTGGGGCATCATCTCATTTCATTCATACATAGTTCATATTTTTTTCACCACACAGAGTAGGGCCACAGGTTAACATTGTGTTTTGAGGATGTTTTCTTGAAGTTTAACATCATACGACTAGGATCTTAGGATATGTAGTTTAATGTATTGTAGATAAGACATGGGATGGGCCTACACCTAGGGATACCATTTCTAGGTAATAGATAAGGTTAAAAACTAGGCCTCTGTATCAGGAAAGGTGGGAAATTTCCCGTTATGATTCCACCTTTAGGACTTACATTTCTATCACACATGATCCTTTGGGTGGTGGATGGAGTAAACACAGTCATGGTGAAGTGGGAAATGGGGATACTGATGTTAGGGTGACTATTATTAAAAGTAAGATGAATTTGGGTGTCTGTGCTTAGAAACAAGAGGCAATGAAACCATCCAGGTCATGCTTGAATCAAAGAGGTCATATGTAAAGGTTGGTGATATTGGCCATGCAGAATATCGGGTCATGAGTGAAATGGGTTTGAGTGTGTACATATTCTTCAAGGATTAAACTTGCATAAGGGTATGTAAACTGAAAGGAATAAACATGTGGAGACCTCTAAGGTGATATTTTTTAAGGTATGGGTTTTATAAAGGTCAGGGGTTTTGTAAAGGGGAAAGATTCACAAAACCGGTTGTCCCTACCTTGGGGTAAAGTATTGGCTCCCATAGGGTTGGTTTCACAAAGGATAATTATCTAGAGAACCCATAAGAAGTTGGGGTTGTTTTCTCCTATAATGAAGGCCATAAACCTTTATAAAAGCTATCCCAACCATGGTCTATGAATTTTGAGAACCCATGGGAGGATTTCATGAAACATGGATGTCTATAGATATTTATCTCTCATTTTTCTCACAAAGGTTGAAGTTTCATAAATTTAAAGCTTTGGGAAAAAGTCTAAAAGTTTTTTCCCTTTAAATATAAAATAAAGGGAGGTATTTATAGGCTCCACAAAGGTGAGAAATTTTTTTTCTCAAAAACTTTTATCTAGGAGTTATGTTTCATGAAATTTTTAACTTGGGAAGTGACCTTCATGTACATACATATACTGCATGAAGGTTACCGTGTCTAGAGTTTGGCCCCCAAGGTCTATACTGGAGTGCAATCAGAAATACATCCTTAAGTCCTCTAGAAGATGTGATTTATTTTTACATGATAATATGGAAAGGTAATGATTAACATCCATCATCCAATGACCCTTATGGTCTTTCCCAAGATTATGTGCAATCCTGGGAAAGTGTGCACCATGGTGATATGTTAAGTCACCCAGTTTTCTAGGAAGATGTTGAAGAGGGAGTCCTAGTGCCTTGGGGTTGAATGTTTGCTACAGTAAGGGGGCCATTTCGAGGAATACGGGTTAGTCCAATTGGCATAGTGGTAGTTTCATCTCCAAAATGGGGAACAGTGGTAGGCCTAAGGATCTCATATAAGTGACCCTAGGAGGAAGGATTACCCTCTAGGCAATGTAGAGGGAACATGTAATGGCTCTGAGGAAGTAGTTCTTCCGTGCAGACATCCCTGAGGACTTCATTTTCCCTGATTCCTCAAAGATTTGGGAAATGATATAATAGTTTAACTCTCTCCAAGTAATATGGATGCCTCTTTAAGATGAGGGGATCCACCTTTCTAGGTTGATTCATGCTAAGGTGGTATTCCATGCTCCCTGTTATCAAGCAGTATAATACCTTATGGAGCTGGATGAGGTGATCCATTCTCATGAAGTATCACTCCCCCTAACAGAGTGGGTGATGATACTACTGAATATTCCCTCTCCTCGAGACTTCCTAGAGGTTCAATCAGCTACATGCATAGTTGTACAATATGTATTGGTTGAGGAGGAATCTTGGGGGAGTGATGCTTACTTGGGATCCCTTGGGAAATGTGATCTCACTACTGATGAGGTAAATTTTAGAGTTTTATGGGTTCTAGCCATCTATTGGCCCTTTGGAATTGATTTTTAAACTCTTTTTGGTTCATGAAAGAATCAGTAAGCACATATGAGGGGGAAACCCAAGAAGAAACCCCTATGGTAGATGAACAAGATTTAATTTTTTAAGGGGTGCGCATGTTACCTCCATCAACAACTATGGAAGTTTCATTGCTGGTAAGGATTCTAGTGAATATTATTGACTTGCTAACTGATCTTTATGATTCTTGTAATATTTTTCCCATTCCATTTTTCCTTTCTTTTTTTCTTTCTCAAACTTCCACAAGTTGAGTTTTACTATGTCTCTATGGAATTTAAAACCATGTTAGGAGTTCAATTTCCAATGGAATTACCCTAATTGGAAGAACCTATAGCGGTGGCAGTGATAGCTAATGATGCACCCTCAATAAAGGTGATTGAGGAGACTATATTGGTTGATCATATCCTAAAGTTAAATTAGGAGGTAAAGGAAAAAATTGAATACTAAATGGTGATAAATAAGTTTGAGACTTCAATAAATTTAGTCAAGAAGGAAAGATAGTAGAGCCTAACCCACAAGTACCTGAAGAGGCGGTGGTCGAAGCTGAAAGTTTAGTTGTGATGATCGGGGAAGTTGTGATGGTTGAGTCTACCCCACAGGAAGAGACAGCAGTCAAAGATGTGGGTGAAGATTCAGACGAGGGTGAATTTATTATAGATGTGGATCTCATCCCATCTGGTTAGATTCTCTCAGATGAACTTGTGACCAATGTACTGGCATCATTTCTTAAGTACGAGCCTGCACCGCCAGAGTAGTTTGAGTATTTTGTCTTTGACATGACTGAGGAGAACCAGATTGTCCAACATAGTGCATTGAGGAGTGTGTATAACTTCATCACTCATACTCATTTGATTGATCTGACAAGTCGGATGGGGTCCTTCTATCATTGGCTTGTGATCTTAAGGAATGTAAGTGTTTATTCTCATGATATTCATGCTATAGCCTGGGACTTCCTCGCCAAACGATTACGGGTAGAGTGGAAAGATCTTTATGATGCATGGTATGAGGTGAGAATTGATGGTACCATGGCACTTAATATGATTTAAGA
Source organism: Viscum album (assembly GCA_963277665.1). Taxonomy (NCBI): domain Eukaryota; kingdom Viridiplantae; phylum Streptophyta; class Magnoliopsida; order Santalales; family Viscaceae; genus Viscum; species Viscum album. Next base: position 1,680,327,212 of record OY728125.1, read on the forward strand.
ATATCTTTCTCCGCTAGAGGGGTAGGCACAGCATTACAAGATTATCATTACTACTAAGGAAGAGACAATAAACCACTTGAGGACACATCTAGTGGAAGTCGATGCTGATGTAGTAGAATTGGTATCCCTGGTAGTGGAGTGCAGGTTTGAATAGGGTTGGGTGAAGATCTAAGACGATGAGTTTCACCCTATGACTGAGGAGAAAGTGTAAGATCTAGATTGCAGCAACAGGTCCTTAAGTCCACCCAACATAGGTTGGTTGGACTAGAGTAGTCACTGACCCAGGCTGAGCCATAGGGGGACTTCCTCGGGTTAAAATAAGAAGAGGGTCTATCCTATGGAAAACCCTCCTAGATAGGGACTTCATAATTATTTGTTTCAATTTCTTATATGCATATGTTTCCTTTTGTTACATCTCAATCACACTAGCAATAGAATCAACTATAAATCTCTTAGACCATGTGATTTATGCTCGGTGTGAGAAACAAGAGATAAATAGAATACTTTTCACTTATATGAGAGTGCTAAATGGGGGTGGGGAAAGAATGATTCATCAACCACTAGGGGAGTCCTGAATTGGGAAGCCTTAGTTAGAGAGTGGGAAACATCACAATCAACTTTCTTTCTAAATGTGCACATGTGCACAAGCGGGCTGATTTAGAGGGCATTGGATTTTACCTGAACAATGGGGTGATGAAGGACATAAATCTAAACATCTAGGATTAGGAACACAAAAGTAGAGATAGGTCTATAGAAGATAAATATTGGCCATGTTCAAAATGTAGATTCCACTAATGACCTTTCAAAGATAGAGACAAAAAAATAAGGGTCAATTTTTGACCATGTTTGAAACACAGGATCTGTTAAATTGTTTTTAAAATTCCTTTGGGGTGTGTGCCTAGTATAGTAGGTGATCCAGTGTGGCTAGGAACCATTGTCATTAGGGAGTTTGTTCAAATGTGGAATCGAAATGAATAAAGGGAGGAGTTAAGGTTTTTCCCTAACTTTTTTCTAAACTAGTGGTTCCAACGGGTGCAGCTAAACTCTTGTCGGGGCTTAGTGATGAGTCCAGCTGGATTTTTTGCCAATTTCATTCACACCCTCATTTTTTCTAAGTCACAAGTGTGACTTGGTGGGTGAAATTTTAAATTTTTCTCAATTTTCTCCTTTTGTTTTTCATCCTAACAAACACATGTGCCTTTTTCCTAGGACAATTTAAGGTCATTCCAGTTAGACCAAATAGATACATATTTAAGGGGAAAATGTATGGCTGGCCACATAAATATTTGTACCATGGATCCTAGTTTAAGTTCATATAGTTTGGACCATTTGTAAGAGCATGTGTGGTAGGGGAGTATTATAAACCCGATATAAAGAAAGGCATAATGATATTTGATACCATAAAATTGTGTACATGGGTTAAGGTTATAATATATGTACCACCTCCACCTAAGTGTCACAATACCTCAGTGTGTATAAAGGAACTAAGGCACTCCATGGGTTAAAGGGTTACAAGAAAATGCAGAGGTAGAGAGATGATTGGAAGCTATGCCCAGGATTAGAGATCTAGGTGTCACTATGTATCACTTGATACTGGGAATCAAGCCACATATAGTTCTAGAATGTGGCATGGTATGAGGCCAACGTCAAAGGTGGGAAGTATTCTCGAGCGAGGATTTGTCCAAAGGAGGAAAATTGGTTTTTTATTCCCTAGAAGTGAGGAAAACTAGATATAGATTGAGTCCATAGGGGTCTAGTTGTATACAGTGTATGGTCATAATGCTTGGACCATGGATGTTACTAGTTTAAGTTCATAGAGCTTGAACCCAAAAATGGTACCCCAGGAGGATTCATGTAGCACCAAGGAGTTTAAAACATAATGTGAATTGGGTTCAAGAAGTCCTCACACCAAATAAACTATCTCAGGGTGGGTTTTATATAGTTTAAGGTCATGATTCTTGGACTAAGAGGTGTGTATCTCAATGAAGTTATGTGGAATAAAGGAGTAGTAACCCATTGTGAGGATAGTTCCAAGGAGGCCTAGTAACACATGAAACATCCCTAAGTAAAGTTTCACACATTTTAAGTTCATGATTCTTGGACCAAGGGTTTGAAAATAGTTTAAAGTCATGATGCTTGGACCATGGGGTGTGTTCTAAGGATGTTTTTTAGTACAAAAGGAAAGGAAACCCAATGTAAAGAGAGGTCCAAGGATACCTCGTACCACATGATACATCCCTAAGACAATTTGCACATACTTTAAATTCATGATGCTCAAACTAAATTTGGAGGTTGTTTTAAAGAAGATTGTGTGAAATGAAAGAGTAATAACCAGATGTGAAAATAGGGAGAGAAAGGCTTGCTACTAAGAAAACTTCCAAGACAAGTCATACATAGTTTAAGGTTATGATTTTTGGACCCAGACTCTTAGTTTAAGGTTGTAGAGTTTGGATTGGAGAGAAGATAGTATTCCATTTGGGAACACCTATGAGTTTAAACCATGCTTAGGGAAATATCTTCCAAGACTCTTAAACCCACGTGATCCATGATTGGTGTGAGAAACAAGGAGTGTAAAAGAGTTACCCAATCACAATGGAAATCATGATAAGGGAAAAAATTAAGCTGAATTGTGAAAGTTCCAATGACGTTGACTTTCTTGGACATCATTCTTGAATACGCGTGGGAATGACACCAAGTATGTTGAAATTCCACCAGAACAAATGGAGGTGGAAAGGAATGTAAATTATAAATTCTAATATACAAAACATGAAAGGGGGTAACTAATGAGAAAGGAATTACTATTTAACATGTTCAAAGCGTAGGTCTCAAAACCACACCAATCATGGATGGGGTGAACAAATTATAGGATCGAGCATTGAACATGTTTGAAACATAGAATTCACCAAATGTTATCGACGATCCTTCAAAGCATTTTCTTCAAATGGTAGGTGAGCCAATGTGGATAGGCACCATTTCCATTTTGGGGATATTAAAATTGGGAGAGTGAAGAGGATAAAAATTGATGGATGCCTAAAGTTTGAAAGTGGAAGTGGGGGATGTCCCATGGGAAGTTAAATGATCTAGGAGTTATTCCCATCATGCACACGAATGTGCTGGAGGGGTATATCGCTAGGTTAAGATTGAGAATGTCCTTAAGGGGGAGACCATGGACTAAGTTTTTCATGGGTTTAGGACCAGAATAGGAGATCTAGGTGTCATTCCATATCCCATGGTACTGGGACCACACATAGTTCTGGAACACGACATGGTAGGAGAGCAATGCTGGAAGGGTGGAATCCTCTCTAAAAAGGATGTTGAATCATCTTATAGTCATCATATGAGGCATCTTGTGCTTATCACATATGTTAAGGTTATATTTTAATGTTATGTCCAAGGATGGGAGGGGGTAAGAGGCTTATGCATTGAGATTAAAATTCTATCTTTATCATGTTGGGACAAGAAGGCATCTCAACCTAATGATAGGCTAAGAGAATGTGATTGGAATTCACACCCCCTTAAAGTTGTGATTAGGATTGGTAGGGACATATATGAAGGCCTTTTGACCCACTAGTGGGTTAGGGGATATGATTGGAATGTATACCCCAAGGAGGTGCTTGCGGTTAATGAGGAAATATTTGGGTCTTAAACATGAGAATTGTCCATAGTTTCCTCCTCATATCGAGTCATGAACAAATGTAGGCCCATTGATAGGTCAAGGGAGTATGATTGGGGATTACACCTTATAAGGAGGCCCATATAGACTACTAATCATCATCTCATGATCATTTAATGAGGCATCTTATTCTTGACACATAATGCATCTCATGTTTTCCATATGAGGCATCTTATGCTTGTCACATAGGGGGTAGATTTATAGTTGGTCCCAAAGACAGGGAGTCTAGGCATCACTAAATATCCCATGGGGTTTGAAATAAATTCACACATAGTTATAACATGGATCTTCTCACATTTATCATATTATGAATCTAATGTTTATTACATAGGTTAAGGTTACAGTTTAATGTCATGTATTGAGGACGTTATTTTTGTCCATCTCACATTTTTTATATGAGGCATCCCATGTTTATCACATAGGGTATGGATATATTTTAACTTCATGTTCTGAGGAAATTTTCATATAGTTTATCATCGTATGACTATGAAGTTGGATTTTTAGTTTAAATTCATATAGCTCAGACTACAAGGTTCATACAAAGTATCAGTTGAGGAACCTAGCATTTCCAGGAGGTGTGATACACTCCCCATCCATGGTGATCAATGCATATACACCATTAGATTAGAACTTATGAATAACATAGGTTCTTTCCCATTTGGGTTCCAATTTATAGATATTATTTCTAGTTATCATGGGTATCCAGAGAGCTAATACCATATCACCTTAAAGGAAGGAGTGAAGGTGAACCTTTTTATTAAACGCTTTTGAAACCAGGTTTTGATGTCTATCTAGGTTATTCAATGCCTAGATCCTATTTTATTTAATGAATTTTAACTCTAAAAAATGGATCATAGCTCTCTTGTCTAGTGTTTCTTGATCATAAAATGATACCCAAGGAGACGGTAGTTGAACCTCAATTGGAAAAACTAATTTTATCCCATACACCAGGGAGTACGGGGTTTTTTGGGAGGAAATTAGAGTTGTCATCTGATAATCCCAGAGGGTGTTGGGGAGATTATCAGGATAACTCTTCTTGTTATGGCTCATCATCTTCTGAATTATGTTAGATAGGTTCTTTTTGAATGCCTCAATATGCCCATTTTCTTGTGCATAGTAGTGGGAAGTGTGGTTGGATTGGATTTTGTACTTAGTGTACAACTTATTTAGCTCAGTGGATCAAAATATGGTGTCCTTGTATGTGATAATGGTTTGAGGAATCCAAAATAGGTGGATGATGTGGGACTTCACAAACTCTGCCACTAAATGAGTCTTGACCTCGTTGAGGGGGTGGACTCCACCCACTAAGAAAAAATGTTTGTGGAGGTCATAATGAATCTTCACTGTCGATATGTAACTAGAGGATAGGGACCCACAATATCAAGTCCTGATATAGAAAAGTTATAAGAGTAATTAGTGTTATGTAGAAGATCTAGTGTTTGGTGCATAAAATTAGCATGTATCTAGCATGCATGATACCCCTTAGTGAATTTGATGCAGTCGTGAACCATAGTGGGATAAAAGTAACCCAAACTCTAGATCTATTGAGAAAGTTTCAATCCCACTTGAAGGGCCCCATATGACCCAACATGGACCTCTTGCATGACTTGAGGAATCTCCCTCACTTGGATGCAATGGAGAAGTATTCTATCAAATCTACACATATAAAGGGTATGGTCAAGACTAGGGCTATCCTAGAGGGTAAACTACATTTCATATCGGTTGATTATCTTATGATCAGCTCAATATGTAGGTAGATTTTTGTACTAGAGATACTTGATAATGAGATTCATCTAATCAGGTGCCTCTTTGATCACCAAGTAATTTGAGGGCCCTACCAAAGAAGTTTCATCCATAAACTGATTTACCTATCGGTCTTTATCATCAAAAGCGATGGGGGAAATGGCCCATAAATGGACACATGAATGACTAAGTCATCTTAGTTGGGTTCTTTAAGGTATGCATCCAAGGATGAAAAAGAATCAGCTAGTTCATTTTGTGATTGAGAAACATGAGTCACCTACATCCAAGAGGGGAACTAGGATATCAAATCATGATTATTCTCCAGTAGGGGGAAAAGTTCTTATTTCCTGATGATATAATCATCATTGATCTAGTTTATGGACATCTCAAAGTCTCTCTTCACATGTATGTGGGGGACATTAATCTTGAGGTCTAACTCAAGGATAGAGATAAAAATATGGTACTTAGCCTCTTTTTTGGTGAAGACTTATGATAGCAAGAATCAGTATGACAAGCTATCCTTTTGGGGGGTGATGAAGACAATCCCATGGATCGCCCTATTGAGTTTGGGGTTGTTGAGCCTCTATTGGTCGGTGTATAGGAGGAACTATCAAAATGAATCTTCCAATATGGTGCATTATAATTAAATGAGAGGATGGATTCATTTGGATAATATACTTCTAGGGGAAACTCCTCAGGGATTCAATACATATCCAAGAAATCTGCCAAATCCTGGACCTTGACGGCTTTATAGAGGATGGACCTAATGTCAAACTATTACAAAATTATTACCCAATATGCCATTCATTCTGTCAACCTGGGGCATATGAGGATGTACTTAAGTAGATCAACACATGATATTAGTTGTCTCTTATAGTGTTTTAGATAGTGTTGCAACCTCTAAACCGCAAAGAACAAGGTGATTCAACTCTTCTCTATGGAAGAATATCTGGTCTATGTGTTGAGGAGCATGCGATAGAGATAATACAAGTTTTTTTTAGCTAGTAGGGAACCCAAGGACCATTATAGGGCAGCCATATAAAGAACCAGAGGCTTTCCTGGTATGGGTGGAATTGTAACACTATAATATTTTAGATAAGAAAACTATGACTGGTAGCATCTTTGACACGTAAGAGAGAGTGTAAACGACCTGTGAAATATATAACCATTATAACATAGCCATTAAATTAGTGGGTATGAATAGTATTAAATACTTTGTGAAATATATATATAAAAACAAATTCCCTGCTAATTATAAATTATTGATATGTTTTTAGTAAATAATCGATCAATTTTTAATAAATCAATTTTATTCTTCAAAAATATGTTTTCTTCAAAAATGTTTTTCAATGCTTTTCATAAAAAACAAAATATTATAATTAATTTATAAAAAATTTAGAAAATATATTTAATAAAATTAAATTAAATTTTGAAATCATAATTTCAATATTTACTTTGTGTGAAATTTTTATATTTTTCAAAAAATATTGATTTTTCTATGAATAGTGAAAAATACAGATTTTTCTAAAAAAATCATTAGTTTCAATAAATTAAGAAATTTAAAAATACCATTATTTTTTTAATATTATTTAAATTAAAATATGTATTATTTATTTATATTTCATCAACTTAATTTCTTTTAAATTAACTTCATATTGGATTTTAGTATGATTTTGTCCTTGGGTTTAAAAATAGGATTTTTCTGAAAACTGTTTTAAAGTGCATAATGTTTCTCTTTTTAAATTAATTAAAAAACCAATAATTTGGAATTATTTAAATAAAATTTATATATTATATATTAATAAATATTAATTTAGATTCATACAATGATTATTGTTAGTCATAGAGTTAATATAAACCGGGCTTTTTCTTACAAAATACACTTCTTGAAAAACTGCTTTTTCGTCGCGTCTCTGAGTTTAATTTTAAATAAAATTTTGAAACTTCTATGAATTGAATTTGGTAAAATTGATTCCATATTTGGAATAATAATAATTTATATTATATAATAAGTTTAACTTAATTTTTTACCATAATAAATAGTGAAAATGGTAAAAATTAATTACCATGGTTAAGGTGAAAATGGGTTTACCAGGAGATTAAACTAAAAAGATAAGGGTAAAAATAACCTAAAAACTTATCTAAAATCTATTATATAGAAATATTTAGACCCTATAATATATAATTATTGATAATGGTCCATTTTGGAGCATTTTGGAATGTGAAAAACGTGGGTACACCTTTTTCATTTCAAAAATTACAAGTGTGCCACTCACCTCACTTATAAAAGGCCACCTACTATCCTCTATTATTTACACCTTAAAACACTTTTGATTCGTACAATAACTAACCAAATAACTTTAAAAATTCTATACCATCATCCTATAATCATTTTTTGGTTATTAATCAATTCTAGGAATACTTTAGGTATAATCCTAAGGAGGTGGTCTAAGAAGAGGTAAAATTTCTAACTATGCATTTTTGTTTAATTTCTTCTTCCACCTCATTAAAATATTCTTAAAATATGATAATATGATAAAATAAATATCTAATATATACTTATATTTTATTATATTAATTTAATAACCTAAATCCATCTTCTATTCCATCAAATGGGATATTAAATCATCATTCGTGAGTACAGCGGACTACCGCCTCGTAAACGGATGTCATTCGTTTTCCATCATCGCCTCTCACAGATTGTTTTAATGATGGATTTAAAGTATATATATGATAATTTTAAAATATTTATACTTTTTATTTGTTATATCAAATATAAATTATTACTTTCCATTCCATTATTGGTACGATAACATCACTCGTGTGTACGGTGGACTACTACCTCACGAAGCGATATGATTCGTTTTTCACTAACGCTTTACATGGAAGGTAATAAGGATAAAGTTAATGAATATATGTGATATAAATTAAATAATATTTATAATATTTACATATTTATAATTATAAAAAGATAATATATCATTTTATTTCTTACACTAAAAAATGATAACGTCGTTCATGTACGTGTGGACTACGGCCACCACGAAGCGATGTGATTATTTTTTTTCATCACCAAAACATATGGATGATATATATATATAAGTATATTTAATGAAATAATATGGTATTTATGATATTATTATCATTCTATAAAGATAAAATATTACTTACCTTTTGTCCATAATTATCATTGAAAAATGAAAATGTTACTCATGCGTGTGTGCGACCTGCCGTCTCCATGATTGTAATGCAGTTCATTTTTCAAAAACATATTTCACTATTGGTTTTAAAATTATAATTGATTTATAAATATGATAAATATTTCATGATTATTATTATGGATATTTTTAAATAATGAACTAATTGACCACGGTCAACAAATCGAATCCATTTTGAAATAATGAACCGAAAGTCTTCAAGACACCCAAAGTAGACTTAACTGGTTAGTTATTTTAATATGTAATTAAATACAAATAAATGAAATTATTTAATTATAAGTTATTAAAAGTGAAAATTTTTATTAATAAATCAAATAATTTATTAAATCTTATTATAAAGGAGTTAAAGGATACACATGGAAATTCTGGACTCGAGGTAATGGTTTTTATCATCTCACTTTTAATTCTATGAGACATATGTCATATTAACCACTTATTTTTATTATGTGATTTATATATTTTTACCTTATACATGTAATATCATGAATATTTCATACATAATTGTATTTTAAGTTTCAATTTGAATTATTTCATTCAAGTGGATTTGACTTTAAAGTTACCAAGTAGTAAAGGGCTTCCTAACTCAATTTCATTTCATTGGGTTATAACTCTTCTTCATTGACTCTATTATGATATGATTATGTGTAAATTGATATATAAATTGTTTTACTATATATTTAAACTTTGTTTTTTTTATATAAATTTATTACACATAGTCTCTCAATTTTTTAACTCTCAATTCAATTATATTATCTTTGTAAGGGGTTTTTTTCTCGTCTCACTTTTTATTTCTGTGATACATATGCCATATTCACCACTTATCTTTATTTTGTGGTGTATATAGTGACAATTAATGTTTTTTATATTATTTTCATGAAAATTATTTTTATTTAAAAATCCATATTAGCTTATCTCTTTTGATGGGGTTTTTATCCATATATTACCAAATCTATAAGGGACTTCATCTCAATTTCCCATCATTGAGGAATATTGTAATGTTATACACCTATATTATTTTATGAGTTTTATATAATACCCATTTTGACATTTTATATCATGACACTCCATATTTTCATTATATTTAATGTTTCATTTGAATTTATTCTTTCACAGGGCTTACAATTGAAAAGATTACTAAAGTGTAAAAGGTTTTATGTTACAATATTCTTTCTTTTCAGGATTATTTATATTGAAGGTTAATTTTGAGAAAATCATATGATATTATTTTAATAAACCTATTATAAAAATAAATTTTTTCCTAATTCTATTTTACATGGTCTTTGAAATTATTTTAAAAGGTTTTGAAAGGAAATTTCTTAACGATATCCAAATGAGTCACTTTTTACTCCCTTTTACAAAATGTTTTGAAAAAATATTTATTTTTAACATTTAAAACATGGAAATATTTTCCCATCATAATGAACATTATTTTCTTTGAACCTTCCTTTATATGTTTCCAATTTTGTTCTAAAAGAAAAAAAATCACAGTATTTTGTGAATTTTTTTTTTAGTGATTTTCAAAATAAAAAGGTTATTTCCCTTAAAAATGTTTTTAATGATCTTTTAATAGTATTTACATTCATAGAAATAAATAAACCTTATTGTTACATATTATCTAATGGGGATATTTTTTAATGATACCATCCTCATTATTTTTATAGAAGTATTATGATTGTTTTAGGGAGATTGTTATGGAACCAGTTTCTTTCCCACAGGTTAATCATGTTTCAAAGAGATTGTTATGAAACCCATTTATTTTCAATGGTTTAATCATGTTTCAAAGAGATTGTTATGGAAACCATTTCTTTCCCATGGGTTAATCATGTTTCAAAGATATCGTTAAGGAACCTGTTTCTTTACCATGGGTTAATCATGTTTTAAATAGATTGTTTTGGAACAAATTTTTTTCCCACGGTTAAATCATGTTTCAAATATATTTTTATGGAACCCATTTCTATTCCATGGTTTAATTATGTTTAAAAGATGTCTTTATTGAACCCGTTTCTTTTTCATGGGTTAATCATGTTATGAAATGAATAAAGTTTTTTTCTATGATATTATGATGAAATGAATTATATATGTACTTTATTAATAAATAGTACTTGGATATTATTGATGATCATGAATGCGCCCAGATAGCATCTGGTGAGCCTATTATAGCTTATATGATGGGTGTGACCAGATATCGTCAGTTGAGTCTATTATAGCATATATAATGGGTTCTCCTAGATATCATTGGGTGAGCATAATATATCTTATATGATTGGTGTGCCTAGATAGCGCTCCAATGCATTGGGTAATGTTTCTTGTCTTAATAGAAAATAAGTAGGGAGTTACTAATGTGTTTCTTCTATGGATTTAACTAAGATCTAGTTATCTATAACATGGGTTATGAATATAATATTTCCAAGATACCAACACATTTTATCTATGCTTTTTATGGGTTTATAATGTTTCTTATGATCAATATTGATATCACATGGAATGTGATTATTGATTCAGATGAATATTTCCTTTGTTAAAGCCTTATTCCATGTTTTCATGTTTTATGATCTATGTATTTATGGGTATAAATATTCTTATGTTATACTCATTCACTTTGATTATGTCATCAGACCCTTATGATCTTATTATTCTCATTGGTGACATTAAATTGTTAATGCTTATGTTTACCCTTACAAAACATTTGATCTGTCATTTTTATGTTTCATTTTCCCCAGGTAATAAATAAGGAGGCTAAAAAAATTATTTCTAGAATTTATTTCATATGGATAATGGTTATGACTTAATGTGAAATAATAAAATATTGGTAGGGGAGATATGATCATTTAAAGACATGGGTATTTTTTATGAAATATTTTATCCTATTTCTATAAAACTATAAACCTAAAAGGTCCTTGATAACATAGGTGATCCAATTTTTCCTTTTTATATTGTAAGGTTTTGATGGAAAAAAATTGGGCCACCTTCATATATATCAAATCTAGAAATGTAATGTTTATGATTTCAGCACTGGATTCGGAAGTGTGAGTTTGGGGATATTATAGTTGGTATCAGAGGAAAGGTTTAGATAAATTTGTAGATTATGATGTTTTCATTTATGGTTATCTTAAGATTTATTGATACTATCATAGTTATATAATATTAAGTATTATCGTAATCTCAAAGTCATAGAAACTCCTTTGAGGTTTTAAGTGATGAGATCTTAAGGTGATTAATGAAATTTTAAGAGACATTTTAATAGATTAAATTACATTTAAAGAATTGGTTTAACATGAATTATGCCTATAAATTTTGTGAAAATAAGATTTAATTTATTGATAAACTTTAGGGTTTATATGATCTTGGATATTGAGAACACCTGTTTTATCATATAGATGACCATGGGATTGAAAAGTGATTTGGGGACTAAGTTATTAATGTTATTTCAAATAAAAAGATCACCATATTTTTGGTATTGAAATCTGACAGGTATGAGATAAAATTTTATTTTAAAAAACTATTTAATGTTGAGGTTATTTAGGAATTATTTAGTTTTAATTTGGGTATTACTATTAAATTTTGGAGATTAATGTATTATTTCATCATACGATGGTTTATTCATTTTGGGGATTATCTTACTTGGTGATTACCATTATGGTTTTGAATAATATCTAAATATATTTGGAATATATTTATTATACATTTTATTGTTATGTGGTCCTTTAAAATTCTATTTTAGTACTTCAGGCATGAAAAAAATCATCTTGAATACTCATCATTTGGAGAAAAAGATGATATTGTGGTGGACATTAATTAAAGGATGAAATTCAACTTATCAAGTAAGTATATTTCCTTATTCTCCTAGTATATATGTAAAATTAATTCCTCAACTCTAGGAAAAGGATATTGAAACAAAATTTTGTCCTATTACCATCATTTTTTATGATATCAATGATCTTTTTCACACTTCTTTGGTTTATGGTTTTTTGGTTGTTAACTTTATCATGATCATTCACTTTCTTCTGATTAATTATCTATATCACTATATATCATTATTTGGGAATTATTATTTTATTCCATGTAAAAATATTCACTTTAAACCTTTGCTCTCCTATTTGAAAATCTAGTAAGTGTTATTCCAGATAACCTTCATACCACCTTTTCTCTCTTATCAAGAGGATGTTTTATTAACCCTTTTTACGATATGGGTTTCCAAAAAAAGGTATTTTCAAATTTCCACCATTTTATTAATAAGATAAATTTAAAATTTAGAGGATTAAATTTATTAAAGAGTGGTGGAGGATGTAAGACCCTAATATTTTAGAAAAAAACTATGTTCAATAGTGTATTTGATATGCAACACTGAGCGTAAACAACTCGTGAAATATATAACCATTGTAACACAGTCATTAAATTGGTGGGTATGGATAGTATTAAATACTTTATGAAATAAATATATATAAATTTATTATTAAATATAAATTATTGATATTTTTTCGTAAATAATCAACCAATTTTAATTAAAGTAATTTTATTCTTCAAAAATATGTTTTCTTTAAAAGGGATTTTTATTGTTTTTCATGAAAAAAATAATATAATTAATTTTTTGAAATTTTAGAAAATGTATTTGATAAAATTAATTTTATTTTTAAAATCATAATATTAAAATTTAATTTGGTTGAAATTTTGGGATTTTTTAGAAAATATTGATTTTTTGATGAATAGTGAAAAATACCAATTTTTTAAAAATGTCATTTATTTTCAATAAATTAAGAAATTTAAAAGTACCATTACGTTTTGAATATGATTTAAAGTAAAATAAGTATTATTTATTTATATTTAATCTATTTAATTTCTTTTAAATAAACTTCATATTGGATTTTAGTATAAGTTTGTCCTTGGGTTTAAAAGCAGGATTTTTCTAAAAACTGCTTTAAAGTGCATAATGTTTATCATTTTTAATTAATTAAAAAACCCCTAATTAGAAATAATTTAAATTAAACTTAAATATTACATACAAAAATATATTAATTTATATTCATACAATGATTATTATTAGTCATAAAGTTAATATAAAATCATATTTTACTTGCAAAATACACTTCTTGAAAACCCGCTTTTTCATCGCATCTCTGAGTTTAATTTTAAATTAAAATTTTCCAATTATGTGAATTGAATTTGTTAAAATGGATATAATATTTATAATCATCATAATTTATATTATCAAATAATTTCAACATAATTTTTTACCATAATGAATAGTGAAAATAATAAAAATTAATTATCATGGTTAAGGTGAAAACGGGTTTACAGGGGGTTAAACTAAAAAGAAAATTGTAAAATAGAATAAACACTTGTATAAAATCTATTTTATGGAAATATTTAGACCCTATAATGTATAATTATTGAAAATGGTCCATTTATTAGACTTCTGATATGTGTAAAATGTGGGTACACCTTTTTCTTTTCAAAAGTTACAAGTGTGACACTCACCTCACTTATAAAAGGCCACCTTTTATCCTCTTTTATTCACACCATAAAACCCTTTTTATTTATCCAATACTTACCCAAATAACTTCAAAAATTTCATCCTATCATACTGTAATCATTTTTTTGGTTATAAATCCATTCTAGGAATACTTTAGGTATAATCCTAAAGAGGTAGTCTGAGAAGAGGTAAAATTTCAAACTATGAATTTCCATTTTATTTCTTCTCACACCTCCTTAAAATATTATTAAAAATGATAATATGACAAAAAAATATAATATATAATTATATGTTACTATATTAATCTAATAACCTATATCCATCTCCTCTTCCATCAAATGGGATACGAAATCATTATTCGTGTGTATGGCGAACTACCACCTCATGAACCGGTGTCATTCGTTTTCCATTATTGCCTCTAAAAGATTGTTTTAATGATTAATTTAAAATATATATATATGATATTTTTAACATATTTATACTTATAGAGTTATTATATCACATATACCTTCTTATTTACCATTCTTTGAGGGATATGATAATGTCGCTCGTATGTACGACGGACTACCACCTCGCGAAGCGATGTGGTTCGTTTTTCACTAATGATTTACATTGAAGGTAATAAGGATAAATTTAATAAATATATGTGAAATAAATGAAATAATAATTATAATAAGTACATATTTATTATAATGAAAATATAATATATCATTTTCTTTCTTATATTGAAAAATGATAACGTCATTAGTGTACATGTGGAATACCACCTCCACGAAGTGATGTGATTATTTTTTCCATCACCAAAACATATGGATGATATATATAAGCATATTTAATGACATAATATGGTATTTATAATATTATTAACATTATGTAAATATAAAATATTACTTACCTTATTTCTATAATGATCGTTGAAAAATGGAAATGTTGCTCATGCGTACGTATGACCTACTATCTCTATGATTATATCAAAGTTAATTTTTCATAAATATATTTCATTATTGGTTTTAAAAGTATAATTAATTTATAAATATGATAAATATTTCATTATTATTATTCTAGATATGTTTTAATAATGGCCTCTTTGCCCATAGTCAACACACTAAATCCATTTTGAAACAATGAATTGAATATCCTCAAAACAATCAATGTGGACTTAAATGATTAATTATTTTAATATTTCATTAGAAAAATTAAAAAATGATTTAATAATAAGGTATGAAACCTGAAAATTGTTCTTAATAAATCAAATAATTTATATAATATTATTATATAGGAGTTAAAGGACACACATGGAAATTCTGGACTCGAGGTTAGGTTTTTTCTCATCTCACTTTTACTTCTGTGAGACATATGCCATATTCACTAATTATTTTTATTGTGTGATATATATTGTAGCTCCCAAAACCATTTATCCACCCAAAAAATGTTTTAGGCCAAGTTCCACTGGGCCTTAGGCATGCCTTCCCATATGTCAAAGGTTGTCGACTAGTAGGGAGGGTGTACAGAGGTGCTAGTGGGGAGACTATACCCTATGGTGATAATACTAATAATGGTCTATATATATACATAGAAGCAGAAAATAAATACCAATAGATACTAGACTAGTAACTCACCCATGGCTGAAGCACATCCATAGCAGTAGAAGCAATAATAATAACAACAAGAAAAAAAATAAACCATTTTCAGGAATAAACCAAGAAAGATACCATTTGTAACTAAACATGCATCCAAGAAAATAAAAGGCAAAAAATAAAAAGGGTCACCCATGGATGACCTCAGTATATACATATATAATCATGTTGATACAAAAATTAAACATAAAGGAAACTCCAGTTGAGGAAAGACCCCATGGTCCCTTACCTTCCATCACATGCTAAATCAATCACTAAGATCCAACTCATTAGCCTAAGCCTCTACCTGAATGAAAATCCATAAAGTTTAAACGTGTCTCGAAGGGCCTATGTAGGGTGTGAGAAAGAATCTCAGTAGGCCACCACCAATGTGTGCTTATCCTACATCTATTATTACACAATTTTTTACTAAAATAAAATAAACAACACATGAACATCATATAAATAAACTATCTTCCCTTGTGCTCAGCAACCACAAGTGATCAATCACTGGATTCAGCCTTTTCCATTATAACTGTAGAGGAGAGGATTCTTATAATATAGCCCAAGGAATCCCCTAGTAAATTAAAAATCTAGATATCCCTTGGTAACCTCTTGTAATACAGTCTTGAAACCATGTTCCAACTAACCCCTTATATCCAAATCAAGTAACCGACATCCCAAAGGCACACCCAATAATCAGTTCCTGGTCCCTCAGACCCCTTCTTAAAAGCACACATTAACTTGAAGACCTATATCTTGTGGTACATTGATACATATTCTCCAAATAATAATACCTTCGACTCAATAGTTAATGTCCCAAGGAATGATGATGTTCATCTGCCCAAATATTCTTGGCCCAACAATCACAAGTACGGTGAGGCTCATCCCCCAATTGACAGTCTCAACACTATCGTTTGAAGGATACTCACCATATTTATAGATTTATATGACAAGAACCACCAAAAAACACCATAAGAAACATCTAACATAGCCCTCTACCCACATGAACAGTCAATACGACCTCATCATTTGAGTCCTACTATGTGCACACAACTCCAAAAAAGTGCATTGGCCAACATAGGTGAGCATAAATCACTGACTAAATCCTTAAGTCACATCATCTATCACCTTGTTCCCTTGTGACTATGTTTATCAATCTAATGGTCACCACCATATCATATCACTTGGTCCATTCCCAAAACCTGACGGCCTCGCTACCTCAAATCGACGACCATGTCGCCCAGCCTATGATCAATATCACTCATAGCATTTGGACCTCGCCCAACCTAATAATCACATCATCTCAACTCATGAAGTCATTTCCACCTCAATCCTCAGTTTAAGACCATAAAATTCCCATGAAACTCATCAGAAGTAATTTATATAATTTAAACAATTCAATTTAAATAAAAAACCCACCCCAACCTACTTTTCCCAAGGACTGAGGCCTCTCACTAGGACCATACCATTTTTTACTGGGAAAAATATTCCCATTTATAATTTCCAACTTTTAATTAGGTAACATGGTTATTTTTAATGGTTTTTATAATCATTTGCATCTTGTGAGACACCCACTGTCCAAATGGGCACCTCGTACGGTTGTCCTACACGGTTTTCCAAACCTTGCGAAAACCACATGAATCACCTCTAATAAAAAATGTAGAGGTGTTGCATGGTCATGTGTCCCCTCCAACATGGTTTTCCAAACTATTTCCAATGGTCCTGAAGAGCATAGGATACCCCTAGGAGGCCGCATAGTTGGTTCAAACCATGCGGCTCAGTCTGCGCACCCCAAAAAACTTGGGTTTTCATCCTTGGATGTACCCAAAAACCAAACAAAATCCCAAGGAACATGTTGAGAATTAATAATAATCGAAAATTAATTCCTAGGGTCAAGGTAAATCTGAATAATAAGTTTTTATAATCAAGATAAGATTTAGTATACCCACCAAACTCTGAAAATTCAAAATGGGTGAGGAATTCGACCTACTCCAAAACTCTGGATATTACAATCTCCCCACCTTAACATAGCTCATCCCCGAGATATAAATCATAAATACGAGATGGTACCAAATATACCCATCCTATTTAAAGCACCTTGGTCTACCCTGGTTATAAAGGGAACAACCCAACTACCTCAAGGGATCCCTACCTTAGGAGTTACCTACCCCGATCACATCCCGACCCAAAACTCAAATAACATGATGGTCCATCAACCATCCCAGGACTCTAAAATATTCCTGTGACATATCGTCCCTCCTAAACCTCACCAGGTGCTCACACCATGATTTTTCCACATCTATCACCCATCAAGTACCACATCTCATCAGATTCTCTACTCATTCCCATGCCACACATGGCGCCTATGAGGTCTTGCATATCAATAGATTCTTAAAAAAATTTATGGTGCCTCACACCTCACATGAAACATTCATCACAATGATTCCTAGATTATAATTCACCTCATCAATCCAAACATCCATCGATTCCCACATATAAATCCTAGGTCCATGCACCTCTTATATATATAATTCATTTGAATTGATGCCAGCCTACTAACCAGCATTTGTTTAGTCCATAGGTACATTTTGTGTACCTTGTGCACCCAGAATCGATATTCCATACAAAAGGACATTACAAAAAAAAAGTGAAACACCAATCATTCACATGGCTTACCAATAACTATAATTGGCTCCCTATCCAGATCTGCACCTGGAAGCTCCACTGCATGCACCTGACCTAAATCTCAACTACCTGAGGCATGGTCTCCCTGAGTTGTTGCACCAACCACCAGTCATTCACCCTAGTGATGGGTCCTACTGTATCTGCCACAACCTCTATATGTAGCTGAATCTTGGATACCATCTCCTCACACCACTCCTGAAATAATATCAGAACCCTAATTCTGCCGTAGTCCCATACTACCGACTGTACAAGAAGGATTCTTATAGAACCTATCAAGATGCTCAACCTGACTAGATAATTGGCACTCCTTTGGTGCCCAGTCACACTATGTTCATACAAGTCTTGAATAACCACCCTTGAAGCATGTTGTCGATGATCCACTTTAAGGTGGTCTACTCGGGTCTTTTTCTTGACTGCCTTACTGAAACTCTTCTCTGCCTTTCTTCCTACTATCTGAAGTCTTTCCTCTAACATCACCTAAATCCATCACCCTACTTGAATACAACTAATCCGTTAAATTTTCCTTGACTATGAGTGACTAATTAACTTCCTCTAAGAATGATTCCAACCTGAATATGTTTACCTACTCCTGAATGGCATGTCATAAACCATCCTCGAAACGCCTCACCCTTGAGGAGTCAATTCCCACCATACCAGGTGAAAAATAAGAAAACTCTATAAACGTAGTTGCATAGTCCATGATGGTCATGCCTCCCTGATGTATGATTAAGAACTTCTAATTTATCTCTTCCCTCAATGTATTTGAAAAGAGGTTATCAAAGAACTTGGCCTCAAAGTCCTTCCAATCCATGTGTTCATGTCTTCCCATCTAAACATCCACATCCCATAAGTGCTTAGCTGGTCCCCTGAGTACGTATGTATCCAACTTCACCCTCTACCCTGGGGTTGTCTCAAGCTGCTTGAAAATCATATACATTGACTCAATCTAGTTCTCAATTGCATGTGTACCACCATCTCCCTAGAATAGTGGTGGGTGCTATGATTGGAGCTCTCGAGTCAGGTATTCGATAGAAGGATCTTCTCCCTGAGCTCCCCTGTCAAACCCTCAGATGACAGATACTCGGATCACTTTGAGATACTCATCAAGACACATCCTAAAAGTTGTAAAATCTAGTGGCTACCCACCTACTCCTGAGCCTCTACCTATGGATCATACTCTGCCTGACCCTCTGGGTCTTATCCCTGCCCTCAGAGGTCTAAACCTGCACATGCTCTTACGGCACCACACCACCAACCGCCTGACAATCCATTGGATCCCATCTAGGTGGCATCCCATTAAATACTATTTCCATGGTCATCTAGCTCATATAACATATATATATACATATATAACATAGATATGGAAAGAATTAATAGGAAAATATATCTCACTACCCTTAATTTCCCCCATCGCAACCACATCTCATGACATCTGGCCTCTTGGCCCCTTACCCACCCATATCATAGCCAAGTATCACATATAAATTCAGCCTCATGACCTATAACCTACCCACATCAGAGTAAAGAATAAATTATCAATCCGAGTTAACTGCGTAAAATTCCACCAAATAGAATATAGGTAGGAAAATGATGCTTTTCTTCTTTTGTTGACATTTTAAGTAGGTCGCCCCCATATGCCTCGGGTCATGCCCATCCTGACGAACCATGTCACCTAAAATCTGACAACCACATTTCCAAACTTGGTGATCAAAATTACCCCATATCATCATCCCTACATGTTCCTATTAGAGCCAGACCCATATGTGTGTGTGTGTGTGTGTGTCACATTTTCATATCACGTATTATAAAGCAATCACACATAGATTCCATTGGGTCCACTTTCTTAGGTTAGTTGAGTAAAATGCCATTAAAGAGAGGCTAGGTAGGAAAACACTACTTAGCTTCCTTTTTTGATGATTTAAACAAATCAACACCTCCTATCACAATCCAGTCCCCCAATGACAATCACAATTATTTTATCATGGAACATGAATATATATATTTAAAACAACCTATATGCCTAATCAGAAAGCATAAAAAATCTCCCTTTCCATACTAGGACAAGGGTAACATGTCATAATATATAATAATCACATACAAGTTCACCACTCAATGTGTAAATAATATCTTCTATAAAACAAGAAAGGAAAAAAACAATTCCCACCCCTGGGAACTTGATTTATCTCTCATGCATTAGGTTTCCAGCACCCAAGCACGAGTTCTAAAACTAGTTCCAACAATATCCTAATCTTCGGTATACCATATCCCAAATAGTAAGACCCAAAAATAGGTAAACTAAACTCCTTTTATACCACTTGTAGCACCCAAACCTATTTAGAAACCTGAAAAAAGCTATAGGTCGAGTGCCATTGGGCCTTAAGTGTACCTTCCCATATGCCAAAGGTTGATGATTAGCAATGATAGTGTAAAATGTGATAGTGGGGAGATTATACCCTCTAGTGATGATAATAATAATGGTTTATGTTGGTCGGAGTGGATACTCAAGAGGGGGGTGAATTGAGTTCCAATTAAAATTTCTATTAAAATATTGTCTATTTAAAATCCCCCAATTTATAAAACAAGTTAAACTGTAGTGAATTTATACAGATTGTAAATGTTCACTTAGCTTCTCAAAGATTGATTAGGTCTCAGTTAATTTAACCACAAGATCAAACTAACTTTTGAAACTCTATTGATTTACAATAAGTGTAAACACTTGCTAATTTAACTATCAAAGTATCTTTAAAATAGTTTTGTATTTCAAAGTAATAGCAGCGGAATAAATAAGATATATATAGTATACATTGAACTTAACTAAAGATGCACAGTAGATATAACAAGAGGTTCAGTCTCAAGCCGAGACTTAGTCCTCTCAAATTTATATAAATTTGATCCACACCCTTGATCGGGGTTAACAACAGTTTACAAAACTGTCCAGGACACGCAGGGACCTCTACCACTATTCTCCGTGGGAAACAAAACAAAGACTAGTCCACACAAGGACCTTTTCCACAGTTGAAGTGGGTAAACAAGAGTTAAGAAATTTGGAGTGAGGATTTTGATATCCTTCAGTTCAATGCAGGAGACAGTGTGTGTATAAGAAATATAGAGTACACCACACTGCTCGACAGTTAATAAATAAATCACTTAGAGAGAACATATAAGAGTTTAAAAAGCTCTAGTGATTATCAATGCAACTCTGGACTCATTGGATTTAGAAGGAATTATTCTGAGTCCTTCTCTAGTTTTTCTGTTGAAAAACAGAGTGTCGTAGTTCATCTTGTATTCTACAGGAATGAAAATGATCTCTTGATTCGTCATGTGCTCTTCAGTGGTTTTGGATTGCATTCATGAGAGTTCTTTGAAAGTCTTGTAATCTCCTTATTGTTCAGGATTGTTCTTCTAGTTCAGTACAGTGCTCTCGGGTGTATGTAAGTTCTTCTCATTATATATTTACACTTGCACGCCACACGTGTACTGCATATCAAACTTCCTTATATTCCATGAGTTCTGGAAGTAGGAATGATTCCCTTTTCATAGGTACGAGATACGGTTTCCTGACATGACAACAACTATCATTAAATAACATTAATTGCATTGAAAACATCAAATATGACCATTAGCATTATTTAAATAATATTGAAAAAAAGTTAAGAAATAGTGTCACAGTGATTATGTAAATGGTGTCTTCTTCACGGTATAGTCTTCACGGTATGAGATTCATGGTATGAGCTTCACGGTATGTAGCTCACGGTGTCTGGGTCACGGTGAGTCCTTCACGGTGTCTGGGTCACGGTGAGTCCTTCATGGTGTCTGGGTCATGGTGAGTCCTTCACGGTGTCTGGGTCACGTTGTCTGGGTCACGGTGAGTCCTTCACGGTGTCTGGGTCACGGTGAGTCCTTCACAGTGTCTGGGTCATGGTGAGTCCTTCACGGTGTCTGGGTCACGGTGAGTCCTTCACGGTGAGTCCATACTTAGAAAAATATCTGTATTTAGACTTAGATAGTAATATGTAGAATATGGATTAAGTTTAATCATTAGAGAGTAAGAGAACCTGAATCATAAGCATAAAGGCTTGATAATATATGTGAGATTTGTGATCATGCATAAGACTTGTAAATAATAAAGAGAGTAATTAACATCATAAGATTTGTTATCATTAAAACGTGATGTGTAGTTATTATTGAAAGTAATTAACAGTAATAGGATTTGTGATAATTAAAACATGATTAACACATGAGAAGTCCAACAATCTCCCCCTTTTTGATGATCACAAATCATGTATGGTCAGAATATAAATGAAATATAATATTAAAGAAACTAGCATATTAGAATAGCAAAAAGTATTAGTACTGACACTTATAGTTTTTCTCACCCTTTTATACTTGCAGTTTTTATCCCCCTTTTGGGATTATCAAAAAGTAGAGAAAAAGAAATGAAACACGGCATTTTTCATTAAACAAAGGGTTAATAATACAATAAAAACATTAAAAAGCAAATGACATGCCATCAAAAAGAAAACAGTCCCTCGACTCTTCAGGGATCCACTTTTTCCTTGCCTTTAGCAGCAGCAGGAGCTGGTGCTGAAGTAGAAGAAGGCATAGATGTGGTAGAAAAAGAGGGTATAGGTATGCCTTCAAAAATAGATGGAGCCAAAGTAGGATCAGTAGAAGATCTAGGCTGAGGATGGTCAAGAATGACTGGCTGGATCTGAGAAAGAGCTTGGCTGACTGACATGGCAGTTGAGGCTAAGGTAGGTAGACCAGGTCTAAGGGGTGCAGCAGCTGGAGAAACTATAGCAGTACTCGGCACATGAAGATACATCTTCAAAAGATTGATGAAATCAGTCATGATTTCACCACCATATTGCATAGCCTTTTCAAAATCATCCTTATTCTCCATAAATCTGTCCAACAATCTGGTGAACTCTGTAAGTTTCTGAACTTGAGTTTTAAAATCTTGAGTCACTAGAGGGATTCTCAAATTTTCCACAAGATATCTAAAGTGATCTATCATATCACTTTTAGAGAAAATATAGGAGAGATACAAATCTATTTTCTTGGTGATCTATTGTTTAGCATCATTGGATATCTTAGAATGAATCCTAACCAAGTCTAATGATCTATCATTGTTCTTAACCACTTCTGCCAAAGAGGACAGATCCAAGCCACTGAAGGCACTCTGAAGTTCTTCCTTGATTATGGATCTCAGCATAGAATCATCCAAAGAGGATGTGGAGGTCTGACCAAAAGCAGGTGAAGCCTTAACAGCTTCGGTTAGAACTTTGAGCTGTTTTAGAACTTTTTGCAGGCATCCAGTGTATTCATCTGTAAGATTATTCAGATTTTCTACAAGCTCCCTCATGCATTCTAGCATCTTGGTGTGTCTTTTTCCAATATTTTCATCAAAAGAAAGTAGATATGGATGAACTTGAGACACAATTTCCCTAGAAAGGAGGGAATCAGATGTCTCAGGAGAAGCAGCAACAGGTGCAGGGGAAGAAATAGGAGCAGGCTCTAATCTCAAAGATAACTCATTCTACAAATTTGTTATCATATTTTTCAGATTTTCAACATCAGCACGCATTTGCTTATTCTCAACTCTGACTTCTTTAATTTCTAAGATCATCCTTGGTTGAATATGCAAGATAATATTTTCCAAGAGAATTGATGCATCTTCTTGACTTAACTGAGTCACTGGACGAGTTTGAGTGGAGACAATTTTCTTAACTCCAGCTAACAAAGTTTCTCCAAAAACTTTCAGATCATCTTTAGTCACAAATGAGTGATGCTCGGGTAAGGGTGTAGGTAAAGGTAGTGGTTTAGATTCTCGTTGAGTTTTAGAGTCATATTCAGACTCAGATTCTGATTCGGATTGAGGTTGGGGCTCTGGTTCTGGTTCTGGATGAGCTACAGACTTCAGTTGAAACAGAGAAGAAAGATCCATTCCAATTGTAGACACTTTCTCGGACTCATTCACATCATAAAATCTTGGGAAAACAAATTGGGTGTGCACAGAGTATGAGATAGAAGGTTGAGAAGCTTCAGCAGATCCAGCTTCTATAATCTCAAGTTTTTGAGGTTCCTCCCCCTCAAATTGTGCTTCCATTTCAGAGACTATAGGATCACCATGATCAAGATCCACAGGATCATCTCTAATCTCTTCAGAAAATTCTTTCCTTGCCAGCTGAAAGGAAATTTCCATCCTCTCTTCAGCAGAGGGAATTATCTCAGGAACCGATTGTTCCACTGGTTGAGCTTCCAGACATTCTTCTTTCTCAACAGAAAGATCCTCTTCAACAGGATCTAACTCTAAGGTTGCTTGTTGTTCTAAATCAGGAAAAACCAACTTTCTTGCAGAATTAGGATGAGCTTCTGGATTGACATCCACACTAGAAGCAGGAGCTTCCTCTTCTCTCAAACTAACAGCAACTTCCTCTTCTTAAGGTGTTTCAGGAGGGATAATAGTAGGGACAACAGTTCTTTCTTTTTCAACAAGATTTGTTTCCATTTGTGGTATTTTAGCCTCTTCTCTAGGAGATACTTCATTTGTTACTTCCTCTTCTTCTTCTTCTGAAAATTCATCCACTTCATCTAGTTCCAAACCAGGATCAGATAGATTTTTAGGCCTTCTTGGATATTCAACAGGATTAAACTTTTTATAGAGTTGATCATTATCCTCAACCCACTGCTTCTTCCAGGGGTTCCAGCTAATCTTCATCCTTCTGATGATAGCCACGGATAGGAAGAAATCAAAGTCCTCTAACTTTTATTCATTTGGTCTAACCATCCCTTTGGAAACTAACATAGCTAAAATCATCCTTGAGTAAAACAAGGAGGTGGATTTGGAAGTGACTTTGATCAGCTCACAGATATGGTTGATAACATACTTAAAAAGATTGATCTTATGGCCATTATTCAATAGGTGAATCAGGAAAACATCCTGATACTTCATCACAGCAAAATATCCTTTTCTCGGGCTAATCAAATTCTGAACAAATTTGAACAGTATTCTAGTCTCCCCATCTAATTCAGCAGCTATGGCCCTTCGCTTGGTGCCATTTCTAGTCAGGATTTCCAAAGAATTCTCTAGGTCAAAGATTTCGGTTGTTGGAGGAGGGTCTCTCGGGTAATCCTCACAAACTCCTTCATGTGGAATCCCTAGGCATACAGCCCACAACCTCAAAGAGAAAGAGAACTTCTGACCATTTATCCAGCTTTTCACCATAAATATTTCTCCAAACTCAAAGGAAAACATCACATACTGATAGAATTGAGATACCAGCCTCAGGTAAATCTGTCTATTCTATCCAATGAACCATTCAAGCCATCCTTGTTCTCTTAAAACTTTCAAAACTAAAGATTTTCTAGATAGCAACCACTATGGATAAACCTCTTTTTCAGTTACAACTGTACGGCTTACCAGGTTTGGGTTTAGAGGTCCTTCAAGAGCTATCCTCGGTATCCTCTTCTGTTTCTTAGAGCGGCGCTTCTCAGAAGAGGGTGAATATGAACGCTTCATCCTTGGCATTCACTGAAGGTTTGGGCAAGAGGGAAGAGAAGGTTCAGGAGAGAGTTCGGGTAAGGAATCAAATGAAACCCTTAATTTTTATCATTTGGGAATGTCAAACGTCATAAAAACAAAAACTCGAGAAATCAAATAGCGGTGAAATAAAAATTACCGCAATACGGGTTAAAATAAGAATATAAATAATCTTCATGGTGAGACCGTGAGTAGGTATTATGGTGTGATGAAAACTAGTCATCACGGTGAGGCAGTTGGTAGTCGTCACTGTGAGACAATGAGCATTCTGTGTAGTCACGGTGAGACAGTGAGTTGACAGACCGTGAGCATAAAACAGTAACTTAGAAATAGTGACCATGAAACCGTAAAGTAAAATACAGTAAAGTATTAAACATTAATATCAGTAAGATATTTACTTATGATTAATCATACCAAGATCATGTATGATGTAGTCTAATCATTCATAATTTAATGGTTTAGTGAATATATTAGCAAGCAGATATTCAGTACCAATGAATTCCAAAGTGATATCACCTTTTTTATAATGATCCCTCAAAAAGTGATGTCTTACATCAATATGTTTTGTCCTAGAATGAGAAACATGATTCTTAGAAATATTAATAGCACTCTTTTTGTCACAATTTTTTGGGACATGTCTGAATTGATATCCATAGTCTAGTAATGTGTGTTTCATCCACAAAATTTTTGCACAACAACTTCCAGCAACTATGTATTCAGCTTCCGCAGTAGATAATACAACAGAATTTTGTTTCTTACTACACCATGATACTAGTGAATTGCCTAAAAGGTGACACATTCCATAGGTTCTTTTTCTATCTAACTTACATCCAGAAAAATAAGCATCATAATAACTAACTAATTCAAATGATTGTCCTTTGGAATAGAATAGCCCTAAATTGGGAGTATGCTTGAGGTATTTTAAAATTCTCTTTACAGCATTTAAATGTGACTCTTTAGGGTTTGCTTGAAAACGAGCACACATACACACACTAAACATAATATCAGGACAACTAGCAGTCAGGTAGAGTAGACTTCCAATCATTCCTCTATAAGTGGTTTGATCAACAGATTTACCATTTTCATCAAGATCCATTTTATAGGTGGTACTCATGGGAGTGTCACTACTCTTTGTGCTATCCAATCCAAAACTTTTTAAAAGATCTCTAGTATATTTACTTTGAGTTAAAATAATTCCATCATCATTTTGAAAGATTTGAAATCCAAGAAAGAATTTAAGTTCACCCATTAAACTCATTTCAAATTCATTTTGCATAATTTTAGAAAAATCAGTACATAATGTAGTTTTTGAAGATCCAAAAATAATATCATCTACATAAATTTGTACAACTAAAACATCTTTAGAAATTTGTTTTATAAATAGAGTAGGATCAGCTATTCCTTTTGTAAAACCTTTAGAAATTAGAAAAATACTTAATCTATCATACCAAGCTCTTAGAGCTTGCTTTAAACCATATAAATCTTTTGATAATTTGAAAATATGATTTGGAAAATGGGGGTTTGAAAATCCAGTTGGTTGTTCAACAAAAACATCCTCAACTATATACCCATTCAAGAATTCACTCTTGACATCCATTTCATATAGTTTGAAATTTAGATGTGCAGCATAAGCAAGTAAAATCCTAATAGCTTCTAATCTGGATACTAGAGAAAAAGTATCCTCATAGTCAATACCTTCTTCTTGAATATAGCCTTGTGCAACTATCCTAGCTTTATTTCTAACTATGTTCCCAGATTCATCTACTTTATTTCTAAACACCCATTTAGTGCCTATTGTGAAAGTGTCCTTAGGTCTTTCAACAAGATTCCAAACTTTATTTCTTTCAAATTGATTGAGTTCTTCTTGCATAGCAATTACCCAAAATTCATCATTAATAGCATCATCAATGTTTTTCGGTTCAAGCTGTGACAAGAAGGATTGATGTTCAACCTGATTTCTAAGAGAAGCTCTAGTCTATGTCCCTCTATCAAGATTTCCTACAACAGCATCTAAAGGATGATTCTTTAGAATTCTATTTGATCTAGTAAAGGTAGGACTAGAAATTTTAGGTTCTTCTCTAGGTTCAGGTTCATTAGGAGCAAATTTTGGAATAAGTCCAGAACTGGTTGTCTTTATAGTAGGTTCATTCGATTTTTCATTAAGGTCCAGAACAGATAAATATTCTTCAAGATTTTCAAGAGAGGTTTTAGGCTCATGTGGATCAGTTTCATCAAACTTGATGTGAACAGATTCTTCCACACACTTGGTTATTTTGTTGAAAACTCTATAAGCCTTGCTGGTTAAGTAATATCCTAAAAAGATTCCTTCATCACTCTTAGAAGCAAACTTATCAAGATTATCTTTTGTATTGAGAATAAAAACTTTGCATCCAAATACTCTAAAGTAACTAACTTTAGGTTTTCTATTGTTCCACAAATCATATGGGGTCTTCTTAAGAATAGGTCTAATTAAGACTCTATTAATAATATAACAATCTATATTCACAGCTTAATCCCAAAAGTAAATAGGCAGGTCACATTTATTAAGCATAGTTCTAGTAATTTCTTGCAGGGTTCTATTTCTTCTTTCTACTGCACCATTCTGCTGAGGTGTCCTAAGAGTAGAAAAGTTATGAATATATCCATTGTGTGAGAAATAGGATTCAAATTCATGATTTTCAAACTCACGGACATGATCACTTCTTAGGGTTTTAATCTTAAGTCCACTAAGATTTTCTACAGATTTGGAGTATTTAACAAAGTAAGAACAATCTTCACTTTTGTGAGCTAAGAAGTATACCCAAGTATATATAGAAAATTCATCTACTTGGACATAGACATAGTGCTTCCCATTTAAGCTATAAACTCTAGATGGTCCAAATAAATCCATGTAAACCAACTCGAGAGGTTGAGAAGTTGAAACTTATTTCTTTGATTTAAAAGAAACTTTATGTTGTTTTCCCTTTTGACAGGGATTACAAACTTTGTCATTTGGAAACTCAAGTTTAGGTAGGTCTCTAACTAAGTTCTTCCTAGTTAGTTTTCTAAGTGAATGTATATTGCAGTGTCCTAATCTTTTATGCCATAACTAGAACTCTTTATGAAAAGCATTTAAACAGGTAACATTTTGCTTAGCTAAGGAATTTAAATCAACATCATAAACATTTTCATTTCTTAGAGCAGAAAATACTAAAACATTTTTAGAATTAAAAACATTACACGTATCATTTTCAAATTTTACATTAAAACCATCATCACATAATTGAGAAATACTTAACAGATTATATTTAAGTCCATCAACAAACAAAACTTTGGAAATTAAAACTGAATCAGTGTTACCAATTTGGCCTAAGCCGATGATCTTTCCTTTAGAATTATCAACAAAGGTGACATGACCTCCATCAACCTTTATTAAACTTTTGAAACATGATTAATCCCCAGACATATGTCTTGAACATCCATTGTCCAAATACCATGTCTTCTTGTGGGAACTCTTCAAGCAGGTTTCCTACAAAACAGATTTAGATAGGAAATGATTTTGGTACCCAGATCTTCTTGGGTCCAAACAGGTTAGCAATCAAAGCTTTTGGTACCAAAATTTGTCTTATGGGTCTCATATAATTTATAGAATCAAAAGATTTTGAAAGATAAACTCTATTTGATTTATAACTATGTGAATAACTAGTTGAATCATATAAATGTCCAGAACTAGAACTAGTAGTATTCTCTCCAGATTTAAGAATAAATCTATTCTTAGTAAGTTGTCTCTGTCCAGGTTTGTAGCCTATTATAGTAGTGTATTTTGGTGCAACTTTCTTTCCTAGAATTTGAGTTAGTGTATTTTTTCCATTTGTGAACTTCTCTAAGTATTTTATAAGTTGCTCATTAGACATTTTCAGTTCAGTGTTCTCCTTTAACAGTTGATCATTTTTCTCTTTTTCAATAGTAAGTTCGGTTTTAACAGTAGTAGTGAGAGCATGCTGTTTCTTTAATGATTTGTATTTATCCTTAAGTTCAATGCATGTCTCTTCTAGCATATTATAGTATTCAAATAATTCCTCACTAGTCATGTTTTTAGAATCAGAATCAGATTCTTCATCATCTCCAGAATAATAAGAATTTAAAATAAGAGTATCTAAGGTTACCTCAGATGTGTTTGTCATGAAACACATGTTGGAATGATTTCTTTCAGAATCAGACATTTCAGATTCACTTGTGTTGTTTTTAGAAGCACTCCAGGTAGCCTTCATAGCCTTTTTGTACTTATTGTCCTTGTAATCATATTTCTTCTTGAATTTTAGCTTTGGGCAGTCTTCTTTAATGTGTCCTTTCCTTTTTCACTCATAGAAAACAACTTCATCACTTTTATCTAGATTTTTCCAATCCTTCTTCTAATGTCCCTTATTGTCATACTTTCCTTTGTAATTTGATTTTATGAAAAATTTATTCTTCCTATAAAATTTCTTAAACCTTCTGGCTATCTGATCCATTTCAGCATCACTATCAGAGTCTGAATTTTCATTGGTTAAACTGTCAGTTTTTATTTGAGCTTTTTATTTGTCCTTACTCTTTGAAGAAGTAGTCTTGAAAGCCACAGATTTTCTCTTAGATTCATCATCTTCCTCTTTATTCACCTTGATTTCTTCCTCATACATCATAAGCTTACCAATGAGTTCTTTGACAGGTAGAGCACCAATGTCACATGACTCTCTGATTGAAACAGATGTGCCTCTCCATCGGTCTGGTAAACATCTCAAGATTCTCATAATTTGTTCCTTTGCTAGAACAGCCTTTCCAAGTGAATTCATTGTATTGACTATCTCACTAAACATGAGATACATATCAGAAATAGGTTCATCAGTCTTAATTTTAAAATTATCATATTTAATAGTATAAGTATTTAATCTCATTTATGTAACATTGGTTGTTCCCTCATGAGAAACACCCAAAGTATCCCAAATTTAAAAAGCAGTTTTACAAGCAAAAATTCTGTTAAACTCCTCATCTCCTAGAACACAGTATAGGGTATTCATAGCTTTACAATTATTATTGTAGGCAGTCTTTGTAGGTTCATCCCAAGTTACTCTTTCAGTTTCTGGAATTTTATATTGTGATTCTATAGCAGTCCATATATCAAAACCCATGCTTTCTAAATGAATTTTCATTTTAAGTTTCCACTGAGCATAGTTTGTACCATTTAAGAAAGGTGTCTTATTAGTAACAGCACCCTCTAGTCTATTATCCATAACTAGATTTTAGAAAGATAATTTAAAGAGATAAAATTTAGAACTAACAGAAATTTAAGATCTTTAAAGATGCAACTAAAATCACAGTCGAAAAACTGAGTATTTCAAAAATCCTTAAACAAAAACAAAACCTCTAATACCAAATGTTGGTCGGAGTGGATATTCAAGAGGGGGGTGAATTGAGTTCCAATTAAAATTTCTATTAAAATATTGTCTATTTAAAATCCCCCAATTTATAAAACAAGTTAAACTGTAGTGAATTTATACAGATTGTAAATGTTCACTTAGCTTCTCAAAGATTTATTAGGTCTCAGTTAATTTAACCACAAGATCAAACTAACTTTTGAAACTAACCTACTGATTTACAATAAGTGTAAACACTTTCTAATTTAACTATCAAAGTAGATTTAAAATAGTTTTGTATTTCAAAGTAATAGTAGCGGAATAAATAAGATATATATAGTATACATTGAACTTAACTAAAGATGCACAGCAGATATAACAAGAGGTTCAGTCTCAAGCCGAGACTTAGTCCTCTGAAATTTATATAAATTTGATCCACACCCTGGATCGGGGTTAACAACAGTTTACAAAACTGTCCAGGCCATGCAGGGACCTCTACCACTGTTCTTCGTGGGAAACAAAACAAAGACCAGGCCACACAAGGACCTCTTCCACAGTTGACATGGGTAAATAAGAGTTAAGAGATTTGGAGTGAGGATTTTGATATCCTCCAATTCAATGCAGGAGAAAGTGTGTGTATAAGAAATACAGAGTACACCACACTGGTCGACAGTTAATAAATAAATCAATTAGAGAGAACAGATAAGAGTTTAGAAATCTCTAGTGATTATCAATGTATCTCTGGACTCGTTGGATTCAGCAGGAATGCTTCTGAGTCCTTCTCTGGTTTTTCTGTTGAAAAACAGACTGTCATAGTTCAGCTTGTATTCTACAGGAATGAAAATGATCTCTTGATTTGTTGTGTGCTCTTCAGTGGTGTTGGATTTCATTCATGAGAGTTCTTTGAAAGTCTTACAATCTCCTTATTGTTCAGGATTGTTCTTCTTGTTCAGCATAGTGCTCTCGGGTGTATGTAAGTTCTTCTCGTTGTATATTCACACTTACACGCCACATGTGTACTGCATCTCAAACTTCCTTATATTCCATGAGTTCTAGCAGTATGAATGATTCCCTTTTCATAGGTATGAGATATGGTTTCCTGACATGCCAACAACTATCATTAAATAACATTAATTGCATTAAAAACATCAAATATGACCGTTAGAATTATTTAAATAATATTGAAAAAAAATTAAGAAATGGTGTCACAGTGATTATGTAAACGGTGTCTTCTTCATGGTATAGTCTTCACAGTATGAGCTTCACGGTATGAGCTTCACGGTATGTAGCTCACGGTGTCTGGGTCACGGTGAGTCCTTCACGGTGTCTGGGTCACGGTGAGTCCTTCACGGTGTCTGGGTCACAGTGAGTCCTTCATGGTGTCTGGGTCACGGTGAGTCCTTCACGTTGTCTAGGTCACGGTGAGTCCTTCACGGTGTCTTGGTAATGGTGATTCCTTCACGGTGTCTGGGTCACGGTGAGTCCCTCACGGTGTCTGGGTCACGGTGAGTCCTTCACAGTGAGTCCATACTTAGACAAATATCTGTATTTGGACTTAGACAGTAATATGCAGAATATGGACTAAGTTTAATCATTAGAGAGTAAGAGAACTTGAATCATAAACATAAAGGCTTGATAATATATGTGAGATTTGTGATCATGCATAAGACTTGTAAATAATAAAGAGAGTAATTAACATCATAAGATTTGTTATCATTAAAACGTGATGTGTTGTTATTATTGAAAGTAATTAATAGTAATAGGATTTGTGATCATTAAAACATGATTAACACATGAGGATTCCAACAGTATATATAAACATACATCAACGGAAAAGAAATACCAACAGACACTAGACTAGTAACCCACCCATGGAGGAAGCACAATAATAACATCAGAAGCAATAATAATAACAACAAGCTCAAAAATAAACCATTTTTAGGAAAAAACCAAGAAATATACCATTTGTATCTATACATGCATCCAAGATAGGTCATACAAGACAATAAATAAAAATTGCCTCCCATGGATGACCTCAATATGTACATATATAAGCATACTTATACAGAAAGTAAACAGAAAGGAAGATCTAGCTGAGGAAATACCCCATAGTCTCTTTCCTTCCATACCATGCTAAATAAATCACTAAGATCCAACTCCTAAGCCTAAACCTCTACCTGAATGCAAAACCATAAATTCTACACGCGTCCTGAGGGCCTATGTAGGGTGTGAGAAAGAATCTCAGTAGGCCACCACCAATATGTGCATATCCTACATCTATGATTACATAGTTATGTACTAAAATAAAATAAATAGAACATGCACATCACATAAATAAACTTTATTTTCTTATGTTTAGTATCCACAAGGAATTAATCACCTACTTCGGCCTTTTATGGTATAACTTTAGAGGAGAGGATCCTTAGTATATAGCTAAAGGAATTCGCTGATATACTAACAAGCTAACGATCCCTTAAAAACCTCCTGTAATAGAGTCTCGGCACCATGTTCCAACCAAAACCTCATTTCCAAATCAAGTAATCGCCATACCAAAGGCATGCCCAATAATCAGTACTTTGTCCCTTAGACCCCTTCTCGAAATCTTTCATCAGCAAGAAGCCTGATGTCTCGAGGCACAGTGATATCTATCCTCCAAATAATGACATTTTTGGATCAACAGCTAATGTCACAAGGAACGGAAATGTCCATCCTCCTAAATAGTCTTGTCCTAAAGGCCTCAAGTACGGTGAGCCTCATCCCCAAAATGACACTCTCAACACTATCATCATATGGCTTCTCACCATCCTTGTGGCTTTCTATGGAAATCACCTCCAAACATCGCCCTAATTTGCATCTAACAGAGACCTCTACCCACATGATAAATCAATACCACCTCATCATCTAAGTCTGACTATGTGCACACAACTCCAAACGGCACATTGGTCGACACAAGTGAGTGGAAATCACTAAATAAATCCCTAAGTCACATCATATAACACCTCATGCCCCTGTGACCATGTCACTCAATCTAATGGTTATCATCATCTCATATCACTTAGGTCATGTTTGCAACCTGATATCCTCCCCACTTTAAACTGGCAACCATGTCTCCCAACCTGTGATCAATATCACTCAGAGCATCTGGGCCTCACCCAACCCGACGATCATTCACCTCAACTCAAGTAGTTATCACCACCTCAATCTTCAGGCCAAGCTAGTCTAGTTCCCATGGAACTCATCATAAGAAATTTATTTAATTATAAAAATTCAATTTAAATAAAAAAAACCTACCTCATAATACTATTCCCATGTTTTTAGGGCTCTCGCTAGACTCATTTCATTTATAGACTATAGAAAAAATACAATAGGCATCCCATGTGATCAACTAGTTAATTTAAAGGTAAGGTGTTGATTAATTAAGTTATTTCTTAGACTAACCAATATAATTATAAAAGTTTCACCCCAAAAACACAAGAAAAATCAAATATAAAAAAAAAAGAACCACCGAACTCATATTGGAACATGCCCGTACGTACAATCTTAGCCTCTAACTCAATCTAATTTAGAAGAAATCGGAATTTTAGATGAACACCCTGAAAATATGTTAAAATGGATCACATAGATTTATCACTCTATAAGGAAATATAAAATAATAATATAAGAAAGAGGATTTTGAGCCTTACTTATATTCATGCAATGTTGCAGATAGATTTAAGAATGGAGCTCGTATGAGGGAGATAACTTAACACCTAGGGGGGAGGAAATGAGCTCCACATCATTTGGGGGTGAATCCCACAAGAGGGAAGAAATAAAGGAGGAGGAAAAATAATAGAGGAAGGGAAATTTGGTGATTTTCTACTTTTAAGTCTGCTGAACGGTTATCTTTCATGATTTGGATAACCATGCGCAACTTGTGCAACACCCACTACCCAAAAAGGCACCTCGCGTGATTGTCCTGCACAGTTTTTCAAACTGCATGGAAACCATGTGAATCGCCTCTACTAAAAACTACATAGGTGTTTCATGACTATGTGAACCCTCTAGAATTGTTTTGCAAACTGTGTCCAACGGTCTTGGAGGGTTGCACAATTACCCCAGGGAAGTCACACGGTTTGTTCAAACTATGTGCATCAGTCTACGCACCCCTGAAAACATGGTTTTTCAGCCTCTGACACACTCTAAACCCAATAGAAACCCTAATACACATGCATAGAATTAATACACATAGAAAATAAATTTATTGTGTCAATATACCTCTTGGAAATAAGTTCTGATAATCAATAAAAGAGTTGGTATACCCACCGAACTCTGAAAATTCAAAATGGGTGAGGTATTTGACCCACTCCAAAAACCCAAGATGTTACATATATAATTACCCTTATACATGTATTTTCATGAATCCTTCATAAATCATAGTATTTTAAGTTTCAATTTGAATTATTTCATTCAAGGGGGTTTTACTTGAAAGTTATCAAGTGGTAAAGGGTTTCCTAACTCAATTTCCTTTCATTGGGTTATAACTCTTCTTCATTGACTCTATTATGATATGATTATGCTTTAATTTATCTCTAAATTGTTTTATTCTATATTTCCAAATTTTTTTGTTTGGATTTACATTTTTTACACATAATATCTCAATTTATTAACTCTCAATTCAATAATATGATCTTTGTAAGGGTTTTTTTTCTAGTCTCGCTTTTTATTTCTATGAGACATATTCCATATTAACCACTTATCTTTATTTTATGGTTTATATACTTCCAATGAATGTATTTTTATGATTATTTTCAATAAATTTATTGGTATTTAAAAAACCGTTTGAGATTCTCTCTTTTCATGGGGTTTTGATCCATAAATTACCAAATCCATAAGAGACTTCGTCTTAATTTCCCTTCATTGAGGCATATTGTAATGTTATATACCTATATTATTTTATGAAGTGTGTGTACTACCCATTTTGACATGTTATATTATTAAACTCCTTATTTTAATGATATTTAATTTTTAATTTGAAGTTATTATTTCATGGGGATTATGATTGAAAATATTACTAAAGTGAAAAAGGTTTTATGTTATAATATCTTTTCTTTTTAGGATTGTTTATCTGTAACATTAATTTTGGGGAAATAATATGAAATTATTTTCTTGAACCAAATATATTTCTTCTCCACTGGTTATGAATATTGTCATGACCTGTCCCCCGGGGCCCGTGTCGTGACTACCCTAAGCCCGTCTCCCGAAGGCCAGGGGCTGGTGACTAGCGTCGAAGGTGTCAACCTTCAAGTGGGAGGAATTTTCTTAAGTACATGTATACACACGCACACCCAAACATATCCCAACACACTAAAAATGGGAAACAAGTACCACTGAAATAAGATGAGTGCAAGTAAAACTGAAGTTAAGTGTGCCAGAATACAAACCCAACAAGAACTGAAAACAGAAAGTACAAAAAGGAAACTTTGATGGCCATCAGCAGAAAAATCCACCTGATTGGAAGAGTAGTGAAGCTACTAGAATCCAAATTAGTACGTCATGTCCACCCAGTCCTACTGGGCCCTGCCTGGTCCTAGGCCACCAAGTCCACTATCATGGTATCTGTCAATCCCATCTCCCTGAGCACCCCTATCATAATGTCGGTTGTCTGCACCAGACACAACACGTTTGGGTGAATCCCGTGCAGGAGTGAGTAACACAGTACTCAATAGAGACCCCAAAACAAGAAAGGAAAGAACACATAGAAATTCCTCAAATTAAAACATGAAACACAAGACAACTCACACCAGGAATACTCTAGGGTAGTAACAGTAGAATCATCATAAACTTCATCAAACACCTCGTCCTCTGGAGAACTCCTCCTCTATGAAGTATAGTGGGCTTGTCGGGTCACATAGAGTCACTTCCCACTAACCTTGAATTTCTTAGGTACTCCTCCTCATCACGTACTATGGGTCTTCTGGGTCACACAGAGCCGCTCCCTACTGTGGCCTTATGTGGTGCTCCTCTTGTCGAGTACCATGGGTCTTCTAAGTCACACATAGGTGCTCCCCACCATGGTCCTACTAAGTCACACAAAGGTTCTTCCCATTGGACCATCAAGTCACATAGAGTCAAAAATCAGCAGTCTTCAGGTCTCAGCTAGTCGCAGGGTTCCGTACGTAGCGCACTTGGGAGAACCGCTCCTCAATCCATTAGTCGCTTCTCGGCATCCATGAAAGTCACCACAAGTCATTTCTAAAGATACACCTCCACAAGAGGGTCTCAAGGCCTCAAATGTCTCGTTAGTTGGACACATGGTTTGCAAGATACGGGCATTTTAGTAACCAGGGGACTGGTTGCGATGGGGCCCGGTCCGACCCGGTTTGATCAACCTGACCAACCCGGCTTGTGGGTTCTACATACCCTAATTCATTTGGATGGACCCAACCTGACCTGGTGTGGGTCGGGGTCGGTCTGGTCCAGCCTGTCCAGTGAGCCAGGCCTCACTGGACCCCGCCCGGTTGGCAGAGGGTCTAGTCCGTCGGGTCACCCTGCGACCCGGTCTAGTCTGACCCGACACGAAGAGGGCACGGGTTCAGCCCGAAGAGCGTTTAGTTCTGGCCCACTGACATAGGTCTGGCCCGGCCCTATGGGCATGGCCCACTGGTCCGAATATAGACCATGTTAGCGTCTCGTGGGGTGTGACTGGGGCACGGAGGACTGTTGTGTCCCTCCCTGTCCAAGCGCGGCCCGCAAAAAGCGGGCCGCTTCTTCATGTGCCACAGCCAGTGATGACTAGACACCCTTCATGTCACCTGTGGACCCAATCTATGAGTTGACCCTGGTAAACTTAATGCCATGCTGGCGTCGTGGGTCTCCAGCGTCGCGGCCCGGTCGGTCGCGGCTTTCGCCACACTAGAGCACCGCTCCACCTGGCCACCGGCACAGCCAGTGACCTGCTCCTCCATTTGGCATGTGGTTGGTGTGTGGAACTGTCGCCACTGTGTGTTGTCGCTTCCGGCATCGGTGCACTGGTAGAATCTTTGTTGGGCCACCGAACGCGCTCCGGTGGTCTGTCCCTTGCGCTTATTGTGTCAACAGTCTCCAGGCAAGGATGCCTTTACCATGAAGACTTCTAACCGACCTTGCTATTGCTTTAGACAAAACATTAACCATGAGCGCAAAAACAGAGGGGTTAGGGCCTTTATTCGTGTCGACCCACACCCTCCATGTTAAAAGGCTTAAAGATGGGGGAGGTTTGGGGAGTCTCTGTTCAATCGTTACATGCCAATATTTGAACACCTGAATAATCATCCCAAAAGAAAGTCACCCTTTCGTTATAACGCACGATCCACAGATTAACTTGTTTATGGGTTAATCTGCATTCATCATTTAGAAATGGAGGGAAAAAACAATGGATTAAAAACCCCTACCTCTTGAAGTTTGTTGTTGCACATTCTTCCTCGAGGGGTTAATATGTCGGTGTCGCTTCTCGATTCCGATATTCGAAAGGCATCGAAGAAGGATAAGTCTTGTTGATGTTCTCCGTTCTTCACTAGGGTGGAAGTCCGTCAGAGGTTCACCAGAGAATACTCCAATTTCTTTAATCCATATTTCTCCAGTGCATCTAAATATAAATAGGATCATGTCACAGCATTCCCATAATGATGTGGCATCGCGTTTTTACATTGAAACAACGTCGCGGTTACTCGTCATTAAAGCATTGTTGTGTTGTGAGTTTAATGAGCCATTAATGAGCCTCATTGATGTGCATCATTGCCGGCCTATCACTACCCTATCTTTTCTCCATAGCATCACTATCTGCCACTCCAAAGGGAGAATTAAAATAAAATAATTCATTTTAATTATTTATTATTTCTCTTTAAAAGTCCAAAAAATAACTTTTCTGCTCGGACCTTGACGGTTTAAGTTAAGTCATTTCTAGGTGAATCCCGGCATTTTGAATTCAACGGTGCCCTCATATTTTTTATCCAATTTATGGTTCAAATGATAGAAAATCCTTCTTTCATATTTACTGAACATACCTTAAAAAATCAAAAAATATTAACAGTCACTCTCGACCCGTTTCGGTTGAGGTTAGGTTCTGCCTTAGGGAAAAATACCCCCATGAATCCAATGGTACTCTTGAATTTTTAATCCGAGTTACTTTTTAGAAGTTAAATGATTTAACATTAAAATAATTGTTACTTAATTATTTTATTTACGGCCAAAAACTAACTTCCATTGTTGGCTCGTGCCGGCCAATGGTATGGTTTGCCTAAGAAAATCATACCCTCAAGAGTTTAGTGGTGGTCTCAGATTTTTAATCTGAGTTGCCATTTTTGAGTTACAAGCATTTGAAAAATAAAATAATTTTATTGAATTATTTTATTTACAGTTATTCCATTTTTGGGTTTTCTCACTGGAGGCATGCGCCGACTAAACTTAAGTCATGCCTAAGGTAAACCCACCATCCTGAATGCAATTATGCCCTTATATTTATGATACGAGCAACCGTTTAAGATTTATTTTACTTTTTCATGAAAATTGTTCCCACGTGCTATTTAAAGCTTAAAATTTTTTCAACGGATTAATTCGGGAACTCCGGGCCATGAAATTATGTGTCGTCAAATTTCGCGATCTCAAAATAATTTCATATAATAAAAAAATATACAGAAATTCTGGGACATTAAATTCTCCCCACCTTAGGAATTTACGTCCCCAAAATCCAAAACAACAACTAAAAAAATATGGGGGGTACTGAGCACGAATCTAAGACTCCCACTCCCATGTTCTTTCCTTGAGATTCCCATGTTGTCATCGGACGCGCACTAGAGGAATCGACTACCCACATAGGATCCGCTCTTGTCAATCCTCTATCTCCACTAGGAACTCCGCAAATGTCACCCCATCATCAATGTCCATCTATCCCCAGTTGATAACGTGTGATGGATTATACACATACCTCCTCAACTATGACACATAGAAAACATCACACACCTGGTTCATCTGTGGGGGAAGAGCTTAGCAGTGTGCCACCTCGCCAACTCTGTTCAGGATCTGAAAAGGTCCAATGAACCTCGTAGATAGCTTGTTGCCCCGGCCAAATATCTGCAATCCTCGTCAGGGTGAGACCCGAAGGAACACATGATCTCCCTCCTCAAACTCCAAGGGTCTTCGTCTCCTATAATTATAAGACTTATGCCTAATATCTGAAGTCCTCATCTACTCCTGGATGATCTTCACCTTCTCGGTGGTAGCCCATACCAACTCCGGACCCATGAGTGCCAACTCCCCTGGGTCTGTCCAGCATATGGGTGATCTTCAAGGCTTTCCATATAAGGCCTCAAATGGTTCAATGCTAATGGTTTAGGGATAGCTATTGTTTTATGAAAACTCCACCAGTGGAAGGTGGTCCTCCCAACCATGATCAAAGTCAAGGACGCAAGCACAAAGCATGTCCTCCAAGGTCTGTATGGTCTACTCTGTCTGACCATCCTTCTAGGGATGAAAAGCTATGCTCAATCGTAGTTGCATCCCAAACACCTCATATAATCCCTTCCACAACCGATATGTAAAGAGGGATTCGTGATCTGAGATGATAGTCGAAGGCACCCCATGAAGCCGCACTATCTCCTGGGCATAGAGGTGTCCCAAGCCCTCTATCATCCCTTAATCCCGAATGGGTAGGAAGTGAGCCGACTTGGGGAGTCGGTCAACGATCACCCAAATAGAGTCATGACCTCTAGACGTACATGGTAAACCCATCATGAATTCCATCAAGATATCTTCCCATTTCCACTCTAGTACCTCGAGTGGCTAATTCAAGCCTATCGGAACCTAGTGCTCAGCCTTCACTTGCTGACAAGTGAGGCATCATGAAACGAACTCAGCCACTACTTTCTTCATCCCTGGCCACCAGTACTGATGTTGGAGGTCCTGGTACATCTTTTCCACTCCAAGATGTACTACCGGAGAGTAATTATGGAACTCCCTCAACACCTCCTCCCACAACACCACTGGTACTAAGTTGCACCCTCTGAAAATAATGGTGTTCTCCTCACCTTCAAAAAATTCTTCAGCAGTCCATCCTAAGGATATCTTAGCATGTTGATTCTCACAGTAGATGTCCCCCAGCTATGCCTCCCTGACTCGTTGTACGAGTGGGGAAGTAACAGCCATCAACTAGAGGTAAAAAACTTCACCGTCATCCAAAAAAGATACCTCCATCACGGCTAACTGTTTTATCGCCTCACTCAGTAGCTGCAACCCAATCCTCCTACTGAGTTTGTATGACACCACATTCCTACTTCTCAAGAGTATAAACTATCTCAAATTCATGGTCCTAGAGGAACTCCAACTATTGTCATTGTCTCAACTGCCGAAAACCCTATGGGCACCTTTCCATCCACACGAAAGGCTACTCCCTTTAACTGATTAATGTGCCCATTGACCCTTTGGTAGTGGGGTAATTTTTCTCCACAAACACTTGGTTAAAGTGATGGTAATCTATGAAAAACCTCAAACTCTCATCTTACTTCTTAGAAAAAAAAGCATCGGGACTTCCCATGGTGAAACATTGGGTCTTACAAACCCCTTATCCTGCAAGTCCTCTAGTTGTAACCTCAGCTCATGAAGCTCTGTGGGAGCCATTTGATATGA
Source organism: Viscum album (assembly GCA_963277665.1). Taxonomy (NCBI): domain Eukaryota; kingdom Viridiplantae; phylum Streptophyta; class Magnoliopsida; order Santalales; family Viscaceae; genus Viscum; species Viscum album. Next base: position 1,680,369,170 of record OY728125.1, read on the forward strand.
CAAAGTGGATATCGGTGTTGTCCCGGGGTGTAGGTCGATACAAAAGTTTACCTATCTATGAATAGGTATCCCTAGAACTTCATCAGAAAAAACATCCTCGTACTCGTCCACCACTATAGGAAAACTTGGACTCCTCTCCTCCACTTCACCGAGGGTGAGGCTATCCAACTAGTGAGTGATTAGATGCACCCTCTTCCAATAGAGTTTTTTCTACACTGCAAGGGTTTCCTTTTCACCGATGAAGGAAAACATGGTCCCATCTATGCGGACACACTGTACCATACACCTAAAACAGTCAATCTGAGCATGAACTGTGGATAACTAGTATATACCCAAGATGACATCATAAGGCCTCGACGCTGCAACTAGGAGATCAAAATAAAATCTCTTACCTCCTCAAGTAAGAACACACTACCGGCACTATTGTGTAATCATCGAATCCCCTCCTGTAGAAGTCTCTATACATAAGGATCAAGCCAACGGATCTACTAAAATCTTTGAGCTCCGAATGAGAGTTGTGGAAAGGAAGGAGTGACTAGCACCTATGTCTATAAGTACTGCAGATAGGGTGGAGAAGACACATATCATACCTCGGATCATCTCTATAGTGTCTTGGTCATAAGCCTCTACTGCCTGGAGCTAAGATCACCCTTTTCCATCTTCTCCCTGAGGTCTGGGTGGACCACCTTGGGGTGGTGGCGGTAACACCTCTAACTATCACCCACCTCCTTCCACTTGGATAACCCCATACCATGCTCACCTCCCTGTATACCTCCTCTCACGAACTTCTACTGCTATCTCAGCGGCCCCTTAACCATCTACTGGTCATTTGTAGGACAGGTTGGGCAATCACGTGCCATGTGTCCCTGCCTGCCGCACGAAAATAAAATTATGGCCCTCGTCTGACTCCCTCTGGCCTGGGAGCCTCGCACTGCCGACCCTGAGTCCTGGTGTCGACCTCCAAAGAACTCATCCCGCTTGGGTCCATGCATCTGTTGTTTACTGCTTGCTGAAGACTCTGCCGCCTGGGGTCTGCTGGCAACTCTAACTGCAGGCGCCTACTCTGCCAAGAAGCTCTCCATTAGAAGGGATCACTCCAGCACCCTGTCTTGGGTAGGGATGCTAAGAGACACCACTGAATCCCTAATCTCCCACTTGAGTCCCTGCTCAGAGGCTTGATCCCTGAAGAAAGGGGCATTCACCATATCTTTAGAGTAGCAGGAAAGCTCTATGAACCTTGTCGAGTACTCGGACACCGTCATGTTATCCTGTTGTAGGTGAAGCAGCTTTTAAATGCGCACGGAGCGTAGCATCATGGGGAAAAATCCTCCCAGAAAAGCCTCTCAAAGTCAACCTAAGTTAGGGTTGCCTCATCGTGAATATGGATGGTCAAGCTCCACCATCTCCCAGTCGAGACCTGCATAAGTCTCTCCGCCAAGATCACCATCTGGTCAGGAAGTGTCTTCACTAAGCGGAAGATCCACATCACAACCTCTAGCCAGTCCTCATCAACCTAAATATCTGCCTCTCCCCTGAACCTGGGAGGTCTCCATCTCTGAAAATCATGTAGGACATTGAGCCTATGAACATCCTATTCCAGAACCACAGGCATTAGATGTTGAGCATCGGGTGGTGGTAGCACTATTACACCACCCGGTGGGGCCATCTCAAGCACTGGTCCCTGAACGGATGCCTCGTCGCTAGGAGGGCGGTCCTCACGACCTCATATCGAGATCCTGTCTAGTCATCTATGTGGAGGCATACTGAGATAGATCAAGATGTACCACAGTTAGAACATTATATCGGGTTATCTGACTCTTATTCAAAATCACAAGATGCTTATGCAACTAGTGTTTTCATGTATTGAGCCGAAATGCAGAATTCAAGGTCCTAGTGTATGGATACGTCGGCCACCACACCAACACTGGACTCCCCGAATATGAAAGTCATACTTTCAACATTTAAAACTATTTCTCCAAGAAAAACACAAACTCCAAGTCTTTGAGGGGGAACCGACCACCCTCTCATACTAATTTGTCACAACTCGTCCCCTGGTGCTCGTGTCGTGACTACCCCAAGCCCACATCCTGAAGGCCAAGGGCTGGAGACTAGCGCCAAAGGCATCGAACTATAAATAGAAGGAATTCTCCTGAGTACCTGTATGCACATACACACCCAACCACATTCTAACACACTAGAAAGGGGAAACAAGTACCACAGAAACAAGCTGAGTGCAAGTACAACTGAAGGTAAGTGGTCCAGAATACAAACCCAATAAGAAATGAAAACAGAAAGTTAAAAAAAGGAATCTTTGATGGCCATCTGCAGAAAACCCCACCTGATCAGAAGAGTGGTGAAGATACTGGAATTTGAAGTAGTATGTCATGTCCGCCCGGTCCTACTGGGCCCTACCTGGTCCAGGCCACCAAGTCCACTATTGTAGCGTCCATCAATCCCGTCTCCCTGAGCACCCCTGTCGTAACGTTGGTAATAATCACCAGACAAAACACCTGTGGGAGAATTCCATGCAGGGGTGAGTAACATAGTACTCAGTAGGGACCCCAAAACAAAAAGTAAAGAACATGCAACAATTCCTCAATGTAAAAAACGAAACACAAGACAACTCACACCATGTATATTCTAGGGTAGTAACAGTAGCATCATCAGAAACTTCGTTAAACACCTCAAAAATTGGAAAAATACTCTAATATCGAGTATAGTGGGCCTATCGGGTCACACAGAGCTGCTTCCCACTAACCTTGAACTGCTTAGGTACTCCACCCCTTCGTGTACCGTGGGTTTGTTGGGTCACACAGAGCCACTCCCAATTGTGGTCTGCTGAGGTACTCCTCATGTCAAGTATCGTGGGTCTGCCAAGTCACATAGAGGTGCTCCCTACCATGGTCCTACCAAGTCACACAGAGGTTCTTCCCACTGGGCTGTCAAGTCACACAGAGTCTAAAATCAGCAGTCTTCAGGTCTTAGCCAGTCTCAGGGTTCCGTACGTAGCGCGCTTGGGAGAACCGCACCTCAATCCATTTGTCACTTCTCAGAATACATGAAAGTCGCTAAAAGGCATGTCTAAATATCTGTCTCCTCAAGAGGGTCCCAACGCTGCAAACAGCCTGTCAATCGGATGCATGGTTTGAAAGATACAAGAATTTTAGTAACCAAGGACCAGTTGCGATGGGGCCCGGTCTGACCCAGTCGGACTGACCCGACCAACCCGACTTGGGGGTTCCACATACCCCAGTTCATTCTGATAGACCCGACCTGACCTGTTGTGGGTTGGGTTCAATCTAGTTTGGCCTGGCTAGTGGGACATTCCCAATAGGCCTCGCTGAACCCGGCCCGGTTGGCAGAGGGTCCAACCTGCCGGGTCGCTCGGTGACCCGATCTAATCCATCCCGGCCCGAAGAGGGTGCAGGTCCAGCCCGAAGAGGATGAAGGTACATCCCACATGTGTGGGTCTAGCCCACCAGACAGTGGGACTGGCCCATCCCAATGGGGTACGTCCCGCTGGTCTGAAGACTGGCCGCGTTAGCGGCCATTGGGGTGCGACTAGGGCACGGCGGACCGTCGCGTCCCTCCTTGTCCAAGAACGACCCTCAAGGAGTGGGCCTCTCCTTCATTCACCACAAATGGTGACCACCAGACACCTTCCACGTCACTCGTAGACCCAGTCCGTTAGTTAACCCCAGTCAACGTGGTGCATCTCCAGCGTCGCGGCCCAGTTGGTTGCGGCTTCCACCGCACTGGCGCGCCACTCCACCTGGTCGCCGGCACGGCCAGTGGCCTGCTCCTCCATCTGGCACGCGGTTGGTGCGTTCCTCCATCACTACCACGTTCTATCACTTCCGGCACTATTTTACCAGTATAATCTTCGGTGGGCCACCGGTTGTGCTCTGGTGGTCCGTCCCTCGCGCCGCTTGTGCCAACAGTCTCCGGGCGAGGATGCCTTTACCGCGAAGCCTTCTAATCGGACTTGTCATCACATTATACAAAACATTCTCCATGAGAGCACAAATAGAGGGGTCGAGGATTTTGTTCATGTTGGCCCGCACCCTCCGCATTAGAAGGCTTAGAGATGTGGGAGGTTTTGGTAGTCTTTGTTCAATCATTACATGCCAGGATTTGAACCCTTGAATAATCATCCCAAAAGAAAAGTCACCCTTCCATTTTAATACATGATCCGTAGATTAACCTGTTTGTGGGTTAATCCACATTATTCCTTTAGAAATGAATGGGAAACAATGAATTAAACACCCTAACTCTTGAAGTTTGTTGTATCACGTTCGTCCTTGAGGGTTTAAGACGTCAATGTCACTTCTCGATTCTGATATTCGAATGGCATCGAAGAAGGAGAAGTCTCGTCGGCGTTCTTCATTCTTCATTGGGGTGTAATTTCATCAAAGGTTCACCAGAGAATCATCCAATTTATTTAATCCATATTTCCCTAGTGCATTGAAATATAAATAGAAGCACGTCACAGCGTTCCCATAATGATGTGGTGTCGCGTCATTATGTTGAAACAGGGTCTCTATTACTTATCATTAAAGCGTCGTTACACTGTGAGTTTAATGATTCATTAATGAGCCCCATTGATGTGCATCATCTCCACCCTATCGTTTCCCTATCTCTACCCCACAGTGTCACTGTCCACCACTCCAAAGGCATAAATAAAATAAAATAATTCATTTAAATTGTTTTATTATTTTTCTCAAAAAGTTTGAAATATAACTTTTCCGCTCGTCCCTTGCCGGCTGAAGTTAAGTCATTTCTAGGTGAATCCTGGTGTTTAAAATTCAATGGTGCCCTCAGATTTTAGATCTGATCAATGGTTCAAAAGATATAAAATCTTGCTTGCACGTTTACTAAATGTACCTTAAAAAAAGTTCAAAAATTATTAATAGTCACCCTCGACCCACGCCAGTCGAGGATAGGATCCGCCTAAGGGAAACACACCCCCAAAAATCCAAAGGTACTCTCAGATTTTCAATCCGAGTTATCGTTTTGAAGTTAAAATAATTAATATTAATATAATTGTTACTTATTTTATTTATGGCCAAAAACTAACTTTCACTGTTGGCTCGTATCGGCCAATGTTAGGGTCTGCCTAAGGAAAGCATGCCCTCACGAGTTTAGATGTAGTCTCATATTTTTAATCTAAGTCCCCATTCGTGAGTTATAAGCATTTGAAAATTAAAATAATTTTATTTTATTATTTTATTTACAGTTATGCCATTTTCGGGTTTTCTCAATGGAGGTCTGCGCCGACTAAACTTAAGTCACGTCTAGGGTAAACCTGCCATCTTGAATACAATGGTGCTCTCAGATTTCTGATCTAGGAACCCGTTTAAGAGTTATTCCACTTTTTCATGAAAACTTCTCATGCGTGCTTTTTAAAGCTTAACATTTTTCAATGGATCATTTCAGGCACTCCGGGCCTCGAAATTACGTGCCATTAAATTTTGCGATCTCAAAATAATTTAATATAATAATAAAAAATTATACATAAATTCTAGGACATTAAAAATATGGTTAGCATGTTTTATTTCCATTTATTTCCTTATTGATTAAAGAAACATCAATAAATTATTTTATAAGTGATATTGATTTTACATTTTCTTTTAGATCGAGTATCTTTCTATTTCATATCCATGTTTTCTAAAATGTTTTCAAAAATTTTATTTTTAAAAATAAATGATTTCTTAAAGCTATTTTACATGGTCTTTTTCCTTGTTTTAAACATTTTTGAAAGGAAAATTCTTAACGTTTTCCAAATGAGTCACTTTTGACTTCATTTTACAAAATGTTTTGAAAGTAATGCTTATTTTTAACATTTACAACATGAATGGATTTTCCCTCCATAATGACCATTATTTTCTTTGAAACTTCCTTTATATGTTTTCAAGGTTATTTTAAAATAAAAAAATCAATATTTTGTGAATTTTTAGTTTTTAAAAGTGATTTTCAAAATAAAGAGGTTATTTTCCTCAAAAAAATAATGATATTTTAATAGTATTTCTATTCATCAATGTCAACAACCCTTGTTATTACTTATGATCCAACAGGGATACTTTTTAATGTACCATCCTCATTCTTTCTTTGGATGGATTATGATTGTTTCAAAGTGATTGTTATAGAAATTGTTTCTTTCTCACAGGTTAATCATGTTTCAAAGAGATTGTTATGGAACCCGTTTCTTTTCTATAGGTTAATCATGTTTCAAATAGACTGTTATGGAACTCATTTATTTCCCATGGGTTAATAATGTTTCAAAGAGATTATTATGGAATATGTTTATTTCCCATGTGTTAATCATGTTTCAAAGAGATTGTTATGAAACCCATTTCTTTCCCATGGTTAAATCATGTTTCAAAGAGATTATTATTGAACCTATTTCTTTTCCATGGGTTAATCACATTTCAAAGATATTTTCATGGAACTCATTTATTTTCCACAGTTTAATCAATTATTGAAAAGAATAAAGGTTTTTTTATGATATTACACTGAAATAAATGCTCTGTGTACTTTATTCATGAATAATACTTAGATATTATGAAAGATCATGGGTGCACCTAGATAGCGTTGGGTGATCCTAATATATATTATATGATGGGTGTTCTTAGATTGAATCGGGTGATCCCATTATAGCATATATGATGGGTTCTCTTATATAGTACTCAAATGCATTGGATAATGTTCCTTGTCTTAATAAACAAGAAGTAGGGAGTTACCGATGGGTTTCTCCTATAGATTTAATTGGGATCTAGTTATCTCTGACATGAGCTTAAAATGGTTTATGAATATAATGTTTCCAAGACACCAATAAATTTTATCTATGCATTCTATGGGTTTATAATTTTTCTTATGATCAATATTGATATCACATGGCTCATGATTATTAATTCTAGTGACTCTTTCCTTTTTTAAATCCTTATTCCATGTTTTCATGTTTGATAATCCTAGTATTGATGGGTATAGATATTATTATCTTATAATCATGCACATTGATTGTGTCATCATAACCATATACTCTTCTTATTCTCACTGCTAACATTCAATTATTAGTGATTATGTTTACCCTTACTGAGAATTTGATCTTACCATTATTATCAATCATTTTTCCTGAGTTTTAAAGAATGAGGTTCAATAAATTATGTCTAGACGGGATTTCATATTAATGATGATGATGACTTAATGTGAAATAAGAAAAACTAGGTTAGGTGGGAGATATTCTCATTTAAATACATGGGTATTGTTTATGTAAGAGTTTTTTCTACTTCTATAAAACTCTAAACCAAAAAGGTCCTTGAGAATGTAAGTGATCCAATTTTTCCTTTGGATTTTGTAAGGTTTAGATGGGAAAAAATGGGTCACCTTAATCAATATCAAAGCCAGAAATGTAATGTTTATGATTTCAACACCAAATCTGAGAGTAAAAGTTTGGGTCTCTTATAGGAATCAAGACTATATGATGCAATAGATACTGATTAATTTCCTTGAATGAAGTTTGGTAGTATTCTTCCCACTAGTAGATCTTACGTTTCTTCATGAGCCTTCATAAGGGATTACACTTATCGAATGGATTTGTGATGAATCTGTGGATATAAGCCAAGTGGCCTTGAAGACATTGCAACTCATAGAGGTTATATGGAGGAGGCATATTATGGATAGCCATGATCTTATTTGGATTAATATCAATACATATGTACCAGAAAATGAAGCTAAGGAACTTTTCATAGGTAACCCTGAATGCACACTTTAAGGGGTTCATTTTCAGGTGATGGGAGTAGAGGAATTCAAAAACTTTATCATGATCCCTAAGATGGTCTTTATGTTGGAGAGATTTAACCACTGGATCATCTACCTAGAACTCCACCAATTTCTTGAGGAGTATCTTGAAGATATAGTGTATGCCATGCTGGTAGGTAGCTCTGGCATTCTTCAAACCTAAAGGAATTACCCGGTAGTAGAAGTTTTCCAGGGTGATATGAAAGTGTTGTATTCCTCATCCATGGGGGATATTCAGGTCTAATTATACTTAGAATATCCATCCATGAAGTATAGGTCTTGTAAACTATATTTCATATCAATTAGAAAGTCCATTATTGAAAGGGGAAAATCGTCCTTTGGGTATTGGTGGTTGAGGTCCCCAAAGTCAATGAAGACTCTGATCTAGGACAATGTTGGATAGACACTTGATAAACTAAACCTCCCTATTGAAGTTTTACATGACAAGTTTTTCAACTTTGGTCTCAACCATAGAACCATGGGAAGGTTTAATCTTCCTAGGAAGTATTTGAACCCATGGTGACCTTCTGGGAGGCCAAGATGATGAATGAACACCTAGGGATCAAGCCTTGGAATCTTCTTGTATCTCCAAGAAAACACTTCATGATGATTCTTAAGTAAAGACACATATTGTTTTGTTCCTCCATACACATGAATACACTAATCAGTGTTGTCCTAGGGTCTTCCTCTATACCAAGATTTAAATGGGTTAGCTTATAGACCATGTTGGAGATTCCTTCTTCAAATGTTGGGTCATTATCCAAATCCTCTTCATCATCTGAGACATGAGGTTCAGAAGGAGTGGGTAAATATGTGGGGGTTTTGGATTCAATAGTGTCACTAGAATATGCTTTGGTGGGTATGGAATCCTCAATTATGGCTTCCTGTTATGAGGAGACTGTGTAAATTAAAGCTGATGAGCCAATCCCAAATGGTTTTTGACCATGAGTCCCACCTTTTATATCAAAACAATAGTGACGATTGAACTTCCACTGAGTTAATTATACCTTTTTTAACATATGGTGGTTCCACAGATCAGATTATATGGTGTATATCCCTTGGTATTCCATAGGAGTAAGTCTTTATGGCACTAGTCGATCCTATCTCATGTAAGAGTATGGGATAATCTGTGAGCACTCCTTCTTCTTAGAGATGATGAAGCAGATTCCAAGGTATGGGGTTGTGGGATTTAACCAGTGGATTAGCGGAACGAAGCTATCCTTCATATATATCTAAGAATCCAATGAGGTGTTCATTGAATCATTAGGGGAATTAATAGTCTCAACTCCATCGGTCTAGATCTATTTTCCTACCCTTTCGTAGTACTCTTCATCCATGTAATGGGGTTCATAAGAGTTAAAGGTAGAAGTGTCACCCCGGGGTACCTTGACTCAATATTCAAGGGAGTATTTAAGGAACTTATGGTATTAAGAGGGGATCACTACATTTATATGGAGCTAGGGCCTCCCCAAAATGGAATTTTAAGTAGTTTCCTAGGATAAAACCATAAATTTCGTTCTTGTTGTTTGTCCATCGAACTAGGTTTTCAACCAAATCTTTCTACACGGTTTATGCTCTCTATTGTCATACCCCTGAATTATTAGGTTAGAGAGAGTCAGATCCACCTCCATAATCCCTATCTTTTTAATCATGTGGGTCAAGATAAAATTGATCCTAAAGATGGTATCAACTAGGAAATAGAGGATTTCTATGACATTAAATCAGCTTGTGGAATACAACGGGTGAATTTTCCCTTAGATGGTTTCACCCTCATCTTCTTTAGAGAAGGAAATGAAAACTTTTCATTCTTCCTGCTCATATTTCTATACATGTTAGGCCTCAATGGTAGCTTCCTAAATCTCTAACTAGATGGATATTTTCAAGAAATTGATAAGGGTCTCTAACAGGGATCACAATAGGTGCTATTGGATAAGGAGTTGGGGCCTAAACCTTACTAGACATTTTCCTCTATATATTAAGCGACTGAGGCTGAGCACTAGATGAATGAGTTTGTTCTTTGGGCAGTCATGGATGAGTATAATGTTGTTGTGGTTGATTCTTACTATCGACCAATACAGTTGTTTGCAAAAGCGTGCCTAATGGAGCGGCCTGATAGAGTTGTTGTAACACCCTAAGATTTTATGAAAAATATTCTTTTAAGTTCATTAATGTCTTGTGTTGTATGCTACACCAAGATTACCTTGCGCTATATACAACACTATTCTTGGATCGTGTTACACACAATTTTGATAATAGTTATTCTACGCAACATTGAGTATATATATATATATTCAATGTATAAATGAAATATGATTGGATTCTGTTATAAAAAACAATGAAGGATTCTTGCACAACACGCAACCCTTACTTGGCTTGTGTTACACGCAATCGCGACCTTCCTCGATAGCGTGTGTTGTACGCAATACCGGGTTTTACTAAACAACGATATATTATTATAATATTATTATGAACTAGAAATTATGAATAGTATTAACTAAATTTTGAATTTATAACATTATTATTCATCTTACACATTTTCTAGAACATGGTATAAGAACAAAATAAATTTTTCGGGTAAAATAAGTATTTTTCAAAAAATGCAGTTTTGCCGCCTTTTGATGGCGCACCCACTTTAAATCTAGTTTTTGACATGTTTATAAATTCAATTTGAAAAAATAAAATTCTTATTTGGAATCAAGAAATAAAAGTTTACTTTGGATAAATTTTTCATATTATTCTGGTAACTTTCATATTTTGATGAATAGTAAAAACACGCTATATTTTAATTAAAAACAACTTTTTTCATCGCAATAATTTATATGGTTAAATTATAATATTGAATGGTTTCAAAGTATAAATAGAATATATTTTTACCATTTAATATAATTTATGTAATTATCATTGATTTTACATTAAATTCATAGGTTAAATCAATTCAATCTTTTGCAATGTTTTAAAGAAAAACCTGTTTTCTTCCGACAACGGGATTAATTTTAATTTAATTTCTGAAACTTTTGTGTATTAAATTTGGAAAAATGGATTCCATATTTGGAATCAGTGGGTCTAAATTAGGTTAATAAGATACTTTTTATTTTTGGGAATTATGAATAGTAACTACGGTAAATTTTATTTACCATAGTTAAAGGTAAATCGGGTAATTAAGGGTAAATATAATATTATAAAATTACCCTAACACATGCCAAAATTCTATTGGATGGCTAAACGTAGACCCATATAACCTAATGGTCGGATTAGATTCATTTTATGGACTTTTGACCATGAAAATAATTTAATTATTATTAAAACCAAAGAAAGTGACAACATGTCACTCTCTTAAATCTTATAAGTATAATAATTTTAATTTAGTGATAAACATCATAAAACATCAAAACTGAATAGTCTCCATAAATCTAATAAAATTATCTACATCATGATAATTTATTTAGAATTTTTAGGGATTAAATAATTGTCATTAATGGTGATACATTAATGATACAGAAATTATTTATTAAATGAAAAATAAGTAATATAGTTTTTATTGAAATAATGATACCCATTAAAAGGCCCAAAAACCTGACCAAAACTTATTGGTAGGGTATATCTACACCTTAATCATCCAATGACCTAATATATAACCGTTTTGAGCCTTATAAAAGTGATTATGACACTTATTATATTTTATTTTAAATGATGCCAAAGTTGTCACCTTCATAATTTAACAATTTAAAAATTGTGATTTTAAGATGATAAATTCGAGTACAAGTATTATTGTGAAAGTTAATAGATTTATCTTAATCATAGGATTTTATTTTTAATTTTTATGCAACAAATAAGTATATTAAATAATTATACAAAAATGTTGTAGTAATTATTTTATTAAGAGATAAACCAAATAAATGGTTTTAAAAATAATAAAATAAATATTATATGAACTATTTAATGTGATACACTAATTTTATAGATACATATGACCTTTTATGAATCTATTAAATCTTTTAGTTCAAACATATCTTCTGTATATATTTTATTTAAATTCAAATAAATGAATAGTGTCAAAATTGACACTATTGTTATTTTATAAAAATAACATATTATAAAATTGTTTAAAAATCACAAAAATATTTAAAAATTATAAATTTATATTTATATTGTCTATAATGTTTTAAAATAACCAATTATGGAAAATTCACAACAAATAAGTAATTATTTGTTATAATTTAAAATTTAGAATTTTATTACCACAAATAAACTTAAATAGATTAAATAAGGATAAATCAAAATGATAAGGTTTACAATAAGATCCAAACATGTATAAATATTATTGGTTGATGAGATTACAACCCTATATCATCTAATATAAGAATATGAGTCATTTTTGGAGGTTTTTAAGTGGGGTTATATTTATTATAAATTAATATTTTTAAGAATTCCAAAGGTGCCCCTCTCCTCCCTTATAAAAGGGCACCTCCTCCCTCTCTTCCTCACACCACTTTGAGCCTTCAAGCTTGGCCAAACCCTGCACAATTCTCTTCTCCACTTCCCTAGAAACATCCTATAGGTTCTTTTCTTCTTCAAAGACCAATATTAGTGCCCTAAGAGGAGGTTTCAAAAAGGCGCTTCAAAGAAGAGGTAATGTCCATTACCGATTCTTTCAACTTTATTTTTTCTTCCACTTCTTCTTATTTAGTTGTTTCATTATGAAGTAATAACATCAGTATCACTCATATACTGATATGTTATTATAATTATGAAACAACCCTATTTCACCATCTATCCATCCTATAGAAAACGAAAATCACCACGCGTGCGTATGTACGGAATACAGTCTCCACGCCGTGGTGTAATCAGTTTTTCCACCACCACCATACATGGATGGGTATAATGGTGTAAATAAATAACTATATATGATTATTGTAAATTTATATTGATTCTTAAATAGTATACATACACTCTAATACAATTCCACAGTCATGGGAATGATATCATCGCTCGTGCGTACGTACGGACTACCGTCTCCACGAACGCGATGAGATTCATTTTCCATGATTAACCATTCAAGAATGATTATAAAGTATATATAATGAATAATAATGAAATATATTAAATAATAATGATACTGGATTTATGTATATATATATTTATGTCATCTATTTAATTTCATTCAACTCAATAATGAAACGAAAACAACGTTCATGCGTACGTACGGCCTACCATCTCCATGAATGGTGTATTTCTTTCCATTTATCGATCTATTATATATATATGTATATTATGAATATATATTATATATAAATCATGTTTTATATTATGGAATTAAGTAATCATGATCTAATTAATCATATGAATAATTACAAGTCAAAACACGGACGACAAATGAAACGATTTTAACCAAAACGCTCTTTAACATGGAATTTACAAAAGAACAGGTAATATAAAGTCATAAGTGAACCATATATGATATAATAACAACGACTATGATTATTTAAGAAGTCAATAACATTATTTAAATCATTATACAGGATGTTCAGACACTTACGAAGCAAATCGGACCTAAGGTAAGGGATAACTTTTCCAATCTCGTTCTTATCTGAGATTGTTTATTCGTAAGTATTTACTGGGGTTATTGTTCTCATCCATGTACATGTTTCCTAAAAATGGTTTCATGTATGTTTAAAGTCATTTTTACCCATTTTTTAATTTTACTACATGGTATGTATGGAATCTTTCTTTTATGAGGTACTTTTTGACTTTTCCAGCAAAAGTACGAGAAGAATGTTTTTTTTAACTTATACGGCATGAAAGGATTTTAATGGTTTTATAAAGACTTATTTTTATGAAGCTTTATCCAAAAGATTTCATCACTATTTTCAAAAAAATAATTTTCTTATAAAATTACATGGCATTTTGTGAAAATAAAATGATTTTGAAGAAGAAAGGATATTTTCCTCAAAAATTCATTTCAAGTGTTTTATCAAAACCATTTTCCATCTAAGGAGACATTATTTCTTATGTGTATGTTTCAAGTATAATGTACCTATGATTTACATGGTTTCAATTTTCTTATTATTAAATGATATCCATTTATTTTATATGGATTATGTGATGATGGTATGATGTTTATGAAACCCATTTTATTTATTGGGTTATTATGAATGATGTATGTTTATTTTGTGGCACAAGTAAGAATGCTTTCGTTATGAGATGGGTGGGACCTATATCTCCCTCTAATGCATTGGGTAAATATTTATATCTCATGAGATAGACATGGATGGAATGGAAAGTTAAACCAGTTCAGTAATACAGGACTGGAACGAGGAGTGAACTCGATTCAGAAAGGGACTTTGTCCACTAAGATGGTCTTGGCAGCAATGCCTTGGCTACTATGGAAATAATATCATGTGATTAATGGTTTCCACAATTACAAGTTTTATTTCCATGCTATTTTATCATGATTAATGTTCCTTTATGATCTATGCTTTATGTACTTCCATGTTTTATGTCATTGCTCAAGCTTTTGATGTTTAAACATTATGTTCATGTTTTTAAGTGCAAATGTATATGGTATGTTTTATTTTATCCATTCTTACCCTTACTGAGAATTTGAGCTTACCCTTTTTATGTTTTCTTTTCCCCAGGATATAAAGAAAGGTTTTAGGTAAGAAAAAAAAAGGGAATATCTTTATGGGAGATATTGAAGATCTTTCACCACGATTAGAAGATTATATTCCAAGTTTCCAAAGACACTAAACTATTATGGTCCTTGTGTGTGTCTTTTTGTTATGTACTAAGTATTCCTCAAAAGTAATGTAATGTCTATGTACGTCAAGCTTCAGGTCTCTACAGTTGGTATCAGATGAAAGGTTTAGTCAACCTTTGGAAACTAGGATGTGAAAATGTTAGGGATATCCCTAGATATATTTCTAAGTTATGTCTAGGGATGTCCCTAAGGATAAGTATACGTATAGGATATAGTCCTAGAACTATGGTAATGATCTTATAATTTAACCTAAGATGTTAGATATTGAGGATACTCCCCCTTTACTATGTTGTTTTCCCTAGCATGATTTTTGCCTCTCACACTATTCTTTTTGGGTTTTAGAAAATGGCTGGAAATGGGAAGATTCATGATAATGGAGGATATGACGGACAATGGAATGATATTATTTATGAGAAACCAAATGAAACGGGATTTGGAAGTACAAACATTGTTATTATACCTAATCAGCAATCTCATAATATGATCAATAATATCAACTTTGGTAAGTTTCCCGACTCAGATAATAAGAGAAAGATGGAGGTTCATGATGATCATAGAGGAAAGAAAGTTCAATTTCCCTCATGTAAATCATGTGGGAAGAGGCATCGGGGAGATTGTTTCAAGGGAACTGGAAGATGCTTTGGGTGTGGAAAAGAAGGACACAAAGCCATTAAGTGCAAAGGAAAAGGTTCAGTTAACACCATGGATGAGGATAATGGTATTTCTACGACATCAACAATGGTTAAATGTTTTAAATGTGGAATGTACGGGCATTATTCAAACCAATTCCCTAAGGGAAAGTCTCATGAAGAGAATCAGTATGGTCGTATGGGTAGTATTTATGTTGATGATGATGAAGAGACTATAAATGATATGTGAGATGAAAGAATTGTTGAAGATCGTTCAATGGTTTAAGAAGGTAGTGGAATGATTACATGTTTATCAAGTGTAATGTTGTATAAGTAATCTCATGGTACTATGGAATAAAGAGACATATAAGGATTGTTACACTGTTGTCTTTCCTTGAGTTTTGAAAGTGTATGATTAATGGTACCAGTATCCATGAAAGGTTATTCAGATATTTTTGGAATATATGATATGCGCATAATGAAGGGATAAGGAGAAAATTAAATGTTTGATAGTATTCAAGAGCTCATGACTGATATAAGGAGAAGGTTATATCATGGTTTGAGTATATAGAATTTTTGGATTTTGGAAAGAGTTAACTTTTGACAGCATTCATGTTTTCACTAAGGTTTAATGGGTATTCATTTTTCAAGAGAATACATGATTAATGTATTCACATGATTGGAATGTGACCGACAAGATATATGGGGGATAAATGATGGTATTCACATGCTTGGTTGATGACATTTCAAGTAATCGTTTTCTTTATACTATGATCTTGGACCGAAGTATTTTAGATAAGCCTAAAGATTAGAATTGATTATGTTGGACATAAGTTAGTATTGTTTAAGGATAGAACTTTTTTTTGATATTATTGATGGGATGTTATAGTAATGTAGTTTTAAAAAAAGGACAACCTGCAGGATGGGCGACAGCCCATCGCGTCGGACAAGGTTGTGAGAATCGAACCCACAACCGAAGTGCGACTGGCCTTTATCACCTACCACTGGCCTACAGGAAGTCCCTAGTTAGTAAAAACTAGTGTTATTTTATTAAGCGGTATGATATATGAAGTATAAGTTCATTTTTGGAACCATATATGATTAATCTAACCATATGATGGACTTATAACTTTTGAAAACCTTTTGATTGAAACAGATGGAATGACCCATCATTCTATCACATAATCTGTTAACACATCACGAATAACAAATTCAACTTCGTTTCTTTAAGGGATGAAGTGTAAATTGTTCAATTCACGAACAACAGTGAGATTGTACCAAAATCATGTAAGTATTTCTTTTAATTCATCAACTTTAGGGAAATGATCTTGAAAATCAAAAATTTTGTTATAGTGACCTTATATCCGATGAATCAGATGGTACCTTAGATCATCACAAATTTATGGCTTTGTGATTGTTGTCTTTTTCATAGCCATGTTCTCTACCACTCTCCATCAGAACTTGATGGTTATATTTTTCTTCCATATCCATATTTTCACCTATGTTCTCCTATATGGAAACCCAGTGATGAGGTAATTTGGGTAACCGTTACATTTCATACTTTAGTTTTTAAAGCCATGTTTTGGTATTCCTTTTTACGATGTGGGTTTCTATTAAACAAACTTTCGAGTAGAAAACCATTTATAACCCTGAAGAATTTCGAGGGAGAAATTCATTTTAAGGGGGGTAGATTGTAACACCCCAAGATTTTAGGAAAAATATTCTTTTAATTTCATTAATGGATTGTGTTGTATGCTACACCAAGATAACCTTGCGCTATTCGCAACACTATTCTTGGATTGTGTTACACACAATTTTGATAACAGTTATTCTACGCAACATTGAGTATATATATATATATATTCAATGTATAAATTAAATATGGTTGGATTCTGTTATATGAAACAATTAAGGATTCTTGCACAACACGCAACCCTGACTTGGCTTGTGTTACACGCAATCGCGACCTTCCTCAATAGCGTGTGTTGTATGCAATACCGAGTTTTACTAAACAACGATATATTATTATAATATTATTATGAACTAGCCGTTATGAATAGTATTAACTAAATTTTTAATTTTATAACATTATTATTCATTTTACACATTTTCTAGAACATGTTATAAGAACAAAATAAATTTTTCGGGTAAAATAGGTATTTTTCAAAAAATGCAGTTTTGTCGCCTTTTGATGGCGCACCCACTTTAAATCTAGTTTTTTACATGTTTATAAGTTCAATTTGAAAAAATAAAATTCTTCTTTGGAATCAGGAAATAAAAATTTACTTTGGATAAATTTTTCATATTATTCTGGTAACTTTCATATTTTGATGAATAGTAAAAACACGCTATATTTTAATTAAAAACAACTTTTTTCATCGCAATAATTTATATGGTTAAATTATAATATTGAATGGTTTTAAAGTATAAATAGAATATATTTTTACCATTTAATATAATTTATATCATTATCATTGATTTTACATTAAATTTGTACGTTAAATCAATTCAATCTTTTGCAATGTTTTAAAGAAAAACATGTTTTCTTCCGACAACGGGATTAATTTTAATTTAATTTCTGCAACTTTTGTGTATTGAATTTGGAAAAATTTATTCTATATTTGGAATCAGTGGGTCCAAATTATGTTAAGAATCTACTTTTTATTTTTGGAAATTATGAATAGTAACTACGGTAAATTTTATTTACCATAGTTAAAGGTAAATCGGGTAATTAATGGTAAATATAATATTATAAAATTACCCTAACACATTCAAAAATTCTATTGGATGGATAAAATTAGACCCATATAACCTAAGGGTCGGATTAGATTCATTTTATGGACTTTTGACCATGAAAATAATTTAATTATTATTAAAACCAAAGAAAGTGACAACATGTCACTCTCTTAAATCTTATAAGTATAATAATTTTAATTAAGTGATAAACATCATAAAACTTCAAACATGAATAGTCTCCAGAAAGCTAATAAAATTATCTACATCATGATAATTTATTTAGAATTTTTAGGGATTAAATAATTGTCATTAATGGTGATACATTAATGATACAGAAATTATTTATTAAGTGAAAAATAAGTAATATAGTTTTTATTGAAATAATAATACCCATTAAAAGGCCCAAAAACCTGACAAAAACTTATTTTTAGTGTATATATACACCTTAATAATCCAATGACCTAATATATAACTGTTTGGATCCTTATAAAAGTGATTATGACACTTATTTTATTTTATTTTAAATGATGCCAAAGTTGTCACCTTCATAATTTAACAATTTAAAAATTGTGATTTTAAGATGATAAATTCGAGTAAAAGTATTATTGTGAAAGTTAATAGATTTATCTTCATTATAGGATTTTATTTTTAATTTTTATACAACAAATAAGTATATTAAATAATTATACAAAAAAAAAATTAGTAATTATTTTATTAAGAGATAAACCAAATAAATGGTTTTAAAAATAATAAAATAAATATTATATGAACTATTTAATGTGATCCAATAATTTTATAGATACATATGACCTTTTATGAATCTATTAAAGCTTTTAGTTTGAACATATATTCTGTATATATTTTATTTAAATTCAAATAAATGAATAGTGTCAAAATTGACACTATTGTTATTTTATAAAAATAACATATTATAAAATTTTTTAAAAATCACAAAAATATTTAAAAATTATAAATTTATATTTATATTTTCTATAATGTTATAAAATAACCAATTATGTAAAATTCACAACAAATAAACAATTATTTGTTATAATTTAAAATTTAGAATTTTATTACCACAAATAAACTTAAATAGATTAAATAAGGATAAATCAAAATGATAAGGTTTAAAATAAGATCTAAACATGTCTAAATATTATTGTTTGATGATATTAAAACCCTATCTCATCTAATATTTGAATATGAGTCATTTTTGGAGGTTTTTAAGTGGGTTTAGATTTGTTATAAATTAATATTTTTAAGAATTCCAAAGGTGCCCCTCTCCTCCCTTATAAAAGGGCACCTCCTCCCTCTCTTACTCACACAACTTTGAGCCTTCAAGATCGGCCAAACCCTGCCAAATTCTCTTCTAAACTTTCCTAGAAACATCCTAGAGGTTCTGGTCTTCTTCAAAGACCAATATTAGTGCCTTAAGAAGAGGTTTCAAAAAGGCGCTTCAAAGAAGAGGTAATGTTCGTTAACGATTCTTTCAACTTTATTTCTTCTTCCACTTCTTCTTCTTTAGTTATTTCATTATGAAGTAATAACATCAGTATCACTCATATACTGATATGTTATTATAATTATGAAACAACCCTATTTCATCATCTATCCATCCTACGGAAAACAAAAATCACCAGGCGTGCGTACGTACGGAATACCGTCTCCACGCCGTGGTGTAATCAGTTTTTCCACCACCACCATAAATGGATGGGTATAATGGTGTAAATAAATAACTATATATGATTATTGTAAATTGATATTGATTCTGAAATAGTATACATACACTCCAATACAATTCCACGGTCATGGGAATGATATCATCGCTCATGCTTACGTACGGACTATCGTCTCCACGAACGCGATGAGATTCATTTTCCATGATTAACCATTCAAGAATGATTATAAAGTATATATAATGAATAATAATGAAATATATGACATAATAATGATACTGGATTTATGTATATATATATGTATGTCATCTATTTAATTTCATTCAACTCAATAAGGAAACGAAAACAACGTTCATGCGTATGTACGGCCTACCGTCTCCATGAACTGTGTATTTCTTTCCATTTATCGATCTATTATATATGTGTATATTATGAATATATATTATATATAAATCATGTTTTATATTATGGAATTAATTAATCATGATCTAAGTAATCATATGAATAATTACAAGTCAAAACACGGACGACAAATGAAACGATTTTAACCAAAACGCTCTTTAACATGGAATTTACAAAAGAACGGGTAATATAAAGTCATAAATGAACCATATATGATATCATAACAATGAATATGATTATGTAATAAGTCAATAACATTATTTAAATCATTATACAGTAGGTTTGGACACTTATGAAGCAAATCGGACCTAAGGTAAGGGATAACTTTTCCAATCTCGTTCTTATCCGAGATTGTTTATTCGTAAGTATTTACTGGGGTTATTGTTCTCATCCATGTCCATGTTTCCTAAAAATGGTTTCATGTATGTTTAAAGTCCTTTTTACCCATTTTTTACTTTTACTACATGGTATGTATGGAATCTTTCTTTTACGAGGTACTTTTTGACTTTTCCATCAAAAGTACGAGAAGAATGTTTTTTTAACTTATACGGCATGAAAGGATTTTAATGGTTTTATAAAGCCTTATTTTTATGAAGCTTCCTCTAAAAGATTTCATGACTATTTTCAACAAAATCATTTTCTTTTAAAATTACATGGCATTTTGTGAAAATAAAATGATTTTGAAGAAGAAAGGATATTTTCCTCAAGAATTCATTTCAAGTGTTTTATCAAAACCATTTTCCATCTAAGGAGACATTATTTCATATGTGTATGTTTCAAGTATATTGTCCCTATGATTTATGTGGCTTCACTTTTATTATTATTAAATGATATCCATTTCTTTTATATGGATTATGTGATGATGGGATGATGTTTATGATACCCAATTTATTTATTGGGTTATTATGAATGATGTATGTTTATTTTGTGGTACAAGTAAGAATGATTTCGTTATGAGATTGGTGGGACCTATATCTCCCTCCAATGCATTGGGTAAAGATTTATATCTCATGAGATAGACATGGCTGGAATGACAATTTAAACCGGTTCAGAAATACAGGACTGGAACGAGGAGTGAACTCGATTAAGAAAGGGGCTTTGTCCACTAAGATGGTCTTGGCAGCAATGCCTTTTCTACTATGGAAATCATATCATGTGCTTAATGGTTGCCAAAATTAAAAGTTTTATTTCCATGATAGTTTATCATGATTAATGTTCCTTTATGATCTATGATTTATGTACTTCCATGTTTTATGTCATTGCTCAAGCTTTTGATGTTTAAACATTATGTTCGTGTTTTTAAGTGAAAATTTATATGGTATGTTTTATTTTATCCATGATTACCCTTACTGAGCATTTGAGCTCACCCTTTTTATGTTTTCTTTTCCCCAGGATATAAAGAAAGGTTTTAGGTAAGAAAAAAAGGGAAGATCTTTATGGGAGATATTGAAGATCTTTCACCATGATTAGAAGATTATATTCCGAGTTTCCAAAGACACTAAACTATTACGGTCATTGTGTGTGTGTTTTTGTTATGTACTAAGTATTCCGAAAAATTAATGTAATGTCCATGTATGTCAAGCTTCGGGTCTCTACAGTTGTGCTTATTGATCCCTATGCAAGGATTTCTATCTGGTATTAGTGGCATGGAAAGTCAATTCTATAGAACTAACTTAGTCACCCTATTGATTATCATGGCACCTGCGTCACCTCTGATGGAATCATCTAGAAATTCTTGAGTGCAATATGGGACGTTCCTCATCACGAAGTACCTTGAAATGATCTACCAACTTGATAAAATTCAGGGAAGTATATTCCTTTTCATTTTTAGTGGAATATTTTTAGACTGGATGAATTTTGGTGATATCTCCTAATTCAAGAGGTATGAAGTCATTGAGGGTGTGGAATGGTTTTGACACCGACAGGGGACTCTGATTTCCTTAGCATCTTCGATGCCTATTCTTATAATACTTGGAAGTTTGCATCACAAAAGAGATGGATGGAGTGGATATAGTGACTATGAGGGGTGTCATTTTCTCAAATGGGAATATATTATTCCATAGTTGTGAGTGACCGTCTTATAAGACATCTAGTCATTGTACTTTTCCATAACCCAAACTAGAACTCGTTTCCATTTTTCAGAGTCTTCATTATTGTTATCATATTTAGAAGATATATAAGTTAGCTATTTCAGAAAATTTCCCAATGTGACCAAACCACAATATACCTGGTCCTAGAGCTAATATTTGAAGATTGAATGATCCTTTATGTTTTGCCTTAGGAATCTATGTTATGAGAAAAATTTGGCATGATCGGTGAGGTAATCATCTTTAGACCTCCTACATTTTGGAAGGTTCAATATATTCTTATCTAAGTCATAGATGAAGTTACCTAGGACTTTTGAGTCCTTGAAAGATTATGTCTTGTTATTCCTCTTTGAAAATGTAATATTGTGTACCTAGACCTAATGAGGGGCTTGGAAAGCATTTTCACGGTGAGGTTGTGGTTAGTGGGGCTTGTTTGGAAGATGATGTTTTTCTAAAAAGGTACCTACAGGTGTACCGGTTGTGGGACCCCAATCTGGTCAAAAATTATTGTTTCCACCTTTATAGTATTTTTCACTAAATATGGAAGACATAATGGGTGTGACCATTGCTTGGTCTGTTGTAATGATTTTTCTAGTAATTGAGCGCTTTTACCGAACTCTTGGAACCCACCTGGATATATGAGAGAGATGAGGGTACGAACTAACTCATCTTTTACATTCTCAATGAAAATCATCAACAAATATTCTTGGGAGATCTATGTGTCCAAATAATATGTGAGTCCCTTCCATTGAGCAATGAAGTCGATAACTTACTCATCGGCCCTCTATTTTCATTTAGAGAGTTTAGTGATGTTGTTATTGTGCATGGTGGAGTTGAATTGGTAGAGTAACTGCCTACATATTACCATCTAGTGAAAAGAACCAATGGGAAGCTATCTATACCAGATAAAATAAGGGACTTCCAAATTCTGGACCAAACCGCAAATCTTGTTGGCTTCCTGTTTCTCTAGAGTACCTAGTATCAGGACACACCTCTTGGTAAAGCAGTCTAAGTATTGAAATTTATTTCCTATGTCGTTGAATGGGGAGAATCTCAAATTAATAAATTCTTTGTGTGGGTTCATCTAGTCTACCCATGATAGATATTGCTTCCCTTCTAGTGGTATCATAGCTAGATGTGTTTCCAAAGCTTCAATATGAGTGATGAGAGTGGATATCATATCATCCTATGAGGGTTGGTAGTCACCAAGTCTCTAACTATTTTATTGGCTCATGAAGTATAGTGACCATAGTCCCAATGAGGGGAGTTGTGTTGTTCAGGTGGGGTAGGTGGGTCATATCTTCGCCTTTTTCTAGTGCCACCATCTTCTACCCTAATTGGATATGTGAGACCACCTATCTCAACCCTAGGTTCTTAGACAAGAAGAAATGGTTACTCTATTGAAGGGAGAATAGGGTCCCCTATGAGCTATCTTTTCTTGGGCGCAGCTTAGTAGTGAAACTCTTACAGCCTTCAAGATCCTAGAGTAAAGTGGACAACTTAGCATCTGACTCAGTCTATATCATGGCCTATAATAAACCTAAGAGTTCATAAATTCCTTTAATATTTTGATATTTCAATGGGTGGGAGGAAATGCCTCATTAGGGGGATTTTTAGGCCTAGTGTATACCTCTACTGGTGATTGTGGGCACCAATCGGGAGATCTAATTGATAATGCATATCCACTTGGGGTAGGTTTTCTCCAACACATCCCATCTTTTCAGCCTGATATCTCTGGTCATCCATGGGATTGATTGTTATGAATTTCATTTTAGTAATGATTGGAGGAAAATTTTCACCTTCGGTGGGATGGATGTCTTGGAGATCTTTTTGTTTCCTTGGAAGGGGGATAAAGTGGAGAGAATTGTACTACCCCTGACCCCTAATTTTCACATGGGGATATGCCTCAAAAATTAATCTTCATAGCACAGCAAGGATCTTAATGCTGGTCCGGTGAAATATGAGATGATATTCATAGAAATTAGGGTTCTGAGGCGTGGGGAGTGTTGTGATGTCAACCCTCCAACAATACTTATGGATAACCTCAAGATTCTCAAGGCTCCTTGGGTAAACCAATTTTTTATCTTAGAGATGGTTGATCATTTCATGGATATTATGGTGGAGACATGATGTTTGGACCTCGATGAAGGAATTTAGAACGACAAATAATAGGGTTTCTGGTGGACAGAACACAAACGGTAATTGGTTGTTTTCCAAGATCTTCCAAAAATCTCACCCTTTCTCATTATCAAAGTCTGGTTCCTGATCTCCCCAATCTCTAATCAGAATTGGTTAGTAGATCAGGGGTGGCAGTGATAAGGACCTACTCTTCTTTTGGATCTTTGGAAGAGGAGGTTCAATACGGGCCAACCAACCTCGGAACCTTGGAGTGTCTTCCGAAGGTAGGGACAACTTCATTACCATGTCTATATAGGATGAGGTGTCAATTGTATTCTTGTTATTAAAAGATACAACATTCACATGTGGATCAGTGGAATTTTTTCTATCATTTGAGGGTTCCAACCTTGATCCCAACGTCTCTCCCACTTCTAGAGTGGAGGCGTAGAGGCTGGAAACTGGCGGTGGTGGATATGGTTGCACTATGATTCCTTAAAATGAATCCAGAACATCCTCCACATTCATATACCTTTATATAGATATAGGGACCTTTTGGACCTCAGCCTATAGGATAGTAAGCTTTAATTGATGGGATTATTCCCCCAGTTCTGGGGGTGGGGTGGGTTTCTTTGTCACAAACCAGCCCAAGTACCCCGGTAACCTGATAACCGAGCCAGCCCTGACATAGACTGAAGGGCGCTCCAGATCCCCATGGGTCGCCAACTAGCACCTAGAATCATATAACATACAAGTGGGAATGATTTTTCCATAAGAATGTAGAAGAAAAAGAAAACAAAAGCAGTATGCATAACAAAAGAAACTCCACTCGGAGTGATGTACCAGAATACAACATGGCATAAAAAGACCAAAGTACTATGACCCAAGTAATAAAATGGGAAAAACAACCCCAAGGTCCCTAAGTAAAAAACTCGCCAAGACCAAAGCTCAATAGCTGGATCCACCTCTAAGAGATCCCTTCCCTTTGCTCGAACCTAGAAGAAGAAATCCTACAGACACCCGAAGGAAAAAGGAGAGTGTGAGACTAATCCCAGTAGGATACCACCAAAGATTCCATAATAAATTCCAAATAAATATTATCCAAAGAAAAGATTTCAATTTTAAAGTAAAAAAGTTTCGAAATTCAAAAGCATATTTAAACAAAACATGTTATGCATTTTCAAAATATTGGAAAAATACTTTAAGAAAAGGCTTTACAATGATGGAATATTTCTAAAACAATGGATTAAATAAAACATTTATATAAAACTATTTATATAAATTCAGTAGGCATGTAAAGAAGTTCAAAATCATTGGCATACATTTATATCTCCAATATAAATAAACAAGCGAGAAACATGGTCATCTTCCAAAAGGTACGATAGTAATTACTAGCTATAGGATTCTACACTCTCTATGTGAACTTGGAAAATTGTGTATACACATGTCCCTATGACACTGGCCAAAGGAGACTCATCACCAACCTGTAAAAGATGTTACCCACCGCATGTATGTTTTAGAATGTTGTCATAGCGTAGAGTGTGTCCAAAAAACTCACTAACTACTTAAGGATTTCATACACTCTTACATAATGGGTGAACTATTTTAAGACTACTTAAAAATACGATCAATCCCATTATTCCATTTCAAAAGTGTCAATTTCTTTCCATTTAAAACCAAAACAAGTTTTATTCAAAAACATTCTTTTTCAAAAGATAAAACTAATGGATTTTTATCAAATTATTTTAATCCATTTTCACCAGTTTGAAATCTAATCAAAACCAATTACATCATAGCACAATTTATTTCCACAATTAAATTTAACAATTTAATTGAAATAATTTCCATCATATCCATAATTTAAATTAAACAATTTAAATCAGAAAATTTCCATAAACACGCCCAATTAAATGGAATTTGGGGTTTTCCAAATTTCCATGCCAAAACCATTTCAAATATCTCAATTCAATGGAATCTAGTTTTTATCAATTTAATTGAAATCATATTTGAGCAATTGAATTTAAATCAACAATTGAAATAAATCAAGAAATACAAGGATAATAAATTTGGCTAATCAGAATGGAACCACCTACCTCAAGGTCACTGATGTCAACAGAAATGATAATCCACCCAATGTGGTTCAATACACCTTCTCACGAAAATATTATCATGAGCGTCGACACACCAATGCTCAATACTCGTCAAGGGTTCCTAGAACCAAAACATATATTTTATTTCACAAGTAAAATATTACATTTGATTGCATTTTCTCTCTCTTGAATAATATTTGGATTATCTTTTTATATTAACACATTAAATCGCAATAAATATCTATAATAATAACTATAAACCGCATTTTATAATTATATCCCTCTATTTAATTTCTCAAGGAAATAAAATATTACTTGTGATTACATTTTCTATCTCTTGGATAATCTATGGTTTATCATTTTAAATTATCACATGTAGTGATAATTTATCTCACCAGGATAAGTTTCAAAATATATATTATTGGGAAAAAATCCCTCAAGGTATCATTGAAGCATTTTTGAGGTGATTGTGTTTGTTGACAAAGTGGACATCTGTGTTGTGATTGTTGACAAAGCAAACCATGACATATATTTTTGATTGACAAAGGGGATTTCATGGTGGAATGTCAAGTTCAAGAGCTGTGGTCAATGATCCATGTTTGATTCAAGAACGTCGACAAAGGAATGGATGATCTGGAGGTGGTACAAAAAGAACAGATAGTAGGTGGCGTCGTTTTCCAGTGTTTGCCAAATTTTTGGGCCTGAAAATTGACAAAAGGAAAAAAGTGGTTTTGGAAAAGAGACTTTCACACCCTGTACTTGAAGGAGAAGAAACTTTCACGCCTAATGTTTTTCAGGATCATAATGTCAAAATATGCCAAAGGAAAGAGGGTCGCGCAGGTATTGGTGTGGTCGCGCAGGTGACCTGCGCGCCGTGAAGAGACTTGCGCGCTGATGCCTTGGATGCTTGAGAACTTGCGCTCCTATTGTTTTTCAAGATCAGAAGCTCAAAATATGGCAAAAGAAAGAGGTTCACGTAGGTATTGGGTTGGTCGCTCAAGTGACTTGCAGGGGAGGAGACCTGCACGCCAAGACTTGCGCGTCGAGGGTAGACTTGCACGCCATCGCGCAGGGTGTTCAAATGCCTATAAATACAGGGCCACCCCTCTTCATTTTAAACAGAGTTCAACACTTAGAAAAATCAGAGCTCCCGTCACGCAGGTGTGGTGGTCATGCAGGTGGTGTGTGGTCGCGCAAGTGGGACTTGCGCACCAGGTGATAGATGTGCGCCAATGTTGGTTTGGGCGTAAAGGGGATTGAGTCGCATAGGTTTGGAGTTACAGAAGATTGTGTCGCACAAGTGGTTGAGGTAGACCTGTGTTCTAGTTGTGACTTTCACACCGATACTTGTGCGCCGGGTTAAACTTGGGCGCCATGTAAGGTTGATTCCCCGGCAGTGTTTTCGGGCTGCGTGGAAGCTGAAAGTTTGCCTGATACCTTCGGTGCAAAGTGAAATTCATCTACAGGTGAAAGTTGTACTTCAAAAAAGTATCCACATACAAAAGTGGATGTATTCATTAGTGATAATGAAGAGACCTACAAGTCTGTAAACTGTGATTGGATCCTTTCTAGAGCAATGAGGAAAGGAAGAGGAAGAAGGTGATCCTCTCCACCAGTAGTGAGCCGGATAGAGAGAAATAGGGAGTGACCCTTGGGAAAGCAGTGATCTGACCCTAAACCTTGTAAACGCAGTGAGCCTAGGACAAAGTGACTGTTCCTGAACCATTGTATCCACATCTAGTGAAGAATAGTGGAATTTGGTACGACCGGCAACTTGTCGGCGTATGCTCCTTAGACGTAGCCCAGTGAGGGTGAACCAAGTAAAAATCTATGTGTCTGCCTACTTACTTCTCTACATTGCATTTAAAGCATTATCATTAGGTAAATAAGAAAATAAGTCATCATAATAAACACACAAGTGAAAACAAAGTGACCCTTGTAATAAAGAGGTCAAGATCCAGTGGGGCAGGAAGAATTTTGAGAAAGAATATCCATACCCTGATTCACCCCCCCCCAGGGTATATAGGCCTCTATTGGTCCTAACATATATATATTATCACATGTGATAATATTTATCTTTCATGGAAAATTTTCAGTTTATCATTATATCAACGCATGCGCTTGCGATTATCCATTATAATAATTATCTTTGATAATCGTTTTAATAAGTATTTGCATTTATCTAGTTATAAATTCTTCAATAACTATCCTTTTGATAATTTTAAGCAATTATCCTTTACATTCATTTTAACAATTATCTCAATAATTTCATGAAATTTTGTTTGGATAGTTATTTGTGATTATCTTTTGATAATTTGATGAAATTACCATTTGATGGTTTTTCTTTATACTTACCTTCTAATAATCATACACATTTAATCTTTGATAATTTATCATTATTATCATCTGATAATTATTAACAATAATTTTTTGATAAAAAGACAATATTTATCTTTTGATAATTTAATAACTCATCATTTGATAATATTGTTTAAGAATTGTCCTCAATAATTTCATTAAAACTATTCATTGATAAGTTGTAGCAATTATCATTCGATAATTATTAACAATTATATTTTGATAAAATTATTTTAAAAGAACCATTTAAAATGTGAAAAATTGAATCATGGAATACCTTTCTGCCTTTGGTGCAAAAAAATTATTAAGATTCTGCTCGTCGAGACGGATTCAATGGTACCAACAATGCGTAATTCCGATCAATAACAAAGAAGTTATTGAATTTAAAATATTTGAATAATAATAAAAAAAATAATAAATAAAATGGAACACCTCATATGCGCCATGCATAGGAGGTCACCCACCATTGACTACTGAAGGAGGAGATCAAATGCCATTCAAGGCCTGGTGATCGCATCCAAGGAAGATTTGGTCTGCATAAACTCTATGTGATCGAGCCAAAGATAATTCCAAGGAATTTGAGGATTATAAGAACCCCAAAAACGCAGGCTTGATATCCTTATTTAAAAAATCCATTTTAACCCATTATTTAACCGAAAATTTATTTCGGAGTCATTCATTTACCCTCGTGAAGTCGTTGCAAGTGAAACGGATTAAAACGGTGATGGTTTGGAAGCTTTTGGGTGAAGCCATCGATTGAAAATGGAGGTTCAGTGCGTGGAGAAGTTGATGCGGCATGAAAGGAGATTGAACAGTGAAAATAGTTTCTCTTTAATAATTAAATTAAATTAATTAATTATTTAATATAAAAAAAATAAACTCAAACGTCTGTTAAGCATAAATGTTATGCCCTGCCTAGGGTAAACACCTCGTTTCGGACCCAACGGTGGTCTCGGATTTCTCAAATGATGAACTGTTTGAGATATATTAATGATGTATTAATTAAAAATCAGAATAATTAATTAATTAAAATAAAAAGTGTTATTTTTTTGAGCGAGGTGTCCAAACGCCCGAGTCTTACAAATGTTATACCCTGTCTAGGGTAAACCCCTTATTTTGGACCCATCGATGGTCTCTGATTTCCCATACAACTCACCGTTTGGGAGATATTTAATTATTTTTAACAAATAATATATTAAATATTATTCAAAAACTTTCTCTCGCAAGAGAGACATCCCAAAGTTCGGTGCCTTTGAATGTTATACCCCTCATAGGGTAAACACCATATTTCGGACATAATCGTGGTCTCAAATTTCTAATAAGATGGACCATTTTGGAGTTATTCAATTATTTTGAATAAATTGTCTGCGCTTAAAATAGTATATTTAATATTTTTATTTCATCCTCCTAGAAACTTTTCAAATCTCAAAAACTCATACTTACTCAGTGTTTAACTCAAAAAAATATTTAATTGAATATTCCAGAGTATTAATTGATCATTTTACCATTCCGCGATGTGTTTAATAAAAATGAAACTTTTCCCTGACAAACCATTTTTTCCATTTAACGTAATAATAATTTAACACAAAAAGATTTAGGAATACCTGAAACAGTAACAGAATGTTACAACCTCCCCACCATATGAATTTTTTGTCCCCAGAAATCCTATGAAGAAGCCTCCATGTCAAAATATACAAGGCCACTATTCACTCATCAGTGCCTCCCTCTCTCAAGTCTCATGACAATCAGAACCATGCTTCTATAGCACATGGACTATAGGTATCGTCCTCCCATGAAGTACCTTGGTCTCAGAATCAACAACCCCGACTGGTCGTTTATTCATAGGTAAATTAGGTTAAATCTCAAGATCACTCCAGCTCAAAATGTGAGATGGATCAGAGAGATACTTTCGCAGCTGTGATACAGGGAAAATGTTATGTATTGACGTTAGCTACGGTGGTAGTGCTAAATGGTAAGAAACTTTCCTAACTTGGTCAACAACCTCAAAATGTCCCACAATATGAGGAGCAAGCTTCCCTTGCCTCCCAATCCATCGATGACCCAACCGGGGTGAAACCTTCAAGAATACATGGTCACCAAAACTACTGCTTCAAGTCGTAGAAAATCTTAGTGCTTCCTGGGTGCACAACCTGATGGAAAATATGGCAATCCCCTATTATAGCCTTTCTTGTTGCTAACGGTGCAATATAACAGTTTTGATAACACAGAACACCCTCTTTGAAGAACGACCACTGGGCATCAGTGTCTTCACCATAAAGAGAGTCTATAATGCTTATAGAATTCATCAACAAGATTCTATTCCTGAAGAATAATCTCAAGAAGAGAAGATGTCAGAGAACCATTAGATTTAATTACAGAGTGAACCAACACCACCCAAGGTGACACATTTGGGTGAAAAAAAGGCTTTCTCAAGAAGATCATCCAGCTGGGTCATTAGTTCTTTCAGTTCAACTGGAGCCATTTGGTAAGAGGGAAAAGAAATTGGTTGAGTACTATACATTAAGTCAATATAAAACTCAACCTCCCTTATCGGTAGAAAACCAGATAATCCAGAAGGAAACACGTCGATAAACTCAATGATGACTGGAGAGAGATCACCACTCATTAAATCTCACTCCAGATCAAAAGTAAACATTGATATCACTTTCCCCAACTCCGGATAAGAAGTTCTGGATCTGATCGAACTTGGATCACATTCTTTTTAAAGTACAAGAGGCACACCATTGGGTGTATTAATGTAGACTCATCGAAGATAACAATCAATTCAGGCTTTATTGGTAACGATCCAATCCATCTTGAATATGATGATAAGATATTTCAAGTTGAGTACCAAAAAACTCCAAGAAAGTTTGGTAGCTGATAGATATAAGACACAAGAGGTATTATGGAGAACCTAATCTCTATTTATACTAAGGGGTATAGTAATATCCATTCCACAAGATAAAGGCTCCATAATAAGATTAATAATATTAACAGTATGGGTTAAAATAAACGAGTGACATGCACTCATATCAAATAGATTATTCACTAATGACAAAGATATAGTAATGGTAATACTCACGATTGTTGGACCATTATTTGCTTCCTCTGGAGACTCTTCCACTGTGTGAAGAAGCTTTGTTCCATATGCCTATGGATGGAACCCTTTTGAACGTGAAGCATTTGATTGACCCATAGTTTTTGAAGGTTCTGATGATCTTGTGCCATTATGTGGAGTGGAAAATTTGTGTAAAAACATCTATAAGTTCCCTAAACATCTATAGGATCCATAGTTCTGTCGGCCTTCTCAAGCTTAAAAAAACTCCGCAGCTTTGGCCAACACCATTGACTCTGGATAGAACTATTTTGTGAAAATAACCTTGAAGTTTTTCCAATATAATCCCTCATGTTTCTTTTTCGTCATTATTTTTTCCCACCATCTCCTTCTTGGTGCCTCCAACACAAAGATGGAAAACTTCACCTTGATCTTGTTCGGTGTCTACAAGAACTCAAACAGAAGTTCTATCCTAGACAATCATTCCTCAGCATGTTGAGGATCAGTGGATCCTTTCAAATATGATTTTTTTGGTGAAAGAACTCTTGAGAAAAATTTCAAAGAGCACCCCCCTAGGTTCCACAGCTGGATCCTAAATAGGGGCTAGAGGGGGTGCCTATCCCAGAGCTTGGACAGTGCGCACAATCACCTCAACTAGGCTTGGGTCCACTTGAGTATTCACTCACTGATGTTCAGTAGTTTCCCCTTCCTGGATCCAATTTGAACGTCTTCTCAGAGGCATGATTTTATACAACATCAGCAAAAAATAAGGAAGACATTAGATAAGGCTCGTACATAGCAACAAGGGAAAATTGATCCTGATTGGTAAAACATACATGATTTGGATTTCACTCTATCCAAATCAAAATAGAAAAAAAACTAGAACTAATCCGCAATACATATTTCCCTAACCACCCCTTGTGACTTAAGGTTCACTGCGGTGAGAGCTATCCAGGCACTCAATTGAAACTAACTCCAAAGTCTCGACAAGAATACTCAAATTCATACTGACTTCAAGGCAAGATGTTTAACCTCCCTTTGATACCACTTTTTCATGAACCAACTGAGGTACCCTGGTAACCCGATAACTAAGATGGCCCTGACATAGCCCGAAGGGCATTCTTGATCCCCACAGGTCGACGACTAGCACCTGGCATCATAAAACATACAAGTGGGAATGAATTTTCCCCAAGAATGCGATAGAAAAAGAAAACAAAGCAGTATGAATAAAAAAGAAACTCCACTGGGATTGATTTACCAAAATACAACATGGTGTAAAAAGCTCAATGTACTACAACCCAAGTACTAAAATGCGGAAAAAACCCCAAGGTCCTTAAGGACACAACTCACCAAGACCAAAGATCAACAGCTGGATCCACCTCCAAGAGATCCCTTCCCTTTGCTCGAACTCGGAAGAAGAAAGTCTACAAACACCTAAAGACAAAAGTAGGG
Source organism: Viscum album (assembly GCA_963277665.1). Lineage (NCBI taxonomy): Eukaryota > Viridiplantae > Streptophyta > Magnoliopsida > Santalales > Viscaceae > Viscum > Viscum album. The sequence continues at coordinate 1,680,402,324 of OY728125.1, forward strand.
TGTGATCCTAATCCCAGTAGGATACCACCAAATATTTTATAACAGATGAAAAATATATATTATCCAAAGAAAATCTTTCAATTTTAAAGTAAACAGGTTTGGAAATTCAAAATCATATTTAAACAAAACATGTTATACATTTTCAAAATGTTGGACAAATAATTTAAGCAAAGGCTTTACAATGATGGAATATTTATAAAACAATGGATTAAAAAAATTATATAAAATAGTTTATATAAATTCAGTAGGCATGTAAAGCAGTTTAAAATCATTAGCATACATTTATATCTCAAATATAAATAAACAAGCGAGAAACATGGTCATCTGCCAAAAGGTACAATAGTATTTACCAGCTATAGTATTTCTCACTCTCTATGTGAACTCAGAAAAATGTGTATACACACGTCCCTATGACACTGACCAAAGGAGACTCGTCGCCAACTCATCGGGGATGTTAACCACCGCAAGTATGTTTTAGAATGTTTTCATAGCATAGAGTGTATCCAAATAACTCTCTAACTACCTAAGTCTTGCAAGCACACTTACATGATGGGTGAACTATTTTAAGACTCCTTAAAAATATGATCAATCTCATTCATCTATTTCAAAAGTTCTAATTTATTTCTATTTAAAACCAAAAACATGTTTTATTCAAAATCATGCCTTTTTCTCAAGATAAAACCAATGGGTTTCTATCAAATCATTTTAATCAATTTTCATCAGTTTGAAACCCAATCAAAACCAATTCCATCATCACAAAATTTATTTCCACGATTAAATTCAACAATTTAATTGAAATCATTTCCATCAAATCCAAAATTTAAAATAAACAATTTAAATCATCAAATTTCTATAAACACACCCAATTCAATGGAATTGGGGGTTTTCCAAATTTCCATGCCAAAACCATTTCAAATATCTCGATTCAATAGAATTGAGTTTTTATCAATTTATTTGAAATCATATTTGATCAATTGAATTTAAATCAACAATTGAAATAAATCAAGCAATACAAGGATAATCAATTTGGTTAATCAGAACAGAACCACTTACCTCAAGGTCACTGATGTCAGCGACAACAATAATCCACCCAGTGTGGTTCAATACACCTTCTCATGACATTATTATTTTAAGCATCGACACACCAATACTCAATGCTCATCAAGGGTTCATATAACCAAAACATCTATTTTATTTCACAAGGAAGTAAAATATTACATGTGATTACATTTTCTCGCTCCTGGATAATCTCTGGATTATTATTTTATGTTAACACATGAAATCACAATAAATATCCATAAGAATAATTATAAACCTCATTTGATAATTATATCCCTCTATTTTATTTCTCAAGGAAATAAAATATAACATGCGATTACATTTTCTCTCTCCTATATAATCTTTGGTTTATCATTTTAAATTATCACATGCAGTGATAATTTATCTCACCAGTATAAGTTTCAGTATATATATATATATATATATATATATATATATATTATCGTATGTGATAATATTTATCTTTCATGGAAAATTTTCAATTTATCATTATATCAACGCATGCTATTGCAATTATCCATCATAATAATTATCTTTAATAAACTCACAATTATTGTTTTAATAAGTCTTTGCATTTTTCTAGTGATAAATTATTCAATAACTATCATTTTGATAATTTCATGCAATTATCCTTTACAATCATTTTAACAATTATCTCAATAATGGAATGAAATTATTTTTTGATAGTTCTTTGTGATTATCTTTTGATAATTTGATAAAATTACCATTTGATGGTTTTTCTTTATACTTACCATCCAATAATCATGCACATTTAATCTTTGATAATTCATCATTATTACCATCTAATAATTCTTAACAATAATTTTTTGATAAAAAAACAATATTTATCTTTTGATAATTTAATAACTCATCATTTGATAAAATTGTTTAAGAATTATCCTCGATAATTTCATTAAAATTATTCATTGATAAGTTGTACCAATTATCATTCAATAATTATTAACAATTATCTTTTGATAAAATTATTTTAAAAGAACCATTTAAAATGTGAAAAATTGGATCAAGGAATGCCTTGCTACCTTTGAAACAAAAGAATTATTAAGCTTCTGCTCGTCGAGACGGATTCAATGGTACCGACGGTGATGATTTGGAAGCTTTTGGGTGAAGCCATAAGTTGAAAATAGAGGTTTGATGCATGGAGAAGATGATGCGGTGTGAAAGGAGATTTCACAGTGAAAATAGTTTCTATTTAATAATTAAATTAAATTAAATAATTATTTAACATAAAAAAATAAACTCAAACGTCCGTTAAGCATAAATGTTTTGCCCTGCCTAGGGTAAACACCTCATTCCGGACCCAATCGTGGTCTCAGATTTCTGAAACAATGAACCATTTGAGATATATTAATGATTTATTAATTAAAAATAGGAATAATTAATTAATTAAAATAAAAAGTGTTATTTTTTTGAGCGAGGTGTCCAAATACCCGATGCTTACAAATATTATACTCTGTCTAGGGTAAACCCCTCATTTAGGACCCATCAGTGGTCTCTGATTTCCCACACAACGCATCGTTTGGGAGATATTTAATTATTTTTAATAAATAATATATTAAATATTATTTAGAAACTTTCTCTCGCAGGTGAGGCATCCAAAAGTCCAGTGCCTTCAAATGTTATACCCCTCCTAGGGTAAACACCATATTTCGAACATAATTGTGGTCTCAAATTTTTCATAAGGTGGACCATTTTGGAGTTATTCAATTATTTTGAATAAATTTCATGTGCTTAAAACAATATATTTAATATTTTTATTTTTTCCTCCCTGAGACTTTTCAGACCTCAAAAACTCATACTTACTAAATGTTTAACTCAAAAAAAATATTTAATTAAATATTAGAGAGTATTAATTGATAATTTTACCATTCCGTGATGTTTTTAACAAAAATGAAACTTTTCACTGAAAAACCATTTTTTCCATTTAACATAATAATAATTTAACACAAAAAGGTTTAGGAATACCTAAAATAGTAATGGGATGTTACATTGCTTCAATTGAGTCATTTATCACCTCCGAATTTGAGATTTTGATGATGACATGATGATTTCCTCGTTCTTGACTAATGTGGAGAGGGAGTTATTTAAGCACGATACCCTGAGGGTCATGGGGATTCCTTATATGTGCACCATAACTGGTGTAGTGGGTATGACCCCCATGGTGGTTGTTTTTCCTTCTACCCTAGGATGGATCTTTGGTGCAGGAAAATCCTCTAGTACAAATAAGACCTTTGTTTCAATTGTTATTACCATGGGGAGGAACTCTATGATATGATTATTCATCATGTATCGTCTCATGATGGTTTATGGTGGTGCCCATGATGGGGATAGTCAACCTAAACTTCCTTGTAGGCGGTTGGGGTTTCGATCCTAATTAGGAAAATATGAGACCTCGTGTTGTGGTTGTGAGGGTAGGATGTGGTGAGACAGTGGTGGGGGGCAATAGATTTGATGGAGAGGCCTCCTACTAGGTAGGGTTTGTAGCCTTCCCCTGGCGTTGGTGTCAAATGTTCTGGATCGGGGCCTGTGGAGTAGGTATGGGTTCAACCTTCTCATCATCTTGTGGAGCCAATTAGAATTGTCTCCACGATTGGGTGGGAACTCTCCTAGGTAGCTCCTGGGTGGTAGTAGTCATAGGTGTGAGCTATACATCCCCTACCTCCTTGGATTATATAAGTGATAAATCAGTCTATTCCTAGGAGAGACTCTCAAAATTATTTTTAATGGTGATTGGAGGGTTTTTCCCCCTACGTGGCCCTTGTGGTTGGTGATGCTGGTGAGATATTGATGTTTCAAGGTACTAATAGGTCATATCCCTTGTTTGGATGATCCCTTCTTATCTGCATCAATGAACCAAGGCATTTATGACCCTCTATTGGATGACTTCAAAGGAATAAATGTGGTGAGGGTGCCTAGTAGTTTTGGAAGTGGAGGTCAACATGGAAGGGGTATAATAGTGCAGGATTACCGCACCACTAGTTCTCCTACCCCCCATGCCTACTAGTGGAAGGCCATCAAAAAAATAGCAACTTGATTCATGTGTCATTAATTAATTCAACCTTCAGTGTAGGTATGATGAATACGATACCCAACACGCCCAATTCTATCCATTCTCTTCTAAGATAGAGAAAGGATCCACATCTATGATGTATTAAAATATAGATTCCAAACATCTTTCATTTTCCCCTAGTTATTGGAGAACAATTTCATGTTGGTCCCACCATTTTTTTATAGTGATCCTAACACCAAATGTTTGGATCCAGTGACATCCAAATTTGGTGGTATCCAATGTTACTGGTTTACTCACAATTCAAGGAGAAGAGATTATCATTGGGTTCACCATTTTTTTTTGACGCTTTCATGTTGGGGTCTCACACAAAGTGTGGTGGTGCACTTTTCTACCTTCTTTTCCTCTCCTAAAGTGTTTCACTTCCATGGAATGGTCTCTCCTCCTCCAATGTGGTTGGTTGGTCACCCTGCATTCCCTATTTTCAAAGGTGGGTAGCCTTTACCACCATGGTTGATGGTTTCATCTCCTTGTTTGAAATGGGATAATGGGATGTTGGTTCCTCTTTCCATGCATTCCTCCTTTGAGATCGTTTCCTAGTTTGGGTCTCCCTTATATATTTGAGTCATGTTCATGAAACTCATTCTCAGTGCCATCTTGAGGTGGTTATCAATTTATTACACTTCTTCTGACTCAAAATGGAAGCAACCAATAGTTAGATATGATAGTGATGTTGGAAACATTTGGACATATATAGATTTTGGGTATGTTGGGCACCGGTAAACTCTTCTTATTTAAAATTTGAGGGCATCTCATATATGAGGCATCTTAGGTCTAGAACCCAAGGCATATCATATCTTTCGCAAGGTAATTTGTTCCAAGGGCATAAGACTTATGAGTCATTCTACCTCGGGTATCCCATACTCATTACATGAGGTATAGATTCTAAATAATCTAGTGGGGTCATGGGTTTAGGGTCCTATGGGTACATGATCATAGGTTTAACATCTTGTGGGGACATAAGCATATGTTTTATGTATTGTGGTGGACAGGTTGGTCACAGGTTTAGCGTATTTTGGGAACAAGTTGGTCATAGGTTTAACATCTTATTGGGAGAGTTTGGTCAGAAGTTTAACATCTTGTGAGGAAAAGTTGGTCATGGGTTTAATATATTGTGGGGATAGGTTGGTCACATGTTTAAAATCTTGTGAGGATAGGTTGGTCAAATATTTAACACCTTATGGAGACAAGTTGGTCACGGGTTTAATGTCTTGTAGGGATAGATTGGTCATAGGTTTAACATCTTGTGGGGATAGGTTAGTAGGATTTATGTTAATTCCCATGGGGAATATGATCATACATTGGAGTTTTCGCCTTCTAGGGTGTAAGATGTGTAGGTTTAATGGTTGTGTTGGGTATCGAGATTGAACCTTAGGGAGGTATCCTGAGTTTTTCAGGATTGAACCATAGGAAGGAATCATATGTACCCTTTTAGGGGATATGTATCAAAACCCATGTAGTTTGAGTTCACAGTTTAAGTTCATGTGATAGGATCGGTCCATGGAGTTTAATGTTATATGGTAAGGATGCTCACATCATGGAAGTAGCGATAACAAAGGATAGTGTGGGGATTATGTATATGACTTCTCTAATGTTTGGGGGCTTCATCTTATAGAGGTGTGAGTATTATATCTATGGGATGTCCTAGTGTTGTAGTTTCATCCCTGGTGTTGGGGTTTTATCCCATGGTGGTGGTGGATGGTGTGGGAATTATGCATGAGGTATATCTAGTGTAGGAGGATCATCCCATGATGGGGAAGGAGGTTTCATCCCATGATGATCATATATGGGGCATCCTGTATTCATCACACAGGGTGGGGGTGCAGTGTCATCCCATGAAAGTCATACATGGGGAATCATGTGTTCATTACATAGGGTAGGGATACAGTTTAACATCATATACTGAGGAATTTGTCATGTAGTTTAATATCGTATGACTAGGATGTTAGGATATGTAGTTTAACATTTTGTAGCTAAAATATGGGATATGCCTACACCTTAGGAGACCATTTCTATGTAGGAGAGAAGTTTACAATACTAGGCACTTATACCATGAAGGGTGGGCATTTTCTCTTGATGATTCCACCATCTGGGTGTTGTAGTTGGTTTCCTAGGGACAACTATTTGTACTATGATTACATTTATATTATACGATTTGAATATTAATAAAAATATCTTATTATATATTGTTCATTGTTCTGTATGAATTTAATGTAATAATGTCCTAGAGTATCTGTCACATTTATAAGGTCCTAGAAGTTCCATGATATGATGAGAACCTTGAAATTTCATGGTGATATTCTTAAATATAGTTATAAGGTAGGATTACATTATATGATGGGACACATAGAATGTTACTATTAGGTATGAGTACTCATAATAGGGCAATGCTTCTTCCATTAATTTCTCACTTTGTAATATCACAGATGAGAGATTATGAGAACAGACCCGCCAATATGAATTTTTCATGTTTTGATGTCAAAATATATTCCTATCTACAAGATTTCATAATGATACTTAGTATTTAATATTATCATCGATGCATGTTGTGACTCACGCACTTAGATTTATTGACAAAAATTGTCACGCCATATGTTTGTGGGTATTAGGGTGCATTGGGTGCATCATGAATGACATGTTATCAATGGATAAGTCGAGGAAGGATTTATCGCTTCAATCTTTATGGAAGTTAATATCTTGACCCTTTGATAGAAATATAACTATTGTATTAAATTTCATGCCCATGGTGTAACTAAATGTTTATTTTAGATAGTCAAAGAAATAAATATTTAGAATATAGTTTGGTGACACATATGTGAAACCTTCTTAATGAGATATTGAGATAAATGTATTATATTACACAGAGAGTGTTCATATGTGGTCATCATCATTGAGACATTAAGTTCATTCACATGGTGTCCTTGACCCATTACTAGATAGTAATCTTGGACTTTAGTCAAGCCTAACTAATTCCAATGAGAAAGAATCCTAGAGGGTCACACACTAAGTATTTTTGTTGATCTTGATTAAATTATATTAGAATTTAATTAATGGAATATATATTATTCACAATACTGAAAAATTATTTTATTGACATTTTATAGATCAAAAATATTTATTGATGAATAAAATATTTAATCTAAATATTCATTTAGGTTTTCAAAAAATGTTATAGGAGTTCGAACGGACCAATACCATGTCTAATGATAAATATTAATTTATAAGCCAGTTAAATAATATTTCTAATTGAGCAAGTTAGTGTGCATGCCATAAAATATTATTATTATTATTATTATTATTGGAATGGGGTTTAAAAAATATTATTATATAATTTAAGATTCGTCTCGAAATTAAATAATATTTTAATGTAAACCTTAGATCTATAAATAGATGGTTATGTATATTGTGTAGGGTTAATCAGAAATTGATGTATAGAGAATTTTTGTGCATAATGAATTCTCTCCTGAATTCCTTTCTTCTATCTGCCTCTCAAGAACATGAAATTTAAGAGATATTCCTTCAATATCGAAGGATAATCAATCAACATGAATGATGCGAGATAATTTATTTATCATGCCAACACCCGAAAATCAATTGGTGTTTCTTGAATATCAAATAAGCACATGTGGATCACTTTTAGATGGATTCTACACTTGGATATTTACAGCACAATGAAGGTAATCTAGAAAATTGTTTTCAGATGATCAAAATCTATATCAAATAAAGGATCCTAATACATGTTAAATTATTTATTTGGATCTAAATAAATTAATTATAAATTTAACATGAAATATTCTCTCTGAGTTCTAAGTTTTCTTTAGTTAGTATCTGATTAGAAAATTTTCATTGGCTATAGTGTTGATGTCATTAAAAATATTGTGAATGATCCATCAGATCAACAATATTTTATTTGATTTACGCCCACCCACATTGCTTCCACTATGAATGGAACCTTCAAGTGGTATCAAATTGCTCACATTTTAAATTTATAATTATTTATTTGATTTTTGATTGATTGAAAATAGTGGTTATACATTTCATTTCAACATTATTCATTTTTTAATCAAATTTTAATTAACATTCCTTGAAATATTAATCATATTCATTTAGTGTTTAATTTTCTTAAATGTCTAAGAATATATGAAGAATGACTGGAGATGTCCTTAGGAAGTGACAAGAATTTTTTCTAGTAAGACTGTGTTACACAGAATGCATCCAGAGTACACATTGTTTACCCATGTGAACTGCACCTAGACGTGTCGTGGGATACATGGCTTTCCAATCAATAACTACAGGTGGTGCATTTATTGAACATTGTGTATATATTAGGTAAACCTAGAACATGACATGTTGGATTACACAGTGTGTAACTAGCGTAAACATCATGTAGTTTACATAGGCTAGCAATGAAATTCTCACTATCCATGTGGTCATTATACATGGTCAAATCGCATGAGGCTGACATCCTAGAGTATTAATGATATACATGAAGTGCATGTAATGTAAACGGTGTGCATTTCATCATTTCCTGCATCCAAAATACACATCTATCTATTTGGTGGGTTATGAAGACACACATTGTGAGTGATACATGACATGTATCTGGTCTATACATGTCGTGTAGGCATGACTGATGAACATACCGAGTTCTTTGGCAAGTTTCATAGACACACGACAAGAGAAATACATGGAATGTATCTGTCTTGTACACACTATGTAGTCCATCCAAGGTACACAAACAAATCTCTAGGAATGTAACCCGGGTACATGGCAACCGAGGTACACGGTGTATAGTCTCCCAATAAAGGATATAATTAAATTACATTAAATTGAAAATTATGGAATTAAAACCTTATTTTATTGATTGTCATACCTGGTGTGTTTGACAATTTATTAATGTTTTTAAATAATTTTAAATGATCAATTAATTTATTATAATATATTTATTATTATTGGTTATTTCATTTATTTTCCATGAATCTCATTAATGATGGGTATCTCCAAATGAATTTGTATAGTCATTAAGATGAAAGGAAATTAATTGATTGATTAATTAATTAATTAATTCAAGTATGTTTATCTTAATAGTAAATAATGAATAATAAATGAATGTTAACCGATTTTACTTTTTCATATTCATTGCATGTATGACCATTCATGAGCTTGACCAAAACCTATGTATTCATTGGTTGTTTTAATTTAATTTTTTTCATGGGTTTGAAATTATTTAATATTAAATTAAATATAGATGGCATGTGTGTCATCTCTCCCTCCATCGTTATTTAGGACCTATGTGTCCAAGGTTATTTATGTAATTCCCATTAACTAATCCTTTGGTTCCCCTAATCTATGTGGGAGTTATAAATACTTGTAATTAATGGAGTATCCTAAGGAACATGGAAGAGGTTCAATATGAAACCATAATTATTCCAACACAGGTGATACATAGGTGGATAGGTGGAATGTTTCAACTCATTCCAAGACTGGAATAAGGATTTATTCCCCTAGGTCATAGGTTGACTTATTATCAAATCAATAAATTAATCATTAGATAATATTATGATCAGTTAATTTATTTATTTATTTATTTGTGTCTATGCATTATTTATTTTATAGATTCAAGACTGTGATTTCATAAATAAATGAATTAATGTGAAAAGATGGAATTTAAATAAATGGATTATGCAAAAATGTTTTATTCAGTATGGTTAATTAATTAAGTAAAATACACTTAATATTTAACAATACATTTAAAGTATAAAACAAGATAAAATTTATGCATAATAAATTAAAATCCCTAAAATATATATTAATTCAGATTTAGCCTTCCATTACTTGATTAGGAATTAAAGAATTAGAACTAAGTGTTTAACTAACCCTAGTTAGGACACTTAATTTTAATGTGGAGTTCTTATGAAGGTTATGGGTTGACTTAACCATCCTAAATCAGGAGAAGTATACCTCACTAGACTTTTTGTAACTTAGAGGAAAGTTTTGAGAAAATCCAAGTCAGGATTTCAATATTGGGGAGTCCATTCAATGGATTAAGGAGCTACAAGCCCACAATAATAAAAGGCCCGCCTATCTAAATACCTTCAAGTAACTTGACCAACCCTTTTGGTGTTATGAAAAGGGGTATATGGATCCTTTACACTAGAATTTCCTAGAAATGAGACATTCTGAGTTCAATGGTGAGGGCTATTGGGACTTGATAAAATAGTGGTAGATTTAAAAAAATCAATTAATTTATTATTTCTACATAACTTGTAATTAAGAAAAGTAAAAATAATATACTCTTTTATAATTGTAGATAAATTTCAATTACATCATCCACACTATCCCTATAATCTATATTGGAGAAAGACCATCTTCTCATTGGAAGTATCTTCTAGGAGTGGTTTAAACTCCTTCACTTTGTGTTGCACCATGAATGAAAATCTTACGTGCTAGAATCCTCAATGTCTGATCTTCCTACTAAGGAGGCAAGTGATGAAGAGGGACTTGTCTATGAAAAACATTTGAGTGGTGTTGTTGATGTTCAATGTTTGATGTTATCTTCTATTTCTAGTGAACTCATGAAGTCTCATGAAAACATAAATGCTTATAGTATTCTCAAGCATCTTCATGGACTATATTAGGAGAGAGCCGAACAGGATCAACTTGAGATCACAAAGGATATTTTTTAGAGAAATCTTAGATAGGATGCCTCATATGGGTCTCATGTATTCAATACCATTAGCTACATTGATCATCTAGAGGTTCTAGGGTTTAAACTCCTTGAAGAACTGGGAACTGATATCATTATTTCATCACTCCCTTAGATTTTCTCTAGTTTTTTTATTAATTTTAATATAAAAAACATTGATAAGTCTTCCAATATTTTCTTACTCTTATTCTACAATTATTAAGGATATAAATTAAGAAAATCCTTTCATCCTTATGGTTAAAAAATGGAAATTCCAAGAAAATATCTCTAACCCTAAAGCTTCTCCATAACTCCCTTATAAGAAGAGAAAGATCACGGGGAAATCTAGGGATCAGGATGCAATTTATTTTTCATGTGGAAAGTGTAGGATCAAAATGATGATGTAGATAATCAATATACAAGAGAGGGGTGAATTATATAATTTAAAAATTACTTTGGATCCTTTAAAGTTGGTTATAACTTTTTGTTATTTAACAAAGTTAAACAAGGTAAATTCACAAGACCTCTTAGTTTTACAAACTTGCTAGATTTCAGAAATATGGTTCCAGAAATGAAACTTAAGAAAAGTTTACAAGGAAAAAGATTCTACCTTAAAGCGTATAAAATCTTACTAATCAGAGTACAAGTACAATAAAGTATAAGATAGTTATACTTTCCTTATTAATCAAAATGCAGCAGAAAACAAACTTGAAACAATATAAGTAACAAGTATGAAATCTTTTAACCCAAAGAGTAAGGTATCCAACAACCTTGGATAAAGGTCCCCTGATTTATACTTTCAATAAAGTCTGTCTTACCCACACCAGGGTAATCCCTTGATAAGAATATTGGATTTTTTCTTCCTATCCCCACAAGCCCTCTAACTTCAAGGTATTCAGAACCTCTGTCTTCCTATCCCTAGAAGCCCTTGATTGTACACAGGAATAATCAGAGTCGCATGAAGAAATCTAAACAAAATGTTCAGTACGCACAAATCATGAGACTCTCTCTACAGAAATTACTTTATCATGTAGTCTCTAGATTTGTAGAACAGTGTCTCAGTATATTGTGAGCTTGTTCAAATGAGCTCCTATTTATAGGTGCATTTCCAACGGTCGGCTCCCTCCTCTAATGGTCATATTTTTCCTTGAATTTCAGAGGGACCTGTACATGTGTCACTCAAACAACAGTTAGTTAGAAACAGAATGCATGACATCATTTTATAACTATAACAAGAGTAAGTAAAATAAGGTTACTCAACCAAATTCATTTTTCAGAGTCTAAGGAAAAAATAAAATTAGGAGTCTAAGAAAGTTAAAATTCAGAGTCTATATTACAAGGATATTCGGATTCTATTTTTAAAGGAATTAAGAATCAAAATTCTATAGACTTCAGAGTCTGAATTCTAAGGAATTCAGAACTTGAATTCTATGGAATTCATAGTCCTAATTCTAAGGAATTTGGAGTCTGAATTCTAAGGAATTTAGAGTCTAAATTCTAAGGAATTCGGAGTCGGAATTCTAAGGAATTCGGAGTCAGAATTATATGGAATTTGGAGTCTAAATTATAAGGAATTCGGAGTCTGGATTATATGGAATTAGGAGTCTGAATTCTAAGGAATTTCAGTGTCTGAATTCTAAGGAATTTTGATGTCTGAATTCTAAGGAATTAAGAACATGAATTCTAAGGAATTTGGAGTCGGAATTCTAAGGAATTTTGATGTCAAAATTCTAAGGAATTCGAAACCTGAATTTCAGAGAATTCGGATTCTGAATTTCAGAGAATTAAAAGTCTGAATTTCAGATAATTTGAAGTCTGAATTTCAGAGAATTCAGAATCTGAATTCAGATCCTAAAAATAGAATACTCTATATCTAAGTATTTATAGAATTATGTGGATTTAGATGTGAAACCAAATTTTTTACTTAGGAATAAAAAGAGTTATATTTAGAGAGACTAAAAAATGAACAATGAAAAACATGGTAAGGATAAATTTCCTTGGGGAAGGAAAATTTTCCTTATTAAGATAAAACATATGGAAAAAGAAATTTGCCGTAAGTTAGGGTGTTTGTGATTTTTAAAACATGAAGGAATGGAAAATTCATAAGGAAACCTTATTGAATCAACAATCTCCCCCTTTTTTTAAAGCACAAACATCCTTAAGGACATAGAAATTTTATGGGCTTGTAAATAAAAACTTATCTCCCTTTACTTATGGATCAAATTGAATATGACTAACTCCCCCTTATGCTTTGGAAACACTAAGGATTGTATTCTGAATTTCTTGAATGAATTTTTTTTCATTTTCTTGCGTAATAAAATATTCATGATAAAAACTCCCCCTTATATGAACTCCCCCTTACTTAGGGAAATTTATTCTTTACTAAGTATTATTTATTGACATTCCTTTCTCCCCCTTTGTAATTTTTAAAAAGAAATTTAGGGAATGGAAAGGAAAATATGGTACCTGAAAGATTAGTACTAGACAACCAAAAAATATGAAGAACAACTAAAAAATTATTGTGTTATAAAGAATTTGTACAAGGAGATAAATACAACAAAAGATCAGATTTAGAAAATATTATCCTTCCTTCTCCTCTGGCATCAGCTTCTTCATAATATTATTCAGCTTCTTGAGCTCCTTGTGATCCTATTCTATACGCTTGAGCAACTGATCATGTTCTTCTGTTTTCTTTTCTAAGGCTTTAATTTTCTCTTCCTGAGCCTTAAGAGATTCTTCCTGAGCCTTCAAGACTTCTTCCTGCTTAACAAGCTTCTCTTTTATCTCAATTCTGAGATCCCTTTCTCTCTTCCAACTCTGAGCAACTGAATTCAATTTCCCATTTAGATCTTTCACTTCTTGCTTTCGAGAAGTCTGTTCGAGATATATCTTTTCCTCAAAACTATTAGTGAGATCCTTGATCTTCACATCTTCGGTATCAAAATAATCTGTGACACTATCTTGAAATTCATCAAAGATTCTCATCTCTTCTATTGTCTTCCTTGACCAACTTGTCATCTTCTTGAAAGATATTTTATGAGCCTCGTATCCAATGAGAAAGGTCTTGAAGTCTGCCTCGAGACTGAAACATTTATCCATCACCATGGATAATGAATCCGATTTTTGATTTAACGTATGCTGAAGCATCTGACATCTTGAGTCTATACTAGGAAATATTGGAATAGTCCCAACCAGCTTCTTCAAATACTGAACAACAAATTCATGTCCAAGTGAGAATGATTCTGAATCCGAGACTTTTGTTGGTGAGGATTCTTTTTCTATTTCAACAGCCTTCCTCTTCGATGAAACACCAACTTCTTTCTTCTTTACCACAGTTTTTCTTGGTGTATCAAGTATCACCTGTTTTCCCTTATCATATTTTGGAATGAATTCTTCTTGATTAGGAGATTCATGTTCACTATTTTATATCTAAACAATTTTATCTTCATCAACTTCTTCCTTCTCAGCTCCTACCTCAACATCACCTGGGTGAATTAAATCATGATTTCTACTTTAATTTTCAGACAACTTATTCACTTATTCCTCACCCTTCTCATCTTTACCTAGGGTAGCAAGTTTTAAAGACTCGGATTGAGAATTTCAGATTGATAACTTCCCAGAAGGACTCTCCTTCTCATGATAGTCTTCTACTTGCTTTATTATATCTTCGGTATCACCACTACCTTCTTCTTCTTCTTCCACTTCTTCTTCTTGCACTATTTCTTCTTCTAGATGTTGTTCCAGAATCACTAACTTCTTTCCCAGAGTCTCTAGTAATGATTCTATCAAAAACAATTCTGGTACTGGAATTTGTTCAGAGACTTTTTCAGCAGCCTTAAGAAGGGATTGTACTATCTCAGCCTCTAACATCTTCTTCTTTTGCTTCTTATCTTTTTGTTCCTTTTCAAGATTCTCAACAGCCATTTCCTTCAATGCTTTTTCCTCAGTAGGGTCCATGCCAAACTTAGGCTCCCCTTCCTTCCTATTCTTCTTATCTTCTCTCCACTAAGCCACTACCTCATCAAGATATTCTTTTTGCTTATTTGTCTTTGAAGGTGTTGACTGAGTTTCCTTAGCCACTGGATATTTTCCTTTCTCTTCTGGTTCCTTGACCTTCAACTTCCTTCCACCCTTTTTAGAGGTTTCATCCACTTCCATATTTTTATAGAGCCTCAACTTCTACTTCCGAAAAATCATGAAATTCTCCGGATTGACTATTAAAGCCAATATTCATCCTCCTTAGAGTATCATCACTCAAAAGAATCACCTTATAATTTTTCAGCTTAGAACTGCAAGGAATCTTGAAATACTAAAGACAAAGAACAATGATCTTTGAAAGAATGGTCAAATACATGATAATTTGAGACTTCAAATTTCCATTCTTTATATTCTCAATCGTAAACAAGATATGCTTAACCAAGTTTATCTTTCTTAGGTTCACCAAGAAATCCAAAACATACATATCACTTTTCTTCAGAGTATCTTTATCTCCTTTTCTCTGAATGAGAAAACTTTGAACCCATAGTTGAAGAATCCAAATATTTGTAGAGAGATGAATAATTTTTAGAGTCTTTACCTCTAAAAGACCAAGACAAGATAGAGCCTTTTCCCTATCAAAAGATCATATTACATCTTATAGCTTGTGTGAGAAAAACTCTGCTTCTCCTTCATAAGGAATTCCTATCAAATTTTCTACCATGTTATAAGAAAGAGAGTATGTTTTTCCATAGCTTTTGAAAGAAAATTTATTTCTTCTTCCTTCATTGAAAAAACTAATTGTCTCATAGAATTAAACCAGTAATTCCGGATACACCAGATCATATGCTCTTGGTTTCGATATAGCCGAAGAAGGATTTTGATAGATTCTGATCTTTTGAGGTTTTTAGGAAAAATATTCAGATTTAAGGAAAAGTGAATCCGATAATTTTGAAAACAAAAAAAATCCAACAAGTAAAAGATGATTATGAAAGATTAGGAAAGGAAACATAACTTTCGGATTTCTAGGAAGATTATTCATAATAAAGAAAATTTTTCTTGAAGAACTTTATATTCCAAAAAAATAGATTACAAAAAATTTAACTACGAAAATTTTAACAACAAAAATTTTAACTACAAAAATTTTGATTACGAAAAATTTAGCTAACAAGAAAATGTACTCCCCCTATGAAAAAGAGTTTCTTACTATAAGGAGATAAGTTTCAATAAGAAGTTAATATAGAAGATTTATTTATGGTTATTATTCCTAACTTCTATTTTATGTATTCAAATCTATCGGATGGTAAAGATTTTGTGAAAATATCAGCAAGTTGATCTTGCATTCTGATAAATTAAAGAATGATATCTCCTTTTTGTGTGTGATCTCTAAGAAAATGATACCTAATGTCTATATGTTTTTCACGAGAGTGATGTGTAGGGTTTCTACTTAAGTCAATGGTACCTAACCTTCTATTCCATAACCAAGAATGATCTTCCATTGCACTAAGATAAGGTATATCTTAGCTCCTAAGGTCTTCTAAGTTTAGTGTGTAAAAATTATCTTGCCTGTGGGAAAAAAAGAATAAACTCTTACTTGGAATTGTGTAATAAACACTTGTCATTCCTAAAATTCACATGGTAACCTTCATCACATAATTGACTTATGCTAATAAGGTTGTTCTTAAGACCCTTAACAAATAAAACATTTGAAATCAAAGTTTTTACAAGAAGAACAATGTTATATATACCAATAATTTCTCCCTAAGCATTATCTCTTAAAGTTACTTTTCCTCCTTTCATCTTGATAATCTTTTCAAAGAAGTTTTTGTTACCAGTCATGTGTCAGGATCATCCACTATCCATGTACCATGTATTACTATTGGTATTATCTTTACTTTCCTAAAAACAAGAGTGTTATACTTTTGAAACCCAAACTTTCTTGGATCTAGAAACTTCAGAAATAAAAGTTTTAGGAATCCACATTTTCTTTGAAAAATAAGCATTATGAAAACCTGAAGACTGAGTTTTTTTTAAGGAACAACTTTTTGCCCAATGCCCACCACAATGACACTTAGTGAAGAATGGATCACCTTTAGGAACAAAATAATTGTTACTAAAAATTGGTTTTGAATGTGTATAACCAAAACCAGAATTATTCCTTAGAGGTTGAATTTGGGAATACATCTTATCAAAATTTTCCTTACCTAAGGTAAAGTTTGAAAAACACTTCCTCAAGGAAAATATTTCTAACTTCAGTCTAATAACAAAGTTTTTATCCTCAAAAACTTTAGTTTTAGCACTAGAGTTAGGCTCGAAATCATTTTTCTTAGAAATTATTTTTTCTAGATCCTTAGAAAGTTTGTCCTTCTCAAAATTAACTACCTCAAGGTTTTTTGAAATACTTTCAAAATCAAGGGTTTTCTTATCAAGATATTTATAAAGATATAATATTTCCTTAGTAAGAATAGAAATCCTAGAATTTTCCTTATCAATATTTTTCTTGAATTTAGAATTTTCATTCTCAAGGAGCTTAGAAAACCTAGATACTTATTCATAAGTAGGTAAAGTATTATCTTCATCAAAAGAAGATTCTTCATCTGAGGATTCAGAATATTTTCTATCACTATAATTTTCATTCAAGTATACATTGGTTATGGATTCAGCATTGTGTACCTTGGCCATTAAACAATGATTTTCAATAGGTAGCCTAGCAAGTAGACCAAGATTCTTCTAACCAGAAGATTCGTATTCTAAGGATTCTTTAGAAGAGTCACCACCACTGGAACTCCAGGTGTCATTGGATTTCAAAACCCTCTTAGATTTATCCTTGTAATACTTCTTTCTATTACTCTCAGAATGATTTTCCTTTCTGTATTTTCTCTTAAGCATAGGACAATCTGGCCTTATATGCCCTGCTCTTTTGCATTCATAAAAAGTGAATTCAGAGTCTTTTTTATCTTTTCTTTCTTTCTTCTTATATCTATACTGAAATTCTTTCTTCCCAACTATCTTGTTCATCCTTAGAGCAAGATTATCTAGTTCATTCTCAGAATGTTCACTTTCACTTGATTCAGATTGAATAACAGTCCTCTTAGATTTGGATCTTGTAACTCTCTTAGGAGTCTTAGATTTCATATGATTTGAAGTAGTTTTAAAAGAAACACTTCCATTTCCATTATTCTTCTTATTTAGATCATCATCTCTTTTCATTCTAGTCTCATGTTGAAGAAGAGTTCCAAAAATATCATCAAGAGTAATCTGTGAGACTTTCCTATTCTCATAAACAGTTGTTCTCTTTGATTCCCACTCATTAGGCATAATATCTATTATCATGTCCACAAGTGTTTCATCATCTAAACCTTTTTCACCCATAGATTGTAAATTGTTAACAATGGTCATAAACCTCTATTGTACCTTACAAACTGGTTCTCCATAAGGAAAGAAAAAACCATGATACTCATCTCTAAGCATAGCTCTTCTAGTTTATATAACTTTGGAAGTTCCAAAATGAGTGACCTCAAGATTCTTCCAAATACAATTTGCAGCTTCACAAGAAGAAATCTGTCTATATAAATTCATGGTCATAGAACACAACAAAGTATTACATACCTTATAGTTAAGTTGATATTCTGACTTTTCCTGATTACTAAAAGTTCTGACTTTCTTATCAGGAATCTTGTAATCTCCAGTAAGCATTACAAAGTTGTCCACTCTAGTATTAATGACAAAACTCTTAATATGATCTCTCCAATATTCATAATCATTCCTATCAAATATAGGTGTTCTAATAGGATTAAGATTGTTAATCGAACCAACATTCATTCCTTCCATCTCAAAGAAAATATCTTTCCATAGAAACTTTGTTAGTAATAAAAGTTTGTAAACTAGGATAAATATATCCTAAGCAAGTAAAATATAGAACAATGAAAAAATTGAGCAAAAAAACTTATATGTGAATATAGGTATTTCAGAGACCTACTCTGATACCAATTGTAGGATCAAAATGATAATGTAGATGCTCAATATACAATACAGGGTGAATTGCATACTTTAAAAATTCTTTTGGAACCTTTAAAGTTGGTTAAAACTTTCTATTATTTAACAAAGTTAAACAAGGTAAATTCACAAGACCTCTTAGTTCTACAAACTTTCTAGATTCTGGAAATATGGTTCTGGAAATGAAACTTAAGAAAATTTTACAAGGAAAAAGATTCTACCTTAAAGCGTATAGAATCTTACTAATCAGAGTACAAGTAAAAGAAAGTATAAGATAGTTATAATTTCCTTATTAATCAAAATTAATTGAAAAACAAACTTGAAACAATACAACTAACAAGTATGAAATCTTTTAACCCAAATAGTAGGGTATCCAACAACCTTGGATAAAGGTCCCTTGATTTATACTTTCAAGAAAGTCTGTCTTACTCATACTAGGGTAAGCCCTCGATAAGAATATTGGAGTCTATCTTGCTATCCCTGCAAGCCCTCGAACTTCAAGGTAGTTATAGCCTCTGTCTTCCTATCCCTAGAAGCCCTTGATTATGCACAACAACAATCGGAGTTACACAAAGCAATATGAACAATATGTTCAATGCATACAAAGCATGAGAGTCTCTCTCTAGAAATAACTACAGCATTTAGTCTCTAGAGTTGTAGAACAGTGTCTCAGTATATTGTGAGCTCATTCAAATGATCTTCTATTTATAGTCACATTTCCAACAGTTGGCTCCCTCCTCCAATGGTCATATTTTTCCTTGAATTTCAGAGGGATCTATACACGTGTCACTCAAACAACGGTTGGTTAGAAATAGAATGCAGGAAATCATTTTATAACTATAACAAGAGTAAGTAAAATAAGGTTTCTCAACCAAATTCATTTTTTAGAGTCTAAGGAAAAAATAAAATTCAGATTCTAAGAAAGTTAACCTTTAAGGTCTATATTACAAGGATATTCGGATTCTATTTTTCAAGTAATTCAGAATCCTAATTCTATACACTTCAGAGTCTGAATTCTGAGGAATTTGAAACCTGAATTCTAAGGAATTATGAGTATGAATTATAAGGAATTAGGAGTCTTAATTCTAAGGAATTTGGAGTTTAAATTATAAGGAATTCAGATTCTGAATTCTAAGGAATTTGGAGTCTGAATTCTAAGGAATTCGGAGTCTGAATTCTAAGGAATTCAGATTCTGAATTCTAAGGAATTTTGGTGTCTGAATTCTAAGGAATTCGGAACCTGAATTATAAGGAATTTGGAACCTGAATTTCATATAATTCAGATTTTGAATTTTAGATAATTCATATTTTGAATTTTAGAGAATTCATATTTTGAATTTCAGAGAATTTGGAGTCTAAATTTCAAAGAATTCGGAGTCTGAATTTCAGAGAATTCGAAGTCTGAATTTCAAAAAATTCAGAGTCTAAATTTCATAGAATTCGAAATCTGAATTCAGATCCTGAAAACATAATACTCTATATCAAAGTATTTATATAATTCTGAGTTTTTAGATGTGAAACTGAATTTTTTACTTAGGAATAAAAAGAGTTATATTTAGAGAGACTAAAAAATGAACAATTAAAAACACGGTAAGGATAAATTTCCTTGGGGAAGGAAAATTTTCCTTATTAAGATAAATCTTATGGAAAAATAAATTTGCCTTAGGTTAGGGTGTTTGTGATTTTCAAAACATAAAGGAATGGAAAAGTCATAAGGAAACATTATTGACTCAACAGAAAGAAGGGGCACTTGAAGAAAAACTGCACCCAACTAAAAAAGAAAAGGGAAGATTCATGTATATTTGTTATCAAGTGAAATTTATCTATTTCTACAAATTGAGTATTAGATACTATTTTTGTTGATCACGTATGTATTCAAATACAATAATTAGGTAGATTTAGAAGAATTGAGTGAGGGGAGGTAGAATTATGAGTGACTGATGGAGTTAAACTTACTGATGTGTTTATTAGGGACTATCACCTCACATTACCTATAAGAATGATATTGGTTCTAAAGTATTTTTATTTTGTTTCATAGATTACCAAAAACATTATTTATGTATCCATACTTGATACAGATGGTTTTATTTTCAAGTTAGGAAATAAATGTTTCTACTTTTACAAAGATGTAATTTGTTATGGTAAGGCACATTTAAATAACTATCTTTATGCATTGGATTACACAAACCAAGTAATGGAAATTAATAATGAAACTACTTCATGTGACTCATACCACACCCAACTTTGGCATCATCAACTAGGTCATGTAAATGAAAAAAAATGACTAAATTACATAAAGATGTATATTTATATTATTTAAAAATAAAACCACTTGGTGTATTTTATGCTTGTTTACAAGGAAAAATTACTAAACCCACACTTTGTGGAAAAGGTGAAAGGGACAAAGAGATTCTTGAATTAGTTCATACTGATGTGTGTGGACCATTTTCTATTGAAGAAAAGGGATGGGTAATCCTATTTTATAACTTTTACTAGTGATTTTATTTGATATGGATATGTCTACTTGATGAGGTATAAGTTATATTCCTTTGAAATATTAAAGGAATACAAGAATGAAGTTGTGAACCAGGTTGGTAAGAATATTAAGAAACTCCACTCAGATCATGGTGGAGAATATCTTAATCAAGACTTCATTGATTATTTATGGGAGTTTGGGATTCTATCT
Source organism: Viscum album (assembly GCA_963277665.1). Classification (NCBI taxonomy): domain Eukaryota; kingdom Viridiplantae; phylum Streptophyta; class Magnoliopsida; order Santalales; family Viscaceae; genus Viscum; species Viscum album. The sequence continues at coordinate 1,680,423,810 of OY728125.1, forward strand.
CAAATCAATCCTCCTTGTATACCTCATTGTAACGTGTAAGTGAAAGTAGGAACCACGCCTTTTTAGACATGTTGAGATCAATAATGATTCATACAAGACTTCCATTATCCTTTTGGGGATGCGTGTTACAAATAGCGGAACAATTACTAAACCAAGTACTAAATAAGGTGGAAGATGGTATACCATATCAATTGTGGTATGGAAGGAAACATTTTTGGTTTTACTTACAAGTTTGGGGTTGGGAATCATTTGTTAAGGCCTCTTCAAGTAACAAAATTTCACCTCAAGTCACAAAGTGGACCTTTATAGGATACCCTAAAGAAACAAGGGGTTATTACCTATATGACCCCTCATAAAAAAAGGTAATAGTGGCAAGACACACAATATTCCTTTTGAGGGAATGCATAATTAAAATAGATAGTGGGATAAAGATATACTTTAATGAAGTTGAGGATCAAGGTATGCAATATTTTGCACATGAATAGATTCTAAAAATCCATATGGAAGAAGAAGTTGTTCTAGAGACACAAGTATTGTGTAGGAGTATAAGAAATGTTATAGAACTAGAATAGTATGTTTTTATAGTCACAAATTATGGTGACTAGTTATTATTTGATAATAATTATCCTCTAACCTATAAGAAATTAGTAAATGGTAAAAATATTTCCAAGTGGAAAGAGGCCATGAATTTTGAAATGGATTTCATGTACCAAAACAAAGTCTGGATTTTAGTAGATTCTCTAGTGGATGTACATCCCATTGGTTGTAAATGGGTATTCAATAAGAAACTAGAAATGGAAGGATAATTCAATACCTATAAGACATTACTAGTTGTAAAAGGTTTTAAACAGCATTAGGGAATTGACTATGATGAAACCTTTTCACAGATTACATTGCTAAAATTTATTAGAATTCTAATTGCCATTATGGCCTTCCATTAATATGATATTTGGAAAATGGATGTCAAAATAGCCTTCCTTAATGAGAACGTTCAGAAAAATTTCTATATGACACAACCCAAAGGTTTTGTGAATCCAAAGGATGCCAAAAATATATGTAAATTGAAAAATGCATTTATGGATTAAAGAAAGTATCTATGTCATGGAAAATTTGATTTGATGAATCCATAATAGAATTTGGTTTCATAAAGAACTAATTCAAGACTTTTTTCTACAATAATTTTAGTGGGAGTACTGTCATTTTCTTAATAGTATATGTTGATGACATATTACTTATTGTAAATGAAAAACCAGACTTATAGTCTATTAAGGCTTGGTTGAATAAATTATTCTCCATGAAGGATTTATAAGAGGTGGTATATATTTTTGGGATCTAGATCCATCATGATAAATTCAATAGATTTATTGTCTTAAGTTAATGTACATATATTGGCAAGATACTGAAGAGGTTTGGTATGGAATAATCCAAGAAGGGATTGTTTTCAGTGTCACATGGCGTTTATCTTTCCAGGAAAATGTGTCCTCAGAAACATGAGTGAAAAAAAATAATTAAAAGGATTCCATACACATCAGCGATTGGGTCAGTCATGTAAGATATTATATATACTAGGTTTGATACCACTTACACGTTAAGTGAAATGAGAAGATATCAAACAGAATCGAGTGATCACCATTTGATGGTAGTTAAAACTATACTTAAGTACCTGAGGTGTACTAAGGATATATTCTTGGTCTATAGAAGATATGAGGAAATATTTATCATAGGATATGTATATGATAGTTTCCAAATAGATAAATCTGATATGAAATCAAAAATGAGATACATTTTCACTTTTAATGGAGGTATTGTGATCTGTAAGAGCTTAAAGAAGGTTGTGGTCACAGATTCTATAGTAAAACCCGAGTATATTGTGGATTTTGAGGTAGCTAAATAAGTAGTATGGATACAAGAATTTGTCAAATATCTTTATGTGATATCTATCAGTAAAGATCCTATCACACTCTATTGTGATAATACTATAGCGGTGGCCCGTGATAAGAAGCCAAGGTCACATCAGTAGATAAATCATATACTTAAGAAGTATTATCTCTTGAGAGATTTTTCTCAAAGAGGCGGGGTTGTAAAAATATTTCCATAGAAGACAATGTGGAAGACCCCTTAATTAAATCCTTAACTCAGTTAAAACATGATTATCAAGTGAGGTCTAGTAGACTGAAAGTCATTGGCAGTTGGCTCTAGTCCAAGTGGGAGTTTATTAGAGTTTTTTTCCTAGGACCAACTAATTGAACTTTTATTACATGTATATTCTATGATTTTAATATTAAAAAAATATCTTATTACATATTTTTCATCATTCTTCATGACTTTAATGTAATAATTTCCTAGAGTATCTATCGCATTGATAATTTTATCACATTTTCCCACTATGATGAGAACCTTGAAATGCTAAGATGATATTCTAAAATATAGTTCTATAGTTAGATAATGTTATATTATAGGAAACATAGAATGTGACTGTTAGGTTCGAGTACTCATAATTGGATGAGGCTTCATTTCATGAAGTTCTCACATGGTAATCTCCAAGATGGAAGATTATGATAACAGACCCGCCAGTAGGAATTCTACATGTTTATGTTTCATTAGATATTCCTAACTATGTGTGTGTATAATAGTCCTTAGGCTTTAATATTATCATTTATGCATGTCATGAATCACATACTCAAATTTACTAATTAAAAATATCACACCATATATTGGTAGGAAGTATGGTGTGTCGGGTGAGTTGTGAATTGAATGCTAATGGATAAGTCAAGGAAGTATTTTTTCCCTTTCATATTTATGGAAGTTGATATCACGGACCTTTGATTGAAATATAATGGTCGCATTAAATTACATGTTCATGGTGTGATGATGTGTTTATTTCATATAGTCAAAGAAATATGTATCGATCATATAAGTTGGTGACATGAATATGTAACCCACTTGATGAGACATTAAGACAAAGGGATTATATTACACAATGAGCGTTCATATGTGGTTATCATCATTACGACACTAAGTTCTTTCTCTTGGGGTTCTTGACCTATAGATAGATATTAAAGTTGGAATTTAGGTAATCCTACCTAATGCTAATGAGAAATAATCCTAGAGGGTCACACACTAAGTGTTTCTACTAATCTCAATTAAATTCTATTCGAATTTAATTAATAGAATAAATATTATTTTTAACATAGAGGAATAATTTTATCCATGTTTTATCGATCACAAATATTTATTGATGAATAAAATATTTAATATAAATATTTATTCAGGTTTTTAATAAATTCTAGAAGATTTTAAATGGACCAAGACTATGTCATGTGAAAAATATTAATTTAAAAGTTGGTTAAATAATATTTATTATTGTGCAAGTTAGAATGCACCATAAAATATTATTATTATTATTATTATTATTATTATTGGCATGGGGTTCAATAAATATTATTATTTTATTTAAGGGTGTTAATGTAATTAAATAATATATTAACTTAAACCCTAACTCTATAAATAGATGGTTATGTCTATTGTGTAGGGTTAATAAAAATAGAGATATAGAGAATTGTTGCACACACCAAATTCCCTCTCAAATTATTTTATTCTATTTCCCTCTCAAGAATAAGAAATGAAAGAGATGTTCCTTCAAGATAAAAGGATGAGTGATCAACATGAATGATTCAAAATAATTGATTCACCGCACTATCACCCTAAAATCAATTCGCATTGGTCGGATATCAAAGGGGAATGTGTGGATCACCACTAGAGAGAATCTACACTTGGATCCTTAAAAAATAACTAAGGTAATTTGGAAAAGGTTTTTTAGATGATCAACATCTACATCAAAGAAAGGATCCTAAGACAAGGTAAATCATTTCTTTATATCTAAATAAATTAATTATAAATTTAACGTGTAATATACTCTTTGGGTTCTAGGTTTTATTTAGTTAATATCTGATAGGAAACATTTCATTGGTCATGGAATTCACGTCATTGATAATATTGTGAATGATCCATCAGATAGAAAATATTTTATTTGATTAACGCACACCCATGGTTCTTTTTATACACCCAAAACCTTTACGAGGCTTACGTGTTTACTATACAAGTGCCTCTGGGTGGTGCATGGGATAAACACTACCATGGTGAAGTAGTAAATAGGTATCCTAATATTAGAGCGCCTATAATTAGAATCAAGAGGCTTTAGGGTGAATTTACTTATGAGAAAGAGGAAGTGCAACCATCCAAACTATACTTGAAGCAAAGATTCCAGATGTGAGGGTTGATGATACTGGTTATGCAGAAGATTGGGGCATGAGTGAACCAGGTTCAAGTGGGTACTGAGTCATCAAGCACTCAACTTTAACAAAGGTATGTGTGATAAAAGGAGTAAACATGTAGGGACCTATGAGGTTGTTTTCACAAAGGTATGGGTTTCATGAAGGTTTAGGATTTTGTGAAGGGGAATGATTCGTGAAATAGGGTGTCCCTACCTTGGGGTAAAGCCTTGGCTCTCATTGGGTTGGTTTCATGAAGGATAATTATCTTTCAAAACCCTAAGAATTTTGTGTTGATTTCCTCTATTGTGAAGGACATGAACCTTCTCAATAGGCATCTCAACCATGGTCTATGAATTTCAATAACCCATGAGAGGCTATTCGAAAAAAATGGATACCTGTAGGGATCCATCTCTTATTTTTCTCATGAAGGTTAAAGTTTCATGAATTAAGAGCTTTAGTTGGAAGACCAACAATTGCATCCCTTTAAATTTTAGATGAAGGGAGGTATTTATAGGCTTTATGAAGGAAGTAAGGTTTGTTTCATGAAAGTTTCCATCTGGGAGTTATGTTTTTTAAAATTTGGAACTTGGGTGGAGACCTTAACATGTAGATATATGCTATATTAAGGTTATCATCATTTGTGTGACATATTGTCTATGGCATTCGGGGGACCTTAATGAAGTACACAATGTCTGTAAAGGATTTCGACCTTTATAAATCCAACCCCTTTAGTGGATTTTGATCCTATTTCGGCATGGATTCTCCCTAGGCATGTACTTTTATTCCTCAACATCTCTTATCAATTTCTTTCAGCATCTATAAACATATCATATATAATACCTTTATTTATAAACTAGGGGAAAGGAAATATAAGAAAGGATGAGCTCAAATGGTCATCAATGGTAAAAAAGGGATACATCAACAATCACTTGAGTGTAACATGAGCATAAGGGTATGAGAATATAATCATAACATTTTAAATTCCTAACTTTTATATCATAGATCATAATCTTGATTCAAGGCATAAATCTTGGAAGTTTATAAGACATGAATCATAAAGGAATAAAAGAACATGAGCCATGAGAGTATAACATTAGCATAAGATATGAGTTTTTGGTATATATAAGCTTATAAATTTTTTAAGATGTATAAATAGAAACAGGTTCACTCATTAAGTTAAGGATATGAAACTAGGCCCTCACATAAACTTATGGACATAAAACCAGGTCCACACATAATCTTATGGATATGAAATCCAGGTCCACGCATAGACATAAGGACATGAAGACTAGGAACATGCATAATATTATGGATATAAAATTCAAGTCCACACATAATATTATAAACATGAAAACTAGCTCTATACATAAATTATGAACATAAATTTAGGTTCATGCATAATATATTTACCTCATGAGTTATCCATATTTACCCAATGCATTGGAGGTCTTTAACGGGCCCAATCATCACATAATCATAATTCATTCATATAAATTCTATAAGATCGTAAATCATAAAATTATATCACAACCCATGGAAAATAAATAGGTTTCATAAAAATATCATCATCATAATCATAAACCACCCAAATAAATGATGAGGATGATATCATTGGATCATATCCCCAGTAAATCATAAGTAACATCAAAGGATCTTATCATGGATGAAAATTTTATTTAAAGGATCACTAGAAAAATTATTGAGGAAAATATATTTTTCACTTTATAATAACCTTTTTAAAATATAAAAAATTCCCAAATATTAAAGAAAATATTATATTTTAAAAAAACCTTGGAAATTTTTAATAGAATCTTCAAAGTATTGATCGGTCATGAAGGTGGGAAATTCCGTTCATGTCATATATGTTAAAATAAAACATTTATTTCAAAAAAATAGAAAAGGTTAAAAAATACCTCATTCTAAAAATAATAAGAATATTCCTTTTAAATGATTTTGTAAAAATACAAACATGGGTAAAAATTAATGGTATCACAATGTGGAGACAGTAAGTCGTACATATGCACGAGTGATACTTTCACTTCACATTTTATGAGAAAGAGGGTAGATAATGGTGTTTTAATAATCATAATAATATTTCAGTATATTGAGGATAGTAAATTATTTTTTTAATGAATAATATAATATATTTAGAGTAGGTAAAAGAATAATTAAAAAGAAATTTATCGGTTAAGGTGATTACCTATTCTTTGAAACAACTCCTTTAGATCTCCTCTTAAGTACCCTAAGGTTGGTCTTTTTGGAAGATATAAACCTCTAGAATGTGTTTAGAGGATTTTCAAAAATAATTTTTTAGGTATTGGTTAATATAAAAGGCTCAAAGTGGTGTGAAGAAGATAAAGGAGGGGTTCCCTTTTATAATTGTGGGGAGGGGCACTTTTGGAATTTCATAAAATATTAAATTAATATAAATTAATTTTAATATATAAATGGATAGAAATTGATAATATTAGAAGATAATATTAGGATGGTTCAAAATACTATCATCCAATAAAATTTGGACAAGTTATGATCAAATTTTTACCCTTATCTTTTTGTTTTAACCCTTCGTTAACCTTTTTGAAAATTACAGTAATATCAATGTTTTTTTATTACTAAGATGCTAATATAGTTAATATAAAAGGAAAAATGAATTATAAATGGACCATGGAAGCCATATCACAATAAATTGGTTGGAAATAAGATTTTTAGTAATTTTAAATCTTTTAATAAAATATTTTCTATTGTAAATATTATTAGTGTCGATTTTGGAACTATTCATTTAATTTGAATTTTAAAACTACAAGAAAAAATTTTAATTAGAATAAAATCCATAAAAACATATATAATATTTCATTTTTATCTATATAAATCATGTAACACAAAAATTAACTTAGATAATATTATTTTTACAGTTTTTAAAATCTTTTTATTGATTTTTTTCATTGCTTGCACAAGCACTGTGTTAGTATTGCATAAGAATTTAAGGTAATTATTTCATTAATAAATAATTATAAATAAATTATCATTATGAATATAAATAATTTATATTTAAAAATAATATTTATAACTGAACATATCCTATGTTTAGCCCTATATAAAATATTCATAGAAAATAAAACAAAGGGAATGACATTTTTGACTTTTCTTTGTAGAAAATAATATAAAGTTCAAAATCATAGTCAAATGAAAAAAAGACCATATATTTTACTTTTGGATTATTATGGATGATATATACTCATCCAATAAAATTTATAAAAGTTTTAAGGTAATTTATGCATCCTTATCATATTATTTTTAACACGAACTACCTGATTTACCCCTTATCATGGTAACAAAATTATTAAAGTTACTATTCATAATGTAAAAAAATAAAAGATAAATATTTAAAAAAATTTGACTACCTGATTAAAAATAAAGAATAAATTTTTTAAAATTCAATTTCTATAAATGGTATAAATTACTTTTAATATAAATATGTAAAACGTAATGAAAACAGTTTTAAGAAAAATGCATTTTTAAGCCCAAAAATGTACTTATACCAAAATTAGGTATAGTGATGATTAAAATGAAGTTAATTAGATTATATATAATTAAATAATACTTATTTTAATTCTATAACAAATTAAAAATCATAATTATACTTTTAAATGAAAATAAAACGATAGATTTATAAAAATTAGTATTTTCATTATTCACTGAAAAATCAATCTTTTCAAAAAAATATAAAAATTACACCCAAAGATAATTTCAATATACCTATTCAAAAAATGATATATTTTTTATAAAATAAAATTTCTAAAACTTCAATAAATGTAATTATAATTATTTTCTCACAAAAAGAAATAATTTTTAAAAAAAACATATTTTTAAAGAATAAAATAGATTTAATAAAAATAGAGTGATTATTTCCTAAGAATTAATAAATAAATTTATATTAATTAGAAACTTCATATGTATTTCATAAAATAGTTAATCCTAGTCATAATGGCCAATTTTAATGGCTGGGTTATAATGTTCACATATTAATATTTTAATAGTATATTGTGGTTTATTTAAACTCGTTGTTGCATGCAATGAAAGCTATCAAAGAAAAAAAATATTTAAAGATAAATATTTTATAATGGGTACTATATGGAACTGGGTTAACATTGAATTTGATGGAAAATGTGCTTATTAGAAACCAAATGGGATGGTGACTGGAGTGAAGGATATTGTTATTATTCCTAATCAGTTATCATGATATATAACTAATAACTTTAACCTTAACCAACTCTAGGACTTAAAAAATAAGATTAGGATAGATTTTACTAAGATATTGAGTGGTATATACCACAGAGCAAAGAATATTCAATTTATTATATGTTGAGAATGTGGGAATAATCACTCAAAGGAATGTATCAAAGTAATGATGAAATGTTTTATGTGTGGAGAAGAAAGTAATAGAGCAAGTAATTGCCAAGGAAAAATGAAGATTTTGATGGCGGATATGAAGTTCAACCTAAGGTACCATTTATAGTTCAATGTCTTTTATGTGGGTAACATGTTCATTATTAGAGACAATGCACTAATCCAAGATCTAACCCTGGACCAAGGAAGGGCCTATGTTATGTTGATCATTGAAGTGCAATGATTGAAGTATTTATGTATTATAATTTGAAAATTATATAGAAGAAGTATTTTTGGTTATAAGTTCCATGAAACATAAAAGGATTGTTATGCAAAGTATTTTCTTAAAGTAATTTCAAGAATGTGTTGAATGGTACTGATGACCAAGAAAAGAGACTTGGTGGTAAGGAGATATTTTTAGAGAATGTATGATTAAAATAAAGATAATCCTTAATATGTTCATGATGTTGAGATAATAATAATATAATGAGTGTTTTATTGTGATAAAGTCAATGAGATTTTATTGATGATTTTGGAACTAATTAGTGATTTGATGACAAAGTGGTTTATGTTTTATTTTATGGAATTTTTAACATTATTGGATTTATGAACTATATTCAATAATCTATTATTTTATTTAAGGAATTATGAGAGAGTTAATTTTTGAAATCATTTATGTTTTCATTAAGATTTTATGGTAATTCATTTTTATTTACATGTTTCATGAGAATATATGATCAAAGTATTCACATATTTGGTATTTTTTTCTAAAAGATTATTTATTTTGGTTGGGGGATTAATGTTAAGTTCATTTTTGGAAATTTAGTAACCTTCATTCAAAGTTTTTGGATTTTAATTTTTTTCAAACATATTTTGGATTATTTTTAAGATTAACTATTTATGAAATGGTTTAAGTTGAACTTTAGATGATTTTTTAGAGATTAAAGTATGATTTTTTTCATATTGGATAACTTGTGTTAATAATTTTGGTTTTGGTAAAAACCTAGAGATGGTAGGAATGAATTTTAATTATTTTACTGATCTTATGATCTATTAAAAGTTAATTTTATTACTTTGAACATAAAAAAATTCATCTTGATTATTCATTTCTTTGGGTAGAAGATGAAGTGAAAAATTTATTAAAGTGCAACCAAAGGATAAAATTATGCTTACGATATATAAATAAATAAAATGAGTTTTTTTTTTGAGTTCTCTATATTTATAGTAAAATAATTAATCAATTTTAAGAAAATTATCTTTAAATAAAAATGATATACTTTTACCTTTATTTATAATGAATCTATGGTATTTTCATTAGTCACGGATTAATGGTTTTGTGGTCATTAAATTTCTCTTGACCATGTCCTATATAACTCTCTATTAGTCATTGAGAGTTATTTTTCTCTTACATGTCCATATTTTAACTTCCCACAAATTTTATCCTTATTCGGGAACCTAATTTTATTTAATTTCAAGTAACCTTTATGTTTCTAATTTTCCCTTTTAAAGGGAAGTTTTATTATTCCTTTGTAATATGTGGGTTTCGGTAAAGGAATTTTCAAATATTAAACCATTTATGTCCAAGAAAAAATTTTACGGTGAAATTTATTTAAGGGGGTAATTTAACACCTAAATATTTTATGAAATATTTCTCTATAAATTAATTTTATTTCTTTGATAGGTTGTGTTACACGCAACACTGAGCTTAAACTAACCATAAAAAATTATTATATGACCATTATTAACTAGACATTAAATTGGTTAGTATAAATAGGATTAAATAATTTATAAAATACATATAAAGGTATTAATCGATATAAATTTATGTAATAATGTGGATGAAATGAGCACTTAATTTTTATTAAAGCCAATTTATTCTTTAAAAACACATTTTCTTCAGAAATAGTTTTTATTGATTTTTGTGAGAAAATAATTATAATTTATTTATTTAAATTTTATAAATTTTATATGATAAAAAAGATATAATTTTTTAAATCATAATAACAAATTTATATTTGGGTGAAATTTTGGTATTTTTCTAAAAACATAGATTTTTCAGTGAAAAGTGAAAAGTACCAATTTTTGTAAAACTATCATTTTATTTTCATTAAAAAGCATCATTATTCTTTGAATTTGATCTTAAAGCAACATAAGTATTGTTTAATTAAATATAATCTAATTTAATTTATTTTAATCATTATTATACCTGATTTTGGTATTATAAGTACATTTTTTAGCTTAAAAATGCATTTTTCTAAAAACTGTTTTTCGTTGCGTTTTACACATTTATATTAAAATTAATTTCCTCCACTTATATAAATTTAATTTATTCCACTTATATAAATTTAATATTGAAAAATGGATTCCATATTTTTAATCATGGGATACAAATATTTTCAATAGGTCCCTTTTATTTTTGGAAATTATGAATAGTAAGTAGTAATTTTGTTACCATGATAAAGGGTAAATCGAGTAATTTAAGTTAAAAATAACATGATAAGGACACAAAAATAACCCTAAAACTTGAATAAATTTTATTTTATGGGTATATATTTTCCATAATAATCCAAAAGTTGAATATGAGGCCTTTTTTCTATTTTTCCATTTTTTTTACCTTTATATTATTTTATATAAAAAAAGTCAAAAATGAAATTCTTTTTGTTTTATTATCTCTAAAATTTTTATATAGGGATAAATAAAGAATATTTTTTGTTATAAATATTATTTTTAAAAATTAATTATCTATATTAATCATGGTAATTTATTTATAATTTTTAGTAATGAAATAATTACTTTAAATTCTTATTTAACACTGATATGGTGCTTGTGCAAAGAGTGAAAAAATCAAAACAATGATTTTAAAAACACTAAAAATGATATTATTTGAGTTATTTTTTGAGTTCTATAATTGTTTTAGATAAAAATAAAATATTATAGAGGTTTTAATTCATTTTATTTTAATCATATTTTTGTATTTTAGTTTTAAAAATCAAATTAAATGAATAGCTCCAAAATTGAAAATAATGATATTTTATAATAAATAATATTTTATTAAATGGTTTAAAATTAGTAAAAATATTATCTTCAGAAAATTTAATGGGGTATGGTTTATGAAATAAAAAATTATCCATTTATGGTCTATTTTTCTTTTTATAGTACTTATATTAACCCCTTAATAGTAAAAACATTGATATCACTATAATTGTCAAAAGGGTTAATAAAGAGTTAAAACAAAAAGATAAGGGTAAAATGTGATCCAGACTTGTCCAAATTTTATTTTGTGAGGGTATTTTGACTCATAATGATCTTATATTATAATATTATAAATTTGGATCCATTTTTACATCAAAATTAATTTATATTAATTTAATATTTTCAAAAAAATCCCAAAAGTGCCCTTCCCCTCAATTATAAAAGGGCACCCCTCATTTCTATTCTTTACACTAATTTGAGCCTTATAGATCATTCATAACCTACCAAAATCCATTAATAAATTCATTATCCACATTATATAGGTGTTTTTCCTCCCAAAAGACCAACTATAGGATTCTTAAGTGGAGATCTAATGGAGTTTATTAAAAGAAGATGTAATCGCCTTAACCGATCACTTCCTTTTTAATTCTTATTTTGACTCCTATAAATCTGTTATATTATTCATAAAATAATAAATTAATTATCCTAACTATAATTAAATTTATTATTAATAATAATAAATCACCATTATCCAACCTATTTCTCATCAAATGAGAAGTGAAAGTATCGCACGTGTGTACGTATGGCTTACCGTCTCCACATAGCGATGCAATTAATTTTTCTTTACCATATTTTATGTATGAGTATTATGATGGGTTTAAAGTTTATATATTATATTTATGACCAAAATATTCTTCTATAATAATAATATCACATCTACCTTCTTACCTTCCAATCCGTTAGAAAATGATCATGTCACTCAAGCGCACGTGTGAACTACCACCTCCACAAAGCGATGTGATTTTTTACATTTTCATTTTAATTGGATGGTAATAAGGATGGATTTAAGGAATATATAAGAAATATATGATATAATAATTATTATTTAATGTTAAATTATTAATTATCCTTCTTTTGTTCCATCCATTGAAAAGTGAAGGCAACGTTTATGCGTACGTACGGTCTACTATCTCCATGAACGGTGTAATTCATTTTTCTATTTATAATTTTATGGATAAATCCAAATAAGTATATAATGAATATTTATGATATTTATAACATTATTAAAAAAAATTATATCATGGAACCATGATCAAAGTACATGTACCAAAACTACCGAACCAAAATATACAAAAAAATGAAGAAGATATCACCTGGAACAGTGATTTTAATATAAATGGGTGATAAAAAGTTATAAGTAAATAATTTATGGTATTATATTTATGAGTAATTTTTTTAATAAATTTATAATAAACCTATATTTATTATATAGGAGGTACGAACATGTTCTAAGGAATTCGGGCCTGAGGTGAGGGATTTTCATCTCACTTTTATTTCTATAAGTCATGTGTCATATTCGCAACTTGATTATTTTATATTGTGTATATACTATAAATGAATGTATTTTATAATATTTATTATGAAATTTACTAGGATTTACATATCCATATAAGGTTCTTTCTTTCATAGGGCTTACGATTCAAATGTTACCAAAGTGGTAAGGGTTTTATGTTATAGTCTCATTGTTTATCGAGATTATTTATGAATAAGTTTATGATGATGAAATATTATGATCTACCTCTCAATAAAAACATGGATTTTATTATCCTATGTTTATTTATTTAAAATACATTTTTTTCTTTTATATTCCTCACCTTAATTACTTAAGATACTGAAAATATTTTTTCAAGGAAAATCAAATTTATTTCTCTCTTCAGTTAAAAAACATTTTTCTTTCATATCTATATTTTCTAAAAAAGTTTTAAATAATTTTTTTACTATTATAATATGATTTTTTAAATTCATTTTTACCCATGTTTTACTTTAAAAAAAATTAAAATAAATCTTCTTATCATTTTTCAAATGAGTTACTTTTAGAATTTTTACAAAAATGTGAAAGGAATATTTTCTTTTAACTTATTTGACATGAATGAAATTTCTTGTCGTAATAATAATATAATGATTTGAATCTTACTTTATAAATTTACATGGTTTTTTTAGAAGAAAATTTTTACCTAATATTCTGGAAATTTTTAGTTTTTAAAATTTGATTTTCAAAATGGAAAGGTTATTTTCCTCAAGAATGTTTTAATGATACTGTAATGAAATTTCTATTATTTAATGACAAAAAATATTGATTTAATTTATGATTTACTGTGGATGTAATCCATGTATAACATCCTTATTCTTTCTTTATATGTTTTATGTTTATGATAATAACAAGTTTATGAAACCCGTTCATTTTACACGGGTTATGTTATAATGAAATGATGAATGTTTATGAATCGAATTTATTTTCCACAGGTTATGATATGATGAAATGTTTATAAAACCCATTTATTTTTATGGGTTTTGATATGATGAATGTTTTATGATCTTGTGGAACACATATTTATGATTTTAATTATGTGACGGTTGGGCCTGAAATTATATATCCCTCCAATGCATTGGGTAAATATAGATATCTCATGAGATAAATAGGAATAGAATGGGGAGTGAAACTGGTTTAGTAAGGGTGTTTATATGCTATGAAAGTATCAGAAGTGAATCTTGACTATTTAGACAGTTTGGGGATTAAACTCAATCCACTATTATAGTCTTAAGATTGAACCTTTTCTATAATTATGGTTTGGGGAGTGAACCCAATCCACTGTAATAGTCTTTTCAATAAGCCTTGAATATTGAGGAAATTATTTTCTATGCTTATGTGTATACCAAAATTGAATTTCTTATACCAATGTTATGCTCTCATGGATCATGTTATTTGATTCCTTTATAATCTATGTCTTGTGTCCTTCCAAGATTTATGTCATGACTCAAGATTATTATCTATGATATGTAGGATGTAGATTTAAAATGTTAATCTCATGTTCTCATACTCATATGCTCATGTTATGATTATTTTATCACTGATATCTCCCTTTTTTACCCTAATTGATCATTTGAGATCACCTTTTCTTATGTTTAATTTCCTCATGTTATGAATAAAAGTTTTAGGAATGATATATCTAAGAAGGATCTAGTTATTAAGAACTTAATGGGAGACTCTTATGAACCAATTTTTTATGTGTCCAAGTTGCCAAATATGCTAAACCTATATGATTCTGTCATATATCATTATGATATGTAATTAATACTCAAATAATAAGATGTAATATCTATGTATTAATGATGATTAATGTGAAGAATTGTATACAAGGTACAAAAGTGTTGAAAGTTTTCTACTGGTATTTATATCTCTATTATGATCACTATCAAAGAACTGCAGTATGCAACTGCATTGTTGAAGTGATTAATATTCATCTACATTCTTTTCCTTTTCTAGTTTTTCTATTTTTTGAGTTGTATTACTTGTGACTATTTTATTTTTTCTTTATATATTTGGTTTATTATTTTACCTTTTAAAAGAAACTTTTTGTTTGGTTATACCTCTACTATAAAAGGTGGGTTTTTTGGGTTGTGACTCTTATTAAAATTCAATTTGTTTCTGGTAGTGCCTTGATCTATAGAAAGGTAGTATAGGTCTAAGTTGTGCCTCTAGTTGTATAAAAGTTGGGTCTTGTAAAAGTTCATCACATACTTTCAAAAGTGATGGATTTTTAATGAGTATAATTTCTCTCATGGAGAAGAGGGGAGTGAATATTAGATGTAGGATCACATTGATATAAACTAATATAAAAACCTGATGTACTTGTTTTATTATTTTCACTGAACATGCACTTATATTTTATTTCACCTGAACCTATGAATGCTCTATGTGAATTGTATTTTTATGATCTGATTAGCTCTGATTTTGAACACTGATTTATTAATCTATTTAAAATTTTAATAATTTATATCCCCCCTCTAGATCATATTTACATATCTCATTAGGCTAGCAATTGGTATCATTGGTTATTCCATTTGGATTTAGGTTCTAATTCTTATAATTTTTTGTGATAACTTTTAATCGACTTAATCATATAAGGAAAATATTTTTACCAATATATCAAGAGTGGACTCAAATAATGGATGAATTCCTCAGATACCACCAGATTTTGATTTTAATGATTATGGATATTGACATGTGAGAGTGGAATCATATCTTAAACATTTAAGCATTGATCACTGGGTGGTTATAGTAAAACCATAAAAACTACTTGATGTTGATCCAACTAATCTTACAGGTAACGATGTAATAAAGTATGTTTTAAATTAAAAATTCATGAATATATTATATTTTGTTATTATTCAAAGTTTTTTTAACCATGTATCAACTTGTAAGATTTATCAAGACATATAGAGGATACTTCAAAATATACACTACAATACTAATAAGATCAAGTGAACAAAACTGGTAATGTTATGTACAGAGTACCAAAACTTTAAGATGGGTGAAGATGAATTGATAAACCAAATGTTTTGTGGATTCACCAGCAATGTGAATAGAATGAATGATCTTGAAGAATAATTTGAAAACATTATTATGGTTAAAATATTTTTGTGATGTCTACCAAATAAGTGTAATGTAAAAAATATTATTATTGATGAGATTAAAAATTTCAAATAGTAGACATTGGATGAACTCATTGGTTCATTGTTACAGAGAAAACTTGAGCTAAAGAAAATTTTGGTTGAGGAAACTAAAACGAAGAAATGTATTTCATTTAAATATAATATAATTGTTTCTTATAACTCTTCTGATTTTGAGTTACATAGGATTAAGAAAGATAATATAGCTCACTTGACTAAAGTAATTTACAACCCAATGAGAAATGACAAATATTCAAGAAGAATTTTATAAGGAAATATCAAAAAGAATATACTAAATGTAATACTAGTAAATACAATGTAGTTTTAAAACTAATTTGTTATGGGTGCAGAAAGAAGGGACACATTAATATAGATTGTATAAAACTAAAGAATCTAAGGAAAGATAAGCATAATGAAAAAGAAATATACTCTTATAGTTGGATGGAGTTATATAGAAGAATCAAACTCAAGTGATGATTTTTAAAGTGAAAAGGAATTATCTAACTTGTGCTTAATGGAAATGACCATGAATGAGATTAGTTCTAATTTAGACTCTAAATCATGATATGACTTAGATTATTAAAATTATAGTGTTAAAAGGCTCTATGAATAAAATAAAAAATTATAGAATGATGGTTTAATAATTTTTGTGTTATAAAAAATCTAAAAGAAAAAAATAAGAAGCTTTTTAAAAAAATAAGAAACTGACTCTAGAAATTGAGAATCTAAGAAAAATAGTTTCTTATTATAATGAAAAGGTTTTTAGTGATTTAGATATTTCATGAAAAGAGAATGAAAATATTAAAAAAAGACAATTTTAGCATGAAATAAAACTTATCTACTTTTTTTCAAGGAAATTATAATTATGATAAGATAATGGTTATAAAAAACCAAATAAAGATAAAACTATTTTTATCTATAATAATAAAATACCTAAAATGTACAATACTTTATTTTTTAAAAGTTCTAAAGTAATTGTTTCTAATATTATATGTTTTAGATATAGAATACAAGGTCATTATGCTAATGAGTGTTCATTGATAATTAATCAAAATTTCAAATATATAAAATCAATTATATCTAAAAATTAATCTTCAATATTACCTAATATTAAATTTATAAAATCTATTTGATTATTTAAAAATTCTATTACTTGTCCAATTATACTCAAAATAGTATGGGTACCAAAACTATTTTTTACTTGATTGATTTCATGAAATTTATCTAAAAAGTATCAAATATATATGGTACATGGATAACAGCTGCTCCAGACATATTACTAGAGATCCATCAAACTTTATATCTTTTAATCTATGTGGTGGTGGATTTTTTACCTTCAAATATAACTCAAAAAGAAAGGATAGAGGATTTGGTGAATTAGGAATTTCAAAAACTAATTTCTAAAGTATTGTATTCTGAATGATTAAAACATAATTTAATAATAATTTCACAATTATGTGATGATGTCATGAGTGTTAAGTTTTAGTATAATACAAGTTTAGTTTTTAAGAATAATTCTTTTTTGCATTATGCTAACAGAAGATGTATATATATATTATATTGATTATTCTAAGATATCCAGTCAAAAAGTTAAAGTCTCTTGATGATATAAAAACAGATTATATCTTATGAAATATGAGGCTTTGACATGAAAATTTTTGGTTGCTGCATAAACTTTCAAATCATGGAAAAGTTTTTCAACTACCTGAACTCAAAGTAAGTTGGTAGGATATTTCATGTTTAAAAGTAAAAAACATAAGTAAAGATTTATATCTATTAATAAAGTTAAAATTTTAATTCCTCTTGAACATATTCATCATAATTTATTTAAAACTAATTCTAATTTTAGCTGAGGAAATAAATATGTTTTTTTAGTTATAGATGATTTTACTAGAATTTCCTGAACTTATTTTGTGTCTCATAAGCATGAAACATTATTTAATTTTACAAAATTTTGTAAATTAGTTCAAAATAAAAATGGTTACTTAATTTTCTCTATTATAAGTGATAAGGGAGGTGAATTTTTTAATCTATAATTTAGAAAATTTTGTGAATAGAATGGTTATTTTTATAATTTTTATGCCCCTAAATCACCACAGAAAAATAGTGTTATAGAAAAAAATATAACTATTTTAGAAATGGTTAAGACTATGATAATTGAATATAATTTACCAAAAACATTTTTTGATGAATTTATAAATATATCATATTATTATCATGATGGACGGGGAAGGGGAAGAAATACAAGAAAATTCCTACACTGCTAACAATGAAGAACTCTGCGAGACTCGAACCAGAGACCCCACAGGGCTACTACCAACTGAGCTGCACCATGGGGGCATATAAATACAACATATTATATTTAAAATAATTATTATTAGAAATTTTTTAAATAAAACCCATTATAAATTTTTTAAAGGAAATAAACCTAAAGTTCTCCATTTTAGAGTTTTTGGGTGTAAAGTTTTTATTTTAAATACTATGGATAATTTAGATAAATTTGATTCTAAAAGTAATGAAGAAATTTTTCCAAGTTTTTCTAATATAAGTAAATCTTATAGATTGTATAATAAGATAAATATGAAAATATAATGATATATTCATGTTAATTTTTATGACAATACCTTTTTTTGGGGATCTATAGGGGGAACAATGTTAGCTCAAACCATGTGGCCTCCCCCTCAAACTGTAATGCATGCGATAGTGGGGAGTGCACAATTGTCGTATGATTTATCAAACCATGTATCCAAACTATGCACCCTCCTCAAGCAGCCCAGGGGGAGTTCATGGTTGGTGAACAATTTTTCAAATTATGTGTCCAAGACATGAAACTCTCTCCAGAACCCTAGTAAGGTCACACTATAGTACTAACTGTGTGTCCTACCCCAGGAAATAGTGTGATGGGAATTTAATTCTATGAAATTCTTAATTAAAGTCTGAAAACCCATGTTTTAAATGATAATATCCTCCCATTAAAACCTAACACTATCCTTTGGATTTTTAAGGCTCTCTAGAGAGTATTTTTTCTTCTCTAACCCCCTCTATTCATGGATCAAAATGTCAGTGGGTTCATTGGATCTCATCCAATACATGTAATCTATTTGATTTGGAATTCTGTTATCTTCATTTATCTCCTTATTTTGGAGTGATATATCCTCATGTTGTTGATGGATCTAGATATTTATTTTTTGATTTGTGGAAATATTACTCTCCCTTGATCATTCTAGAATTTTACTTTTCATTGGTGGATCCCATTTTTGGGTTGTGACATTGTCATGATTTTAGGTAGATAGTTTCATAAGGATTTTCCCTATACTTGAAACCTTCATTTATTGATTGTTTTAAAATGTATTTTTAATTGATTTTTGGACCTTCAATTGAGAATATTTTATGTTTTATTTCAAAACTCCATGGTATTGGGAAATAAAACCATTTTTCAAAGGTGATGAAAACATTGGGTGGATTTTGAGAAAATATGCCTTGAAATGAAAATTGATTTGATGGAATGATTTGATCTAGATTCTTGAGAAAAATGGATTTAAATGAAGGATGATTTTGAAAGGAATAAACTTGATAAAAACCTATTATTTGGTTTTGAAGTTGAAATGGAATGCTTAAACTTGAAATTGGGCATTTTAACTATAAATAATGAATTATATTGAAAAAAATTAGTTTCCCATGATTGATTGATTGATTTAGATCACATGTAAGCCTAAATAGTTAGTGGGTGACTAAGACAAGCATGCTAGGAATTTAAACCCCTATCAATGGATTGATGATGACAAATCTAAATAAACCAAATTCATCATGATTTTACCTAATGGGTGATGATTTATTATATCACAATGAACTGATCCTTGGGAACATGTGCACACTTTGAGTCATGATTGATTGACTGAGTAGTGTGTGGATACTAGATCCATAAACTAACAAATATCAGGGTATATGACCATGGTGAATTATTTTGAGTTGATTATCATGTATCAGTGTTTATTGAACTGATTCCTTCATTACCTTCTGTTTTAAGAAAAGTTTCATTTAATATTATTTTTTAAATACTTTTCATCTGCTTGATTTGAAATTTTTTCTTACTAAAAATGTGAAAATGATTTTACATGCCTCGTTTTTATTTAAATTGAAGCATAAATGGTTTATTTGTTATGGAATTTATTATGGAAAATTTGATAATATCCTATTAGCCTATTTTCATCAAACCATAACTTTCCCTTCAGGTGTTTATAGATTTTTTTATTAAAGGTCTAGTAAAAGGGGAATCACTACTTTGAAGTGGTGGGTGTGCTTGACTAGTAGGACCTTAGGTGATAGTGGTGATCAGTGGAGTTGTAATCCACTCATTGCATGAAGATTTTGGGACATTTACTTGATGGATATTGTGTCTTTTATTGGATAATATACCATTTTGGGATCTTTATCTATCTATTTGTGGAATTTTTTTCTCCTTGGGGAGTGTTTGGAATACTGACTGTTCACTGATTTATCTTCCATTATTCTATATTGATTGATTTTTATTATCATGAAATCATTCCCTCTGGATGATTGTTGATGCCTAGGAACTAGTTTTCAGCCTATGGGGATCATGAATTCCCTTAGGGATGTGTCAATGTTGGATTAGGTACCACTGTACTAGAGTATTTGTGTTGTTTTATGAAAAATTGTTGGGGAGATTGTAACATCCCATAACTATCTTTTAGGTACTTTGATTCCTCGGTTTTGATTATATTTTATTTTGATCTCATTTTTGTGTTATTTTTTGAGTTTTTCAGAACATTTTGAAAGTTTATGGGTCTATTTATAGTTGGCACACGGTTAGAAAAACACATTTGGGTCAGCTTAGGAAAGCGTATGTCTTGTTTTGGGGCTCTGGAGGGGGGAACATGGCTAGTTTAAATTGTGCAGCCTCCCCCACAAACCATGTAGCGTGGGATAGTTTTTAGTTCATGGTTTGTTAAAATTTGAATCCAAACTATGAAACACTCTTTATAAGCCTAGTAAGGGTGCACGGTTAGCCACATGGCTAGTATTAACTATTCAGACTACCCTAGGAAACCATGCGATGGGAATTTAATTCTCTGAAATTATTAATTAAATCCTTGAGACCCCCATTTTAAATGTTAATATCCTCCTATTCAAACCTAACATATACTTTTGGATTTTGAAGACTCTCTAGAGAATATTTTATATCCTCCAACCCCCTTTCTTCATGGATATAAGTGTTAGTGGGTGTATTGGATCTCATCTGGTAAGTGTAATCTCTTTGATTTGGAATTATCCTTTGTTCCTTTATCTCCTTATTTGGGAATAATATATCCTCATGTTTTTTATGGATATAGATCTTTATTTTTTTTGATTTTTGGAACTATTACTCTCCCTTGATCATTCTAGACTTCGACTCTTCATTGGTGGATCTCGTGTTGGGGTGGTAATGTTGTTGTGATTTAAGGTAGCTGGTTTCATAAGAATTTTCCCTAAACTTGAAACCTTGATTGATTAATTAATTTAAAATGTATTTTCAATTGATTTATATAACTTGAATTGAGAATATTTTGTGTTCGATTTAAAAAAAGGCATAAAATTTTTAAATAAAACCCTTTTCAAAGGCATTGAAAACATTGGGTGGGTTTTGAGAAAAGATGACTTGAAATGAAAAGTGATTTGACTAAATGATTTTATGTTGATTCTTGAGAAAAATGGTTTTAAATAAAGAATTATTTTTAAAGGTATGAACTTGATAAAAAACTATTATTTGGTTTTGAAGTTTAAATGGAATGTTGAAACTTGAAATTAGGCATTTGAATTGTGACTTGTGAATTGAATTGAAAATAATGATTTGTCCATGATTGATTGATGGATTGATTGAAATCACATGTGTGCATGAGTATTTAGTGGGTGACTAGGACAAACATGCTACGAATATGACCCCATAGAAATGTATTGACAATGAAAACTCTAACAAACCCAAATTTATCATGATTTTCCTTGATGTGATATTGATTTATTTTATCCCAATGGTCTGATCCTTGGGGACGTGTGCACACTTTGAGTCATGATTGACTGAATGGGTAGTGCGAGGATCCTAGATCCAAGAACTAATAAACCTTGGGGCATATGATCATGGTGATTTGTTTTGATTTTATTATTACGTGTTAGTGTTTATTGAACTTATTATTTCATTCCCTTTTATTTTATAAAAATGTTCATTTTGAGCCTATTTTTGATATACTTTTTGTGTACTTGATTCGAAAGTTTTTTTGACTAAAAATGTGAAAATTATTTCTCATGCCCCATTTTTATTTAAATTGAATCATAAATGGATTATTTGTTATGGAATTTCTTATGGAACGTTTTGTGATATCCAACTATGTTATTTTTCACACACTTTAACTTTGTCTTTAGGATCTTGTAGATTATGTTACACTAGGTCTAGGAAAAGGGAAAATGACACTTGGAGGTGGTTGGTGTGCTTGACTATTAGGACCTTGGGTGATGGTGGTGACTGGTGGAGATTTGATTCACTCATTATATAGAGATTTTGGGACTTTTTCTTGATGGATATTGTGTCATTTATTAGATGATGTAACATTTAGGATATTTATCTATATGCTTGTGGAATATTTTTCTCCTTGAGGAGTGTTTGGCATATCGATTGTTCAGTGATTTATCTTTAATTGTTCCATATTTATTGATTTTTATTATGGAGAAATCATTCTCCCTGACTGATTTTTGATGCCCATGCACTAATCACCAGCCCTTGGGGGTCGGGAATTCCCTTCAAACCATGTCAGTTCCAGATTGGGTACCAGTGTATATGGTTATTCAGGTTTGTTTATAAAAAATTTGTATCATAGGTAGGTTTTGCATATCTCCTTGATGTTGGTATGCATTATGGGATGTCATGGTAGATAGAAGGTTGGATTTTCAGGACATAAGGGGTAGTTTATAAGTAAGTTCTTATCCATATCTCATCATAGCAATCCTTGAGTCGCTATGGGAGTTTGGGAAAAATAACTTTTAGGAATAAATTGATCTGATTCTAGTCTTTATCTAAACTTGATATGAGTATTTTGAAATCCAAAAAATTCAATTCTATCTTATGGAATTTATATTCCTGTATTTCTTGATTGATTTGATGATCTAAGTATCCTTGATGATGTTTTCATGTTTATTATTGATGTTGTGTAGTACGATGCCCCCAAGAATATGTTTGAATAGGTTGTAGGAGGAAACTATTAGGGAACTAAGGCTAGTGAATCCTCCAATTTAACAGAACCTTATTGATATAGTGGTGTATAAAATTCAATCTCTGGTACATGTATTTTCATCCATTCTCATTCAGGATCTAGTAGTGGAACCTTGAAGGAATGCACCTGTAGATTGTTCTCAGGAGTTTCTTGAGCAGAAAACACCAGCTTTACAAGGCTCGAATGATCCTCTTGAGGTAGAGGATTGGTTAAATAATATTGATCTAATTTTTGAGTTCTTGTAAATTCCAGATTCAATAAAGGTGAAATGTGCTACCTTTAATCTTGAAGGACCTAGAAGGAGGTGGTGGGATTCAATGGTTATGGTGAAGAAACATGAAGTTTTGGAGTATAAAGACTTCAAAGATATTTTCATGGAGAAATTTTACTAGAATAAATGGTTTTGTAAAATTATATGGAATTTCTCATCCTCCAATAAGGCGATAGAATCATGACTTGGTAAGAAAAATACTTTATTAAACTTGTTTGGTTTTCTCCTAAGGTATTATCAAATGAGAATTTTAACACCCAAAGATTATATATGGTTATTTTATCTGATATCTAATCTAAATTTTTCATGGGAAATCTCACCACTTATTCATATGTGTTGGATAGAGATTTTATGGATGAGTTTGACCTGGATGGTAAGTTAGGGTTGGTGGGAGTTCCTCCTACTCCTAGTGGAAGTTCTATTAGTCCCTTTAAAGGAAATAGGAAGTGTGATGGGTCTCATGGTGGATCTCAATAGAATAAATTATCCACAACTTCTTTAGGATCTATAAAAGTCCCATTAACTTACTTTTAACATGGAAATATTGGGCATTTGAAGCGGGTTTGTACAGAGGAACCAAAGATTTTTGGTTTGTGTGGTCATTCAACCCACCTACATAAGTTATGTCAGGTATTTTCAACCCTGCATTGTGGCATAGACTCATCAGCACTGAAAGGAACTACAATGTAGTCATATGCTTCAAGATCTAATGGGTTCTAGTTGTAGTAATCTAAAACAAAGCTTCATCATGTAATGGAAAATTCTCTAGAGGAAACTAATATAGGTCCAATGATAGTGAGAGGTACCATTATTATGGATTTATATTTAGTGAATGCTCTATTTGATACTGGTGAATATCATTATTTTATATTGACTCTCAATGTAAATTTGTTAAACCTTCCTATGGATCTTGTTTCTTATGTAATAGATTTTACTACGCCCCTTAGAACAAAGAGAGTGTAGGGTCTTTGATGCCCCTCATGTGCTTTCTATTTATCATAGATCGAGCTCATCTGGTATTTTATGTTTCTAGATATGAAACCATTGGCTTGAATTCTCAGGATATATTGGTTGATTTCTCATAAATTTAGAATTTATTGTTATCTTCAGTGGGTATCCTTTACTACCCCTAATAAGGTGTGCCATATTTTATAGGGATAATGAGACTTGGGGTCAAGTAGAGTTAGAAAACCTCTTATGAAGCTGGGTAGGACGATATATATGTTTTATTTTGACATGGAGGGGTAATATTTGAGTTATTATTTTCCTCAAATGGTTATCGAGTTTTATGATGTGTTTCCATCTGTTTTTTTTTTATCTTACCATCGATAAGGGTGGTGGAGTTTTCTATTGACTTGGTACTAGGCACTGAGCCTGTCTATATTCCCTCTTACCATATTAAACTAGATGAATTGAAGGAGTTAAATACCTAGTTGGATGATTTTTTAAATAAAGGATCCATTCTATTGAGATTGTAACATTGGGCAATGCTTGTTCTTTTTTCAAATAAATCTGATGGAACCCTTTGCCTTTGTATTGATTACCAAAATCCCAATCGATTCATGGTAAAAAAATAATTGGTTACCTTATATTGGTGATTTATTTCATCAGTTAAAAGGGTATACATGGTTATAAAATATTAATATCTATTCTGATTATCACAAGATTAAAATCAAATATTCTAATATTATAAATACTACCTTCTGGAGTAGGTATGTCCATTAAGAGTACCTTGTTATACCTTTTGATCTGACCTATGCTCCTGCAATTTTTATAGCACTGATGAATAGGATATTCCATGAGTATCTTGATTCATTCATGGTGGTATTTTTGGATGACATACTAGTTTTCTCTAAAATTGAGGAACATCATATGTTTCATCTAAGATTAGTTTTGGAATTTTGAGAGATTACCAAATTTATGCCAAGCTATCAAAATTTAATTTCTAGATTCAGAAATTGAATTTTTTGGGACATGTGGTCTCAAAAAATGGTATCTTAATTGATTCTAATAAGGTAAAGGTTGTTATGACATGGGAACAATGTGCAATGTTTTTGAGATTCAAAGATTCTTGGTCTTGGTGAGATAGTACTACCAATTCATTAATGATTTATAAAAGTTAGATTCTCTGATGACTGATCTCACTCAAAAAAGAGTAATGTTATTCTGGTATTCAATATTTCAGAAATTTTTTTATGAATTGAATATTTTTTTGTCTTCTACTCTAGTGTTGAATCTTCCAGAGGTTAGTTAGGGCTATGTTTTCTTTTTTGATGCATCTGTTTTGGGTTTGAGATGTGTTCTCATGGGTGATCAATTGGTGTCCTATGGTTCCTAATATCTTAGGTTACATGATAATAACTATCATATTAATTATCTCTAACTCATAGTTGTGAGGAATGATCTTAATATTTTGAGGCATTACCTTTTTGAAGAAAGTGTTACCATTTATTCTGATCACAAAAGACTGGGTTATATCTTCTTGCAAGAATATTTTAATATCTTTGAGATGAGATGGGTAGATACCTACAATATTTTGTTTTTGACATTTCATATACTCCTAGTAAGGGTAATGTCATTATTGATGCTTTGAGTAGGAAACTTCAGACCCGGGCCTAAAAAAATCATCAAAAGAGTGTAATTTGATGGCTCACTTTGCTCATATGAATTTGGAAGTTTGAGAGGATGAGATAGAGATTGTTTTGATAAGGGTTCAATTGACCTCCTCTATCCTCAAGATGATTCTTGAGAAAAAAACATCTTGATGATGAGTTTCATGGAATTATGGACTCTCTTTATGGTGGGGATACTATCAGTGAGTGGTTTTTATCTTATGAGGGTTTCATATGATTCTGTAGATAGATGTCATATCTTTTCCTCTAAGAAAATTTGTGATGGGGGGTTGTCATAATTCCCAGTGGTCAGTACACCATGACACAACAAAGATATTTTATGATATGTGGCGATGGTTTTGGTGGCCAGGTATGATACGAGATATCATTGTGTTTGTTTCTAATTGTTATACCTATATGTGGTTCAAGGTTGAGAACCCAAAACCTTCAGGTTTTCTTTATCCTCTTTCTATATAGTTTTGGAATTTAGATGAGATTTTTATGGATTCCATGGTTGGGTTGTTGCATACCCATAAATGGAATAATGTGATATGGGTAATGATCAATCAGTTGACCAAATTGACTCACATTATTCTCATTCATGATATAACCAAAGTTGAGGACTTAGGAAGTTTGTATATGAAGGAGATCATCAGATTGCATAGAGTCCCATTGGATATCATTTCTGATAAGGATCCCTAATTAACTTTCCATTTTTAGAGATTCCACCGGGAGGTAATGGGATCCTAGGTTAGATTAAGCATGACATATCATCTGTAGTTGTATGTACATATATAAAAAGCTATACATATTTTTTAATACATGCTTTTTGTATGCATTATAGACCTTAGTGGAGCTTGGTATAGCCATTTGGGATTGGTATAATTTTCCTATAATAACAGTTACCATTCAATAATTAAAATGGAACCCTTTGAGGCCATATATAGTTAAAATTGTAGATATCCAATTTATTGGTCAGATATTGGTGAAGCTTCTCTGGTTGGACCTGGTTTAGACCAAGAGATAGCAACAAGGATTTATTTTATTTATCAAAGAATGGTGATGTATCAAAGCTAGTATAAATCCTATATTGATCTTCATCAACATCATTTGTATTTTTCAGTTGGTAACCATGTGTTTTTAAGAGTTTCAACCCATTTGAGTCACCGATGGCTTGGAAAATAGGGAAATCTAGCATTGATATTCATGGGTCCTTTTGATATTGTTGAGAAGGTTGGGAAGGTGGATTACTGTTTATCATTTCCACCTCATGACAACTATACATTACATATTTCATGTTTCACAGATCAAGAAGCATATCTCTAGCCCATCTCATGTATTAAGATAGGAAGAACTTAATATGGAACCTGATTTATCCATGACTGAGGATCTAGTTCAAAATTTTTATTCTAATATGGAGGTTCTTCATGGAAAGTATATACCCCTAGTTTGAGTGTTTTGGTAGCATGTTTTGATTCACATGAGACTTAAGAGCATGAGGCACTAATGATATAGAATTGACCTCATATTTATAATATGGATTTTTCTTGATAGGATTTTTGGAGATATTTTAACATCTCATAACTATCTATAATGTACTTTTATTCTTTATTTGTTATCTTCTTTTGTTTATATATTATTTTTGGTTATTTTTAGAGTTTTTTAGAAGATTTTGGAAGTTTCTAGGTCTTTTTATATTTGGAACATGGTTAATAAAAAACTTACAATTTGGACTAGGAAATCATGTTCCTTTTTTTGGTATATGGAGGGGTACATAGTTAGTTCAAACCACGTGGCCTCCCCCTAAAACCGTGTGGCATGAGATAGTGGGGAGTACATAGTTGGAATATGATTTGTCAAACCATGTTCCCTTTTATAGTATCATAGGCGAGAGGGCACATTTGGCACATGGTTTGTCAAACCATATAGCCAAACCACACAACCCTCTCAATAATTCTAGTAAGGGCGCATAGTTAGGAACTCCATTAGTAGTAATCATGTGGCCTGCCCCAGGAAATCATGTGACGGTAATTTGATTCTTTGAAATTTTTAATTAAAGTCTTAAGATTCCCATTTTAAATGTTAACCACCTTACATTAAAACCTAACATGATCCTTTGGATTTTGGAGTCTTTTTAGAGATAATTGTATCTCCTCCAACCCCTTTTCTTTATAGATCGAAGTGTCGATGGGTGAATTAGATCTCATCTGGTAAGGGTAATCTCTTTGATTTAAAATTGTCATTTCTTTCTTTCTCTCCTTCTTGGGATTGATAGATCCTTATGTTTTTTATGGACCCAGATATTTTTTTTTATATTTTTGGAACTAGGACTCTCCCTTGATCAATATATCCTTCGAGTATTCATTGGTGGATCTCGTGTTGGGGTAGTGAAGTTTTTATGATTTGAGGTATGTGGTTTCATAAGGATTTTTCCTACACTTTAAACCTTGATTTATTTCTTGATTCAAAATTTATTTTCAATTTATTTTCAAACCTTGAATTCATAATAGTTGATTTTTGATTTCAAAAAGGCACGGAATTGGGAAATAAGACCCTTTTTCAAAGACGTTGAGAACATTGGATGGATTTTAAGAAAAGTTTTCTTGAAATGAAAAGTTATTTGATGAAAAGATTTGATTTTGATTTTTAAGAAAAATGGCTTTAAATAAAGGATGATTTTTAAAGGCATGAACTTAATAAAAACCTATGATTTGGTTTTAAAATTGAAATGGAATGTTGAAGCTTCAAATTGGGAATTTGAACTATGAATGATGAATTGAATTAAAAAGAATTATTTTCCCATGACTAATTGATTCATTCATTAAAAACATGTAATGTTCTAGAATTTCAGTATAATTTTTTTTAATAATATGTAATTATTTCGAGACTGTGAAATCTAACAGTGCGTGATTTCGAGGCTCAGAGTGCCCAGAATGATCTGTTGAAGTTTTGTTAAGCTTTAATTAGCGCATGTAAGCAGTTTTCCTAAAAAGTAGAATAACTCTTAAAAGGTTACCCGGATTAGAAATCTGAGGGCACTATTGCATTCATGATGGAAGTTTTACAATAGGTGCGATTTAAGTTTAGTCAGTGCGGGCCTCCTATGAGAAAACTCTAAAATGGCATAATTGTAAATAAAATAATTAAATAAAATTATTTTATTTTTAAAATTCTTAAAAATCACGAACGGTAACTCGGATTGAAAATCCGAGACCACCGATAAACTCGTGAGGGTATGCTTTCCTTAGGCTGATACTAACATTGGCTGGTGTGGGCCACCAGTGAAAGTTAGTTTTTGGCCATAAATAAAATAATTAAGTGACAATTATTTTATTGTAAAATCAATAACTTCTAAATGGTAACTTGGATTGAAAATTCGAGAGTATTGTCGAGTTAATTGGGGTGTGTTCTCCTTAGGCGGAGCCTAACCTTGACTGTCATGGGTCGAGGGTGAATCTTAATAATTTATTGAACTTTTTTAAGGTACGTTCAGCAAACGTGTGAGCGGCATTTTCAAACTTTTGAACCATTGATCAAATTAAAATTTTGAGGGCACCGTTAAATCTGCAGCACCGAGATTCGCTTAAGGGAGTATTTACTTTGACTGCAGTAGGTCTGGAGAAAAAGCTAAGTTTTGTGACTTTTTAAAATAAATGAAATAAAATTATTTTATTATTTTATTTTCTTTCATATCCTCCAACGGACAAGAGGTGTGTGGGGCCAATGATGTGTCAATCCAATAAATGGCTTGACCTTCCAACCCTAAGTAACGATTTCATTAGGGAATTAGGAAGGTTCTTAATTTATGAGCCCCCATTAATTCCCCACATCGTTACTTACCCTCCCCCTCTCCTATTTATATGGATCTTGGGGGGAGGTACCAACACAGCTTCACCAAGAAACGAAGTGATGAAGGAGTGTCGTGACACCGAACCCTTAGAGGATAGAGCCGATCCTAGTGGGAGGTGACAGGTGACACTGAACCACGAACTGAAGGACGACGTATGAGTGGCGTCATTGGGAACTGATTGCAGGAATGAAGAACATGATCCACCTTCAAGTGTAGATGCTCTCCAATGGGTTTTCGAGGTAGGGGGTTTATCTGTTTACTCTTTTTGAATGATTTCATCTTCCTCGTTCTTGAATAATACAAAGAATGTGGACCAACCGACTAATGGGTTGATCCACGATTCATTCGTTTTTGTGGGAGGTTGTTGCGGGGTATCTTTAAAGGGTTTTAATTGTTGTTTAATTCAATTGATTATTAAACCCTTAACCCCCCCCCCCCTCAGGTTTATGAGATAACACAGAGGGTGTGGTCCTAATTAACCCGACCCAAACCCACCATTGTCTTGTTATCCTTGTGCCTCCATGGAACACCGAAAGCACGGCGATACCGACCGGCTATGTTGGGGATAGCGCATTGTTGCACGCCGCAAGAAGAGGCTGCGGTACAAAGTCGCGGCGGGCATCGGAACAGCCGGCACTAACTGACCATGGAGGAGGCACGGTGCGCCATCGCGCGCAGCCGATAAACAAAGAGGGTCGTGGCTTGTCAGCCACGACGACCGGATGAAGGCTGCCGGAACACCAGCCGACCATGGGAGGTGATGTGGCGCACCATCGTGCGCCACTGGAGAAGTCAGTTGGCATGCTGGCCGGCCGCGACGGAACCAGCAGGACCCGCCCCAGTGGGTCCCGCGTGCCACCCGGCGGTGCCACGTGGCATCGCCGCTGCGAAGAAAACCGAATGGCCTTAGGCCATTCGAAAAAAAATGGGGGTCAC
Source organism: Viscum album (assembly GCA_963277665.1). Lineage (NCBI taxonomy): Eukaryota > Viridiplantae > Streptophyta > Magnoliopsida > Santalales > Viscaceae > Viscum > Viscum album. The sequence goes on from OY728125.1 coordinate 1,680,455,102, forward strand.
TCCCCTTGGTAGTGGCTAGCATGGACCCCCTTGTGGGTCATTCCCCATGCAGTCAGGCCACCACCCTAGCGGGTCGTCACCCTCCCAGTCCACCGCCCTCATATTCCTCCGCCCTACCAAGTCGCCCCCTCACAGGTCGCGCCCTATATGGGTCGGGCCGCCCCTTGCGGGTCAAGTCACCCCTTTGTGGGTTGGTCTAGGCCTCGACCCAGCGGGCTGAGCCCACCAAGGCCCTGCTTAGAATGGGTCGGGTTGGGTCAGTCTGACCGGGTCGGACCATACCTGGGCCCAATCGGGCCTAGAAACACTTAAAGGGCCTTATCTTGAGAACCTGACGTCCATTTGACGAACCATCTATGGCGTTGGGATCCTTTGAGCGAGAAAGTCCTTTTGAGATACTCCACAAGAGTTTTGGAGAAAGTTGGAGTTTGGCCGGGTTGGATCATACCCGAATCCAACCGGGCCCTCAGTACTAAAATGCCTATAACTGACAGACAAGGTATCTAGTTAACGCACCATATGTTGCGTTATAAACCTTATGACGTGATAGATCATCAGGTTACTTCTTCATGGAGATCCATGCTGGTTGAAATTTTATTGATGGCTTGAGGAGCGGTTCTCCTAAGTGCACTGCGTATGGAACCTTGCGGTTGGCTGAGACCTGAAGACTGCTTGACAACTACTGTTTTTTTTACTTTGTGTGGCTCTATGGCCTAGTGGGGAGTGCCTATGTGTGACGCGGCAGACCCATAGTGGGGAGAACCTCTGTGTGACGTGGCATACCCACGGTACTCGACAGGAGGAGTACCTTGGTAGGCCATGGTGGGGAGTGCCTCTGTGTGATGTGGTAGACCCACGGTACTCGACAAGAGGAGTACCTCAGTAGGCCATGATGAAGAGCACCTCTGTGTGACACGACAGACCCATGATAATTGATAGGAGGAGTACCTCATCATTCCAAGGTTAGTGGTAAGTGCCTCTGTGTGATGCAGCAAGCCCACTGTACTCGATAGAGGATGCTACGGTTACTACCCTAGAATATACCTGGTGTGAGCTGAGTCCTTTATCTTTGTGGTGATACAAGTGTGGTGCTTTTATTTTCATGGTGATATATTCATGGTGATACCTATGTGGTAATTTTACCTTCATGGTGTTACCTTTTTTATATTCTTCCCTCATTTATGAGACGAGTATATCTTGATAACTTAGGTATATGTATGGGCATATACCTAAGTAGAGTTGTTGACTTCTTTTTGCTTTATGATTGAGGTCTTTCCTTTGTGGAACTCTGGGAGACCTTCAGGGGTCTTGGGGTCCCTACTGAGTATTGTTATACTCACCTCTGCACGGGCTTTTCCCACACCTTGTTGTGTCTTGTACAGATGACGATTAGTTGGGCTGAGACTTAAGGGAGCCAAGACCAGGTGGTACACAGAGGAGATGGGCAGACATGGAGTGGTTCAGAGATGATCTGTACCTACCCTTTAGGTAGGATCCTCAGTGGATGATCCAGAAGATGTTTTGTACTTTTCATTTGTATTTGTACCTTTCAGTTGTACTTTTACTTTACAGTTGGGATTGTATTTCCAGCCCCTTTACTTTCAGCACTCTTTTCACTACAACAGTTACTTTGTGGTTACATCCTTGTTGTGTTCTAGTCTGTGTGGTTACTTCTTGTTATTCTCTTGGATTGTGTGTCTGTACAGGTTAAAAAGGTAATGAATTTCTATTTTAGGGATACGCCTTTTTGGTTCTAGTCGTCAGCCCCTGGCCTATAAAAGGCGGGCTTGGGGTAGTCATAGCACGGGCCCTGAGGGACGGGTCATGACAAAACACGTGTGAGCCTAAGTAGTTAGCAGGTGACTAAGACAAGCATGATAGGACTCTAACCCCCTAGTAATGGATTGATGATTAAAAATCTAACTAAACAAAACTAATCATGATTTTCCCTAATGGTTTTTTGATTGATTCTACCCTAATGGATTGAGCCTTAGGGAGGTGTCCACAATTTGAGCCTTGATTGATTGAATAAGTAGTGGGAGGATCTAAGAACAAAAAAACTAATGAACCTCAGGGAATATGACCATGGTGCTTTATTTTTATTTGATTATTACATGATAGTGTTTATTGAATTGATTATTTCATGCTTTTATATTTTACGAAAATGTTAATTTAAGACTATTTTTGATATACTTTCCATATACTTAATTTGAAATCTTGTTTGACTGAAAATGTGAAAATGATTTTTTAGGCCTCGTTTTTATTTAAATTGAAGCATAAATGGTTTATTTGTTATGGAATTACTTATGGAACATTTGGTGATATCCTATTGAGCTATGTTTCTCACAACCTACATTTGAATTTGAGAATTTATAGATTATATTATGTTAGTTCTAAGAAAAGGGGAAGCACCGCTTGGCGGAGGAGGGTGTGATTGACTAGTGAGACCTTGGTTGATGGTGCTAACTGGTAGAGGTGTGATCCACTCATTACACAGAGATTATGGGACTTTTTCTTAATGGATATTATGTCATTTATTGGATTGTGTGTCATTTTGGTGTCTTTATATATTTTTTTTGTGGTATTTTTTTTCCTTGAGGAGTGTTTGTAATATTGACCGTTCACTAAATTATCTTCTGTGGTTTTATATTGATTGATTTTTCTTATGGTGAAATCATTCCCTCTGACTAATTTTTGATTCTCAAGTTCTATTATCCTACCTGTGAGAATCTATAATGACCTTTGGGTTATGTCAATGTTGGCTCGAGTACTAGAGTACCAAGGTGTTCGGGTTGGTTTGTGACACCCCACCCCCACTGGTACCCCCTAGGTCATAAAGGAAGAGAGGGAGTGACCCCAAAATCCTTCCACTTATAGGACATGGCTTGGTGACTGACAAAAATGGTATAAAACACACAATGAGAGACATTACCTTCAATAAATAATTTAAGGACAAGATATAGGGGAAGATCCACCAATCAACACTAAAGAATTTTTATTCCACAAATAAATTACCATAACCTAAATGATACTTATATTTCAAATACATTACATTAATAATATATATATGAGGGTAACTCTAAATTAAAATTCATCTACCATCTCAATCCAAGAAACCCGAATAGAAACTTCAATATCCATCAGATTATCTTGCAAACACTTAGTAAACTATGGTGGCTTGAGCACTTGGGAGTACTTAGTAGGATCATACTTCTAAGAAAAATCATCATATGTGTGCAATAAATATTCAAGATTAATCAATAATTAATCCATCAGTAAAAACAACCAAGTCATAATATATGTAGGCACATAACAATATAACAATAAAATTTAGAAGCCATAACTCCCCTTTTACTTCCACAACATCCAAAACCAAGCCCCCCATATCATGGGAATCAATCCAATTCCATCGCCAAAAAATAAAACAAACTATGATTCCACAATCATTACCACAAAACTTCCTTATTTGGGCCCAAACATCTCTTCTTAGCTCTTAACTATTAGTGAAAGGTCTACTCCTACTTGAATCAGAAGTGATCAAATAAGATCTCCCCTCACTAGTTTATCAGGGACATAATGAGGAGACAAAATCAGCAACATTTTATGAATATCAATTCATTCCACATTCAATCAAGAATCATGTTCCCACACACCAAAACATAAATCTAGATGCCAATATTTCCTATCCATGGACACAATTACACTCTTCCAACTCTAAGTTTTTAGGGTAATATAAACATGAATAACATAAAACACATGCCCACCTCCTTCCATGTACATTCCCCACCCATGAACCATCACCTCTAAATATCGCCACCAATCATTCATTATCACCAATAATTGCCCTCAACCATGTTATCATCACCATAATAGGTAATTCATACTCTTAACCTATTCCAATCACCACATAATCATATCAAGAAATCCTAGATCTCAACCTATGTCATCATCACTAGGCATCACCCCCTACCATAATATCATCACCATATCATGTCCATCACAATAGGTTATCATGAACATGTAGAGTATCAACCTTGTTCCCACTACCATAAACGACCCCCACCATACAACATCATCATCATCATCCCACAACCATTTTCATAATTCCAACCATTATTTAACAATCATATATCAAGAAACGCATTTCACAATAAGGAACAACAATAATATCACAACTAATGATTTAGGAAAGGAACCCACACAAACAATAGTTTTTACATTTCCAAATTACCTCCATCCCCATAGTTTACCAATTACTAGCCTCATTGGATTTATTATTCATTCATTTAGAAAAATATATTTAATAATCATTAATAGATTAGGGTTCATTTTAATCCCATCCTTAAATCTTTACATTTCAGAAACACACAATGTTTATATTCAGCCCATATTTATACTTGAAACTATGGGAAATATATTCATCCATATATTCCCATTTACAGGACATTTATTCATTATTAAATATAATTTTACCACTATGATCTTTTTATATTTAAATTATTAGTGGGATATCACAACCTAATAACTCTTTACATATGAATCAAGTCAACCATTTATTAGTTATCACACCCCAATTTATTACTCATAAACCACTTTTTTATTCTTACACTTAGTCTCATGAACCATTAAACCTTTATGTTTTTCAGTAAAATCATCCAATCCCCAAATTTACCAATATCATTTACATAACCAACTCATCACAATATTCACAATAATTTCCCCATTAAATATTCAACTAGTTTACCAATATTCAAGGGGAAACTTAATTGAAATACAATAATCATCACCCACTCTCCTATCATTATTTATAAGATAGACTTAACCCAATAAGTTATAAATATCCAATTCTATATTTCCACTTCCCATTACACCTTACCCTTTTTTAACATCATTCCATGAACCTATTTACCAATCATTTAAAGTTTTTCATATTGAACATCAAGGTATTAACACCCTTGTTCCATCCTCCCTAATTGAACATTAACAAGTTCAAGAAACAACAAGCATAGCATCAATAGAATTTTTTGATTTCATATTTTAGTAGTATTCAAGAGATGGAATATCAGAAATATAATAATCAATCACCGCAACATCAAAAGCAATAACACAATTTTCAAGATCTGGTTTCTAGGGAGTTCATTATTTGTTACTTGATTTAAGCAGTTATCTGTTTATATATGTGACAAGGATATTTATAATAAAATATTAGAGAAAAAGTATCTAATAAAATTTAATAAGCATAAAATATATAGAAATCAATATAGAAACCAAAAGGAATATGAATCTTTTTTCTAAATCCTAAGTTCTGCCCAGTCGGTTTATCATTCCCTTATTAATTTCATTCTATTTTAATGTGTGCATCATATAATATTTCCCTCTCACTATAAACTAAGAACACCCATTAAGAAAAATCAATTAATTTAAAACAATAAAAATTTCTTGGAAGGAATAACTACAGGAAAAATCAAGAATATTACTCCATAAGATAGAAGATAAGTCTATAAATCCCTTACCTCAAGAAGATAAGTAAATTCTATGAAAATAGAACCAAACCTAGGCATTAATAAAACCAAAAGAAGCTTCCTCAATCCTGAAACAAGGAACCCATCATGAAAACATCAACCAGTATCCATATAAACTATATACTAACATTGATTCCACTATCTAGAGGGGAAGAATAAGAAGTACTAATGAAAGTGAAAGAGAAATATGCCTCAAATCAAGGGAGGATCCAATATCCAAGAATAAAGAGGTTTAGGATCCTTAAATGGATGACTAAATTCTCCTAAGAGAGACTCTAAAATTGTTCATGGATCGATATAAAGATTTAAATTCAAACTAAGGAGAATAGTTGACCTCTATTTATAGGGAAAACAAAACATGCCATCACTATGGTGTAGATTCATTCAAAATGGCTGTAATGGACTCAATCAAATGAGAACTAAAATCATTACTTTAAAAATAGCCAAATTCCCCCATTTTCTTGGTTGTTTCTTTGCCCATTTAATATAGGATCAACTTCCATCATGGGCTTCTCTATGGTGTGGAGGAATTCTACTTTTCATTTTGTCTCATCAGAAAACCACTTCGAAATAAGCTATGATGTGGTGAAGAAATGCTCTCTATTTTGAAACCCACCTATATCAATCGACATTTTTCTCGATATAGATCACCACGGTCATCCCCTCATTATTTTAATTCCACTGTTACCCATATAAAACTCACTAAAGAAACTCTAGTTACCATAGATTCTAAAATTCCCAATGTTATGGCATGGTGGTCTTTACTCAACTCCATTGAAGGCCTACATAGACCATAACCATCACTGTGGTATAACATAGCTACCTATTTTATATAAAGATTCACCTCAACACACCACACTCACTAAAATACCATAAACTATGGAATTTCACTATCCCAGTTTCATATAGGGGCACTCACCATACAAAATGCCTATAGAAATGGCATCCTTGGTTGTTTCACTCCCTATAATGAACCATGCCTCAAAATGGCCATAAATACACCCACCACTATGTCATGGTGGATCTAGAAAGGATAAAAACTACCCTTATGAAAGCTAGGTTAAGCTGATTGACCCTGTGTGAAGCTAAAATCACCCTTATATGAAGCCAGGTTTACCTTAACATGAGATCCACCCTTACATGAAGACCCTCAAGTAAACTGGAAGGCCCTTAAGAGAATCTATAAAAGACCTTTATATGAGTTGGGTAACCCTTATGTGAGATAGGAGTACCCTTAAATGAGTTATGTTTCCCTTATGCGAGATCATAATACCTATACGTGATCCAGGTTATCCTTATGTGAGATCAAAATACCCATATGTGAGTCAGGTTACCCTTACATGAAATCATATAATCCTTAGAGAAAATTCACTAACATTATAAAACTATCTAGAATTATATTAAACTAAAAAGATTAGATTTTATTTAGAACTTCCAAATTATTTCAAAAATTATAAATTTTATTTTAAAAATAGTCTAATCACTTTAAAATAATTTCATAATAATTCCATATTTTTTTAAAATCACTTTTAAAACTTAAAAAACATTTTTCTAAATTACAAAACTATTTTAAAATAATATTAAAAATAAAAAAACTCCATGAACCTCAAATATCATTAGGAAACATTCTCATACACTCCAACACCCAATAAAGAAAAATAAAAATGGATCGGGGAAAATCTAGACATTTACATTAGATACCTCTCAAACAATTCTTATTCTCAAGAATTAAAACAAAACCTAGAGAAATAAATCAATTCCTAGAAAAATTAAGGAACTTGAACTATCATGCTAAACTTAACCCAATTACTCACATCTATAGGAATCTAATAGGAATGAGTTTGAAAATCCAAAAACATAATACCCATGGTAAGATGTCTCTCAAACAAGATAAATATACCACCAACACTTATGTAAGGGCTAGACTACATCCCCTCCAATGAGGACACCACTACCACTAAAACTCAACATGGAACTAACCACCTAGCTCACAACATAATCTACATTATCCAATCCTTTATCCTCAACCAATATTCTAAATAGTTATACACAAAAAAACCCTCTAAAAATTTTAAAAACCCTTGAAGAAAAACAATTCTAATGATTTTCAAGAAAACACAAGTACTTAACTTTTAAATCTTAGGCAACACACTTTCTTAAAATAGTTTTCAAAATCCACTATAATGTATTAGTGAAAAAAGTAGATTATCCTAAAACATACCCATAGGTAACTCTTCACTAAATATAGATAAACATGTTGAATCTTGGGGAAATCATACTGATGATTCCCCATAACATTAAACTAGAAATAGATCATCTATCTAGATATATAACACCTCAAGCTACTCAACCCCATAGTTTTAATCCATACTCTAGCTTTAAAATATCTCCTCACTCTCCTCTTCAGTGAACTCTAGTCCCTGTAACTCAAAGCATTCATCTCAACCTTCCCAAATGCTTGGGAGGGGTCTTCACCAGAACCCTCCATCACTAATAATTCTATCTCTAATATTTTCAATCGACCTCTCACTACTTCCCAAGATATCAACTAGATAGGCGTGAAAAAGTACTAAATATATAGGCTCAATTTAGACTCAAAATGTTATGATCATTCTCTCTCACTGGGTAGGAAATACGGAAACTAGCTAACCAAAACCAATAAAAAAGACCCCAAAGTTATGCACACTCTCATCCCCTACCAAATCTCTTGAATCTTTCTCACACGATCATGCATCTAAACTTGGGAGAATAAATCCTTATTTAATAATTCAAGAAATTCCTCCCAAGACATCTCTTCTAGTTCTCCTTTCTTTATCTTATACCATATTCAAACCACTTTCTAAGACAATATAACTACCAAACCAACTCAAAATAGATCTGGAGTCTTCATTGACACAAATCCAACCTCAACTCCTACAACCAATATTAATCTTTGGGGATAGAGGTGCCATCAAAGAACTTTGGTACTTCCTACCACTGTAATTTCAATAGGGATATATCACAAGATTCCTTCTTCTCTTTCCCACACCCAACATTGAAATGGAATTTCAATGACATGATTTTAGATTAAACAATGACAGGGTTAGTATAATCCACACAAGGAACATAAATCATAAAATGGCCAATATTCATTTCACAAGAAAATACATCAACCCATACACTACTAATTATGACCATCTTACCCAAACAACATTCTACACCACCATATCATCACCCCAAATCAAGTAAAACACTATACCACCTTTATCACATCACCTGCATCTCCTCATGACAACTAAGAAAATAGACTCTAATGGTTAACACCTGTCATTTCTTGAACCACCCCACAATAGCCACAAAACCATCCCCACTTTCACATAACCAATTATATCACCATTTCAACCTCGATGAAACCCATTCCATCAACTACCCCAATAATCATGCAACACTTCCTCATCCCACACAACCAGCCAAACCATTATTGTCACATCAAAATCATAACTCACCATGCCTACCAAGGTATACAATTACAACCTTGCTACCTAGATCATACCAACACCCAAACCAGCCACATGAATCATAGCAATCACAACACAACCTAGCATAATAAAACACAATAATTAATCACTTATAAACTTTCTTTCATAATAATTTAGTGTGGTCAGTAAAACATCATCACCAAATTCTAAGTTTTTCAAATAACCCTTTTTATAACATGGTTAAAGTTTTAACCTTTTATAAGAGGTTATTTATTAATATAATCACATAAAAAACATAATAATAGTAATAAGGAACTCCATAACAACCAATCACTTCAGAAAAACTTTAGAAAAATAGATTAGTATTCTTGGGTAAAAGTGTATTAGGGAAAATTTTAGGTTAACTAGTCTTTAGCATTCTAATTTACAGTTCGGGGAAAAAAGTTTTCTACAAAACATAACAACATTTCAAAGAAATAAATCATCAAGTATATTTTTTCAATTGACACTATTTATTTAAGTTTCATTTTAGTAAATTCATCATGATTTAGATAAGAATTGAAAATTTGAACATGTTGAGTTCATGCACTATGCTTAACACACTTAAGCAATAATCCTTTAAAAATTTTACCACACAATTAACATGATTTAATATTAAAAAATAAAACTTTATAGGTTTTACTTTATTGATTCATGTTGGTCATACTTAAATTAAATATTTATTTAATCGTTTAATTACTAATGAAACATGATTTATAGGTGTAAGAAATGACATGTATTTCGGTACAACATGCTCAATACACAAAAGGTTGAGTTCAATACATACTAAGGTTTATAATACAAATCATAAAAATATACTTCAATATAAGACATGTTTGTTACAATTAAACAATCTAAATTTTACCCTTAAATATACTCATTTATATTTCACAAATTATACATGTCATGGAAACACGATTTCACATATCACACTTAAATAATATAGTACCACAAAACTTTGATCATGCTTGAAAATAAGAGATAGGTTTTATTTATGTATAAGTTATCAAGTTTTTAAAGGGTTTATCACTAAGAATGTGTATCATCTTCCCATAATTATAAAATATATAATCAACATTTGGCCTTACAATAAATTTCTAACACATGCATACTACACATCATATATGTAAGGTGACACATGGCATAAAAACTTGTATAGAATTTAAAATAATTCTATGCATGAATCTAAAACATTTAATTTCAATATATCAATAGGAAATCTATTAAGAGAAAACATGGTTTATAAAGGTTCTCAAAATTAGTAATTTCATACAATGAGAACATTATAATAATTATTTACTCACAACTCTAAATATCATGGAAATAGATTGATATGTTATTCACTTAAAAAGTGGAAATGAAAATCGATTTAAGGGAAATCAAGTTGTAGAAATCATGGAGAAAACACATATCCAAATTCCAAAAAATCCCTAGTTAATCAATAGATCCTAGTTATTTTCCATTATACTTATCTTGTTAAGGACATGTAATTAATTTAGTAAGTGAAATACAATAATCAACAACTTCATCATGGTGGTATAATCATAGGAACACACATATGATCAAGAATAAGAATTTAAATGCAGCTAATGATAATGATTCATGCACCTCTCTATGATTTCAACCCTAAAACAATTACACTTTCACCTAAACATTTTAGTAAGATGTTAAATTCATTGAGTAGGATCACAAGGGTGCCAAATTTGTGTGTCCTAGTTAGTCTATTTGGTCTACATCACATGTTAGGATCGATTTTCACTACTTTGGTACCAATCCCATGCAATCCTCACATGTTCTTAACTCTAACATCTACCCTATACATAACCCATAAGCTTTAATATCACTACATCATGACCCCCCCCCCTCCCCCACCTCCACTATTACCCCCTAATATGCCGATAATGAAGAGAGAGACTGACACTTGAATCCCACCTCCAATAGTTCATAGGTTGGAAACTAGCACTGAAGGTATAAAATGCACAATGGGAGGTATTAACCTTAATAAATAATTTAAGGACATGATATATGAGAAGATTATCCAATAAACACCAAATAATTTCTATTCCAAAAATAAATTACCACAACCTAAATGATATTTTTATGTCAAATACATTACATCAAGAAGATATATTTGATAGGAACTCTAAACCCCAAGTCATCTATCATCTTCATCAAAGCTACCCAAACAACAACTTTAATCTCTATGGATTATCAGAAAAACACTTAATAAATTGTAGTGGGGTGAGAACTTGGGAGTACTGAATAGGATCATCCTTCTAAAACAAATCATCACATGTGTTCCATAAATATTCAAGAGTAATCATGAGTGAAATAATCAAGGAAAATAACCAAGGTGTAATAAAAATAGGGATATAAAAATAATATGATAAAATTTAGAAACCAAAACCCCCTTCCAATTACACAACATCCTCATCCAATCCCCCCCCCCCACCACCACCACCACCACCCCACATAATGGGAATTAATCCAAATCCATCATCAGCAACCAAACCAAACCATGATTTTACAACCATTACCACAACACTTCATTCTCGCACCACATCATACATCTATGTTCCACCATTTCCCAACCATATCCACAATTCCAATATTCCAACCATAAGACAGTGGGTTAATGTAATCATTAACGGAATAAACGTCATGACCACCTCCTTCCATGTATATTCCCCGCCTATACACCATTACAAACAGATACTTCCACCAACCCATACATTATCACTATAAATTTCCCTAACTATGCCATCATCACCATAATGGGAAACCCCTACTCTCAACCTATTTCAATCACTACATCATCATGTAAGGAAATATCAATTCTAAAATTGTACCATCATTATGAGGCATCTCCCCCAACTATGCCACCATCACCACATCATATCTATCATAGTAGGGTATCATGAATATATAGAGCATAAACCTTATTCCCAATCCTACCATGTAAGACCCCCACCATGAAATATCATTATCTCCCAACAACCAATTCCATAATTCCAAATACAATTTAACAATTATATATTAAGAAACACATTTCATAATAAGGTAGTAGCAATAATGGAACAACCAATGTTTTAGAAAAGTAAACCACACAAACAATAGTTTTAACATTTCCACATTACCAATATCCCCACCATTTACTAATTTTTGGCTTCATTGGATTTATTATTCATTCATTAAGTAAAAAAATTCAACGGTCATTAATAGATCATGGTTCATTTTAATTCCATACTTTGATCATTACATTCCATCCACACACATTCTTCATATTGAAACCATATTTATACTCATGGATATGGGCAACTGATTTATCCATCCATTCCTCTTTATGGGATATTTAATAATTATTAAACATAATTTTACCACTATGATAAATTAAAATTTAAATTATCAATGGTATATCATGACCCACTAACCCTTCACATATTAATCAAGTCATTCATGTATTCATCATTCCACCCTTGTTTATTACTCGTCAACAATTTCTTAATTCATACACTTAGTTTCATAATACATTAAAAATTTATGTGTATCAATACATACATCTAGTCCCCATATTTCGCGATGTAAATTACATAACCAACCCATCACAATATTCACAATAATTTCCCAATTAAACATGTAACTAGTTTACAAATATTAAAGAGGAATCTCAACTGAAATAAAATAATAATCACCCATTCCACTCTCATTATTTCTAATAAATACTGAACCCGTTAAGTTATAAATGTTAAATTCCACATTTCCAATTACTTTTACACCTTACCCCTTTACAACATCATTTTATGAACCAGTTTACCGATCATTTAATGGGTGTCATATTGAACATCAAGGCATTAACACCCTCTTTTCATCCTACCTAATTAAACATTAACAAGTTCAAGAAAAAACAATCACAACATCAATAACTTTAAAAATTTTATATTTTATTAGTATCCAAGAGATGGCCTATTGAAAATACAACAATCAATCACCAGAACATCATAATAAATAACACAACTTTCAAGATCCTGGATTATATAGAGTTCATTATTTGTTACTATATTTAAGTATTTATATAATTATATATGTGAAAAGTTTATTTATAACAACAATAATAGAACCATAACATCCAATACAATTTAATAAGCATCAAATATAGAGCTATAAATATAGAAATCACAAAGCACATGCATCTTCTTTTCCAAATCCCAAGTTCCACCCATTTGGTTTATCATTCCCTTATTACTTCCATTTTATTTTAATATGAGTATCATATAATTTTTCCCTATTTCTATAAACCAAGAACACCCATTAAGAAACATTAATTAATTTATAAAAATAAAACTTTCTTGGAAGGAATCATTCTTGGAATAATCAAACATATTACTCTAGAAGATAGAAGATAAGTCTAGAAATCCCCTACCTTAAGAATCCAAGAAAATTAAATGACAAGAGAACTATACATGAGAGATAGTGAAACCAAAATAAACCTCCTTAAACTTTAAACATACCACCCATAATCAATACATCAATCGGGATCCATAGAAACTACACAACAACATTGATGCCACCATCTAGAGGGGAAGAATAATAAAGAGTAATGGAAGGGAATGAGAAAGATACATTAAATCAAGGTCAGATCCAATATTCACAGATCAAGAAGTTTAAGATCCTTAAAAGTATGGTTAAACACTACTAAGAGGGGATTTATAATTTTATAAGGCTCAAGAGAAATATATAAATTCAAACCAAGAAGAATGTTTTACCCCTATTTATTTCACCATGACATAGAGGCATTTAGAATGGTCATAGTGGACTTGGTGAAATGAGATATGAAATCCTTGATTTCAAAATGACCAAATTCACCCATTTTATCAATTTTCATTTTTCTCATTTAATACATGATTGATCACCACCATGGGCTCCTCTATGGAATGGATGAATTCTCCTTTTCATTTTGGCCCACTAGAAAACCACCATGACATGATCTATGATGTGGTGAATTCACACTCATTATTTCCCAACCGTATTGTATGGATTGACCATTATCTTATCATAGAGAACCATGGTTTCCCCATTTATTCTTAAATGTCACTATTTACCAAAGGAAACTCTCCCAAGAAACTCCATCCACCACACCTTCCAAAACACCCAATGTTGTGGTGTGTTGGTCTTCACTCAACTCCATCGAAGGATCACAGAGATCATACCCATTACTATTACATAACACACCTACCTATTTTATATATAGATACACCTACACACACCACACTCACCAAAATACTATCTAATATTGTGTTTCACTATCCCTGTTTCACATAGGGGAACTCGCCATGAAAAACGCATATCGAAATGGTCTCCCTAGCTGTTTCACTCTCTGTGGTGAACCATGCCATAAAAAGTCACCAACATTCCCACTATAATGGTATGGTAGACCTCAAAAAGGCCAAAAACTAATCCAGGTAAAGTCAGGTGACCCTTATGTGAAGCTCAAATCACCCTTGTGTGAAGTTGGGTTTACCTTTACATAAGCTCTACCCTTACGTGAATACTTTCATGTAAATTGGATGAACCTTAAATGAATTTGGAAAAGAATATTACACCATATAGGTGGCCCTTATATGAGATAGGAGTACACCTATACAGTTTGGGTTACCCTTGCATGAGATCAGAATACTCATACATGAGTTAGGTTACCCTTACATGAGATTGAAATACCCATACACAAGCCAGGTTACCCATATGTGAAATCACATAAATCTTATGGAAAATTCACTAAAACTATAAAACTATCCAAAATTATATTAAAATATAAAGGTATAATTTTATTCAAAAACATCCAGAATATTTTCAAAATTTTAAAATTTCTTTTTAAAAAAGTTGAATCACTTTGAAATAATTTTATAATAATTCCATATTTTTTTAAATCACCTTTAAAAATTCAAAATAACTTTTATAAATTACAAAACTATTTTACAATAATATTCAAAACAAAAAAACCACCTTGAACCTCAAAATTCATATGAAACATCCTTGGACACACCAAAACCCAATGATGTCAAAGAAAAAGGGTTTGGGGAAAATTTAGGTTTGTATATAAAGTATTTCCTTTAAAAAAGAGAGAAGAATACATGATCTAGAGTCTCTCTCTCTAACCATGGATAAGAGGATGGATGAATTGAAATAATGTTACAAGGTATGTTTGATGGACTCTCAAAGTTGCATCATTTATTGCTATGAGTCATGGATGAATTGACGCAACTCAGCTAATATTACAACTTATTTCTCTCCATCGAGTTGTAATGCCTCTACCCTTGTGACAACATCCATCACTACCTTTTCATCCTACTTGGCCATCTTTTTTTGATCCTATACTACTTTCTTAGTGGTGTCCAGTTTTTAATGAAGTTGGTTCATTAAGGACCATCCTTATATGACTTCATGTCATTGCTTCATTGCCGCCTTCATATGTTGAGAGGATTTATTTAAGGTCAAGGTATTGAGTTTGTTAAACAGATCATATATTCTGTAGTAAATAGATTCAACTAGAGTACCCTCACTCTATCTCAGGCACCAATAACCTCCTTTACATTGGCATAGATTATGTAGTAATTGTATCATCTATAGCTCAGAGTGGTGAACATATATCAGAAATGATAAAATTGATTTTCATGCTCACTAAGGGGGTCTCATGAACCAACTTATAGATGTTTCCCTATACCCACTATTTCATCCATTGTTAAAGTGAGGCATACTCTGGATCTAAGTCAAATTCCATCATAGGAATTGGTATATAGTCTAGAACAAAATCACTCAGAGAAGTTTTGGTCTCAATATCTCTCAAGTGATATTTCACCAAACTAGTGAATACCCCTAAGAATTCTATAAACTAAGACACAAAAGTAGAAACCACCTGGGTTTATATGGTCTAGGGTAGGTAATACTCTTAGAGAGTTAGAGGATTTAACTCAGAGTTGTTACATCTAATAATGGGAAGTTTCTTCTATAACCTTTTTTCCTAAGTAAGTGCCTAGGTCGATCAATTATCCTCCATCTGATACTCTAAATAAATGATGGGTTAGTGATCCCCATAAGACTCCTATGAAAGTTAAAAAGGAAAATTTATGGTGATATCGATGACAGGATGTTAAGTTCAAATGTGACCACATTTCTCCTATTCCCAGGGAGGCCTCTGACCAACCACTTCTTCATCAGTCATTTTTATTACCTCTAGAGGACTATAATCACTACCTCATTCCTAATCACTATCTTCACCACTACCTGACTCTGGATCCATCAATTTTAGTACTTAGTTCAAGTAAAAGTTTTTACCTTTGAACAAGTGGATCACAATTTCAACCTCCCTGATGTAATCTTATACTTTTTTTGGGATAATTCTCATAGGAGATGTCATAGGGTGTGTACACTAGCCAAAACTCCATTAGAAAAAATCTATCCACCTAAAGTGTATCCCTAATATCCTTTATAGATAAAGTTATCCTCTAAGAATCTAACTCCCTCTATGATTTTTTAAATTGATCGCTAGTGGGGATGGGTTGTAGAAGAGCTACCCCACCCATTGAGGGAGAATAGTAAGGGTGCCTTAACCATTTCTTAAGTATCTAAACTACTGGATGATTTCTTTGTGTGAGTCTCTTATTAGTTTTCCCCACCTCCTCCATCCATTTTTGTTCATATTCTCCTTCAGTTTTTGGTGGATATTTGAATTGATATATTAAATCAGCCAATTTTTTATCATGGTATGACCAGATCCAGGTTACAATATTTTCAATCAATATCCCGACAATGAAATTAACCAGTGGGAAGCATAATTTTATACTTGTATCCTCCTTCATGAACATCAACCATAACTGGAGAAAAACCAACGGGTTTCATTAAACATGTACACTTTGAGGTGGGAAAATACACTTCTTTTTTACACAATGGAATTGTCACTAGAATATGTATGGTGCATATGTCTAACAAACAGTTTCCCTATCAGTCCTGGATACTAACACACCCTCTCTCAATGTCATTAGGTATACATACTACATATGATTTTCAATCATGTTATCATTGATTTTACCAATCAAGGCCAGATCGAGTGAGAAGATAGTTTGGTTATATAAATTTAGTATGTTTACTGCATTTTGATTGCTAAGAAAGAGCAGCTTAACTATGCCTATACTCTAGAGAAAATGGTTGAACTAAGAACCTATAATTTCTCAATTTTTGATAAATTCATAGTGTATCATGTGGGTTGTGATCCAATACCATAAAACATAAAAAGATCTAACAAGTCAAAATGGGTCCTTTCCTCTATAAATATGGATGAAAATGATGGTATAGCTTAGACATCATTGAAATAGCTAAGTTGATATGCCTACCACTCACTAACTGATCTAACATCAAAAATATCCTAACTATTACCTTGGTGTGTGACTCACACATCAAGAAGAGATATCTACTAATAAACATGGTTGGGAAGGCTATCAGGTGAACCTATTGGTTGGCCCTAGGGGTAACCTCTCAACCCCATTTAGTATATTGTCCTCCCTATAGTTTTGTTCAATAAGTACCTAGAATTAAGCAGGTATTATAGGTTAGGAAACTTTGGGGCCTCCTTTTCTATGGATCCTGAATGTTTTTCATAAGGAATAGTTTATCCTAAATGATAAAAGGAACATTAACTCAGGGGGTCCTGATCTATGGCGTCCCTCGCCAGCTAAAATAATTCCCTTACAAGTGGAGGGGTACTTTCCACATCATCCCATATGAAGTTTAGAGGAATAAATTCATCATATATATCTACCAATATCATAGCCCCACTGATCATGTGCACGTCCCAGAGTCTTATCTCATCCACTCCATGCATCAAGTGGAGCATGTTTGTATCTGAGCTCTATCTGCTGATTAAGTCTGGGATGATATTATTGTTTTAATGGGAGAAATATTATGACACAAAAACCAATTCTTACAATCCTACTTCCCTGATCTCTTCAAACTCCAAGAAGCTTTGGCGCACCTAGAAGGGCTAACCCCAATCCATACCAAAAACACCTCAAGGGTTAAGGTCCCAGTTTGAATCCCACCCCAATATCTGGTTGGTGGTGAATATATTTAGGATGGATGAATAACTATGGATCTCATGTTCTATAATGAACCACCCTTATTCTAGAGTCAAATTATTCCCAAGAACATAACCCTATGTATGGATATCCTCCTTTATAAAGCATACCATTATATAAATACTGGATTGAGACATATCATAGTGATGGTTGATCCAATTTCTTGATTGATTCTCTAGAAGGGGTTTGTTAATGGGAACATCACACAGTAACCCAAACCCATGGATGGGTATTCTCTTGGGTGCAGGATAGTCCTACGGTCATGCTTTCATCAACTCTGAGAGTAGTAAATGTCTTGGGCATACATTATAGCATTGGTTAGCTTCACTGCTATTGATTATCTCTATTCTCCTCATAGTGGTGACTTGGGAAGTTTATTCTGGAGTCATTTCTGTAAAGGAAAAAATGATGTGATGTATAAGTAGAGTCAATTTAGAGGAATAAATTGGAAGGAAATTGAAAACTTTTCCAAGTGAGGAATTTTACATAACATTTTAAAGGAAGGGTTCACATAAATCTTATATAATAAACTTTATTATTTAAGATTGTGTACTTATTATGTGAATCAAAAAAAAAATATTTGTGGTTGAGAGAATATTCGAATAATCATAGTTCAACCATGAAGTGTTTAATTAGGTCCCCCATTAGGGTATTCATTGGGTTAGATATGACTTATGTGAACTGTGTATAAAATATATGGGTAATATTTCTTCCTTAGAATTAAATATTATTCATTTTGATTCCATCCAATTTTGAGGGAGGCATTTATTGATTCCCAAAAAATATTATCACCACTTAAAAGAATATTACAAGAGAAGGAAAATTTCCAAAGAAAAATTTTCCATGAATAAATCAGATCATTCATGGAAGTCTTGTTGCTTGTGGTGCATGTGTCATTTTTGGCATCGTGAAGGGGATCCTTGGTGATCGTGTGACATTATAAAAACCCTAGGAATCACATTATGAAATTATAGTGATGATCCTTTATGGTTTCTTAACATTCTCAAGAACCTAGGAATCACTTTTTAGAGAGGAGGTACATATCCTTAATGGTCATATAAGATTGAACTGGTTGATACTTCACAGACACACTAATTGTAAAGGAAAAAACCTTATGTATCAAAATATATACAGAAAAATATTCATATAATAACTAAAATAATCTTATATATTAACCAAATACCCTTACATGCTAGCTGAAGGACTCTTATATATCATTTGTGGTATCATAAAGAGGATCCTTTGTGACCATGTACTTTCTTTTCGATACTGATTTTGGAAAAATTAGTTACACAACTAGCCTATAAATACCCCAACACATGCTTCATGGGGAGCTTTATTCATTAAATGAAGATCAAGAGATGAATCACCTCATTTATGAACTCTCTCTTTGTGTGAAAAACCTTCAACACATTCCCTCAGGTAACTTTTGATTTTATGCTCGGGAGAGGGGGAAGGGCACCACGTGAGAATTTCACAGTAATGCATTGCCCACATAAAAACTTTACAAAGCCTCCCATGTATGATCCTTAATTAAGTATTCCCATGTCACTTATTTTTGAAGGCCTTCTATCATGATTCCTTTGCAATCAGTAATCTTTAAACACCATGAATTTAGATAACCTTACCCATTCACATAAAATTATAATCTTATGTGGAATTTGGTATCCCTAAATTATATTTTAGACTCTTTATAATGGTCCATCACTGAAAAATATTTGACCTATGGTTAGTTTCTTTATAAAGGATCCTAATTTTGAATACTTGGGCCTCCTTCACACCCCTTCATTTTCACTGGTTATCTATTTGGATTGAATTAATCCAAAGGAACTCACTGGTGCCTTTTAACCAAGGTCAAAGCTACGAAAAGTCTATTCCATTAAGGTATCCTCCAAAGTTTCCATATTTTCATAATCATGATTTTATACACATTTATGTGATACCTTTCGATCATGTATTCCTTTGATAATGGGAATTGAGCATCCCATGAGAGACCTTCCCTTGGTTTTTCTCCCTAAATGATAGGAACTTCTAGGTTTTAACAATCATGTATTATCTTGATGATAAGGGTACCTGCATTATTTTATTGTTAAAAATTTCCCAAGATCGGGATATTGATCATGGATGCTCCAAACCAGTTTCTATAGCTCTCTCAAGCATCAGGTCATCTTCCTTATCAGATAGGGCTAAATCATGGGACTCTGATCAGGTGTAAGTCCCAACCCTTCCTCATTGGTTCAAACTACCCGTGAGTCTGGTCTTCATTACTCATCTAATTATCAACAGATGAGAGTTGTGCATGTATATATGGGCCTCCTACCAATTGTAATCCCTAACCATGTCCTTGTTTATAATCTCATCCCAGTGTCCCATTAATGATTCATATATATAATGGGCCTTATACTAGGTGTAATCCCCAACCATACCCTCTCATATTTAGTTAATAATAGGTAGGATAAACTAGAAAGGATTGTTCATGTGTAAGTCCCACACAAACCATTATTATTCACCTTTCATTTAGTAGTCCTAGTTGCATGACTTTAAACTACATGGCATATAGCCCATTCTATATGATGTTAAACTACTTGGAGTAGGTCTAAATCATATGACCTTAAATTTAAAGATGTCGTGATCCTAGTTTCATGACCTTAAAAGGCGTATCATTGGTATTTTTCACATGACCTTAAAAGTCACTTAATTGGTCATGGTTTCACAACCTTAAAATGCACCATAATATTCCTTGTCACATGACCTTAAAAGGTACGACATGTCCTATTAAGAGGCACCAAACTATGTGAGTTCTGCTTCCCTTTATAGATATACATAGAAATCCTCTCTCATGGGACCAATCTCAACTCCACAACACTTTCCTCCTCCCTAGACTATGATAAATTTAAGATCACCTAGTTGTGAGGCTTTAAACAATAATATAACCAACCAGAAAGAGAAAGATTTATAACTTATGATACATAAATATGTTCACATCGATGCATGGTAACAATAGATCACTCTAAAGACTAAGGTAACTAGTATTTTTAGTGGAAAATATTTCATGAATACAACATAAATCTATAAGAGAGTACCAAACTAGGCAATAAGACCCCTTAAGAGATGATCTAACCTCTCATATTCTTGACCAATGCTTAATCCAAAGTGCTAGTGGTATGTCCCAATAACCTCTTGCCTTTGTAAATCAGGTTTGCGACTAATATAAAAAAATAATGGCATGACATACGTGAGAAAAAATAATGTATGATATGTTAATGTCATAGGGTATGATATATGTAAACTACGACATATCATATGCCTTAGGAAATGGATATCGTAAGGTGTGATATGGTGATATCTCACCATTTTCATAGTCCATCATTGTGTATGACATGAACAAATCATAATGTTGTGATATATTTTAATCATAGTGTATGATTCACATGGAATTCAATGGTTGAGTATGGAATTAAAACAATTGAGTGTTAACGTTTGAGGATCTTCCATATAAAGGTTATAATTAATATATGAAAATTATGGTAGAATAAAATGCATTTATATGATAAATGCATCGACCAAGAAGTTACAAGGTGTTTTTAATCATTGGAATTACTTGAACATTTCATAATGTTTCAGTAAATTCCATGAAGGCTTAGGGATTGTCCTTGAGACTTATATATATAGAGTCTAAAGCCTTTGGAATTATTTTTTATCCAATATTGTGTGTGTAGAGACCTAGTTTTTTCCTTGTAATATTTTTAAATATTTCTATATATATTTCCAGAGATAGGTGTTGAGACGGTGTGCGATTCTCAGGCCTGGTGTTCCTAGAATTAATTTTATAAAAATATTAAATATATTTTATATTATACACACATAGTTAATTAAATAAAATGGGATAATTCTTAAAAATATTATTAGATTATAAATCTGAGGCCACGGTTGGGTCTGTTTACCCTAGGTGCGACATAAAATGAGTCAGTGTGGGAAGTTCGGACCCCTCGCTCATTGGTGGTACATTAAGTAGATTAAATTAATTGATTGATTTAATTGATAAATTTATTTGACATAACTCAAAAAGTTATAAATGTATCTCCATAGCAAAAAATTCTAGGGTTACCTCATAATTTCTATAATCCATCGGTGAGAGCTCCTCCCTTCCCCCTTTGGTGAACGATGACGAACCTCTAGATTAAGGTGAATCAAAGCACAAAAAATGCATCAGCTTCTTCCAATCATTATGTGAGCATGTTTTTCACCAATGATAAATCCAAAATAGAGGTAGGACTCATATTTTGGTGTTTTATGCCTCATGATTAAAATTTTGAGTAGATTGATAATCGTTCTTTGATCTGCACCCCTCCCTATAGCCTTTGCATGTGCCAACATACTAAAATTAATTTATCTCAATTGTTTATCTAACCCTGGATCATTTTCTTGATCTTTGTCCAATAACACTTGGATAATTATTGTTCAAAACATTTTTTGTTACTTTTCTCCCTAATTTTTATATGCATTCTTCACTGGTTGGATCCCTGAGGTCACAGTTCAACAATTTCCATGTGACCCAAGCTTGATCGGGCACCCGAATACGTGGCAGATCGACGAAACGTTTATGGTTTTGAGAACCGAGCATAGATCTAGAAAGATTGCAAGGAAAGGATTACTGATTAGGTGGTTAATAATAAATATCATGATGATTAGAGGTTTGGTGGCATGTGTAATGATCATAAAAACCCTCATCAATGATTAGGTCATATTCATGGAGAGTAACGGTTGAGATCTGAAAACCATATCCAGATCAATGTTTTTCGAGCATATTTAAGGATAAATCTAAAGTGGTTGGAGCACATTTTTAGTAGAGGATTGAATCTGGAGTTTCTATGAAAATCGTGACTACACGCCATGTACAATGAAGAACACACGGCGTGTAGCCTTCTTCAGTGGCAACGCAAGGGTTTTAGGGAATTTAAGGATGAAACAGCATGTAAGATTTCCCTCACACATCATGTATGGTCTTCCCAATTGTAAAGACCGTGTGGATAACCACATGGAAATGATGTTTGGTACACGGACACGGGGTCCAGTACACGGTCACGGCCACAGGACATGGCCCTGGTCCCAGTTAGTCAAGACACAACGTGTAGTCTACCTACACAATGTGTTATACTACATGGGGTGGATCCATGTGTTAGCCAGGGACACGACCAGGATGTAGAGTGGGACCACACGTTGTGTGGGTCTCCTCACATGTTGTGTTCCCCTTGATCTCTTCTGATCAATCTTTGAATGATTTCATCTCCTCCATTTGAACTCAAATTTTGGCCCACAAGTAGCATATCCTTAGTTTTTTTCATTTAGAATGTGATGGTTCCCTCGGTATAAGATTTAGAGATATAATTTGAAATATTATAGGTTTGGAACACACTGAGGTGACACCCGATGATGACACTGATCATACAGAATCACCAGAGCATTCTGGACATAACCCTCTAGTAGGGTTGGGCAGTGGAGTTCCCAGATGACATTTCTGGGATTATCCTTCTACATGGATGAGAAATGGTGTTCTCAAATGATATTTCTGAGTTACCCTCTAGCAGGGCTGGGTAGTGGAGTTACCTGGTGACCTTCCAGGCGTAACCCTCTGGTATGGATGGGTAGTGGAGTTCCCCAATGACACCTTCCAGGAGTAACCCTCCAGAAGGGTTGAGCAGTGGAGTTCCTTGATGATTATCAGGACATTACCCTCTATTAGGAATGGGTAGTGAAGTTCCCCAATGACATCCCCAAGCGTTACCCTCCAGTAGGACTGGGAAGTATAATTCCTTGATGACTATCAGATTAGGACCCTCATATCGTACCAGGGCATGAGATCCTTACTTAGATTCATGAGGATGAGGAATGCTTTCCCCACTAATACATTTCCTTGTGACGTGACCTAAAATTGTGTAATCGAGTTAGTACTACCCAAAGCGGATAGTATCGAGGTCTGGTGATTATATTCCTTAGAATTGTGTATTTAGGTTAGACGTGTATGATGCTAGGCATCGTTGATGAAACCTTTGGAACTGTTGGCTAGTCTCTTTCTTGGGATGATCTATGAGATGGAGATCCCCTAACTCTCTCATTTGGTATACTTTGACTGAGCATATATATATATATCCTTTCTTTTGTATCCACTCCTTGGATTTAGAAACTCTCCTTCCAGGAGAGGTGAAGACGCATGGGGTATGTCACATGCTTTCCGTGTTTATCTTCTCGTGTTTGGATGAGTATACTCTCCTACTATAGTTGGTGAAGGCTCAATGGGTAGTTCATCTACTCATTGTGTTTATCTCCTTATGCTTTGAAAAGGTTAATTTCATTCTCTTATTGGGTTGAGTTGTACTCTTTCATTGTACCTTGTTCCATCTACTGCTTTCCTCTTCTATTGTATCTCTTACTTCTCCCCCTTCACCCTTTCATGGAATTTTATTGGGTGGTATATACTCACCCTTTCATGGGATTTTCCCACACATGTTATGTCTTTTGAAGACGACGGATAGGTCAACCATGACTTTAGAGGAGCTTAGGGATATTGGGTGCTTGGACCACATATGGTGGTCATAGATTGGGATACCAAATCTGAGCTATCTCAATTGTTTAATCTTTAATTTTTTCCATTTTGGGACATATTTCTGGTTGGGTATGTATTTTTTCCCTTTTCCTTTTATTTTACATCATCGTACTTTTGTACTGTCTAGAGGTTCATGCATGCTTAGTTTATTTTATAGCAGTGTTTCATCTTTTTATTCTTTATCTCTGCACTTTTGCATTGATTTGGTTGTGTTCATGTGTATAAGTTTCTAGGAAAATGAAACCTCAAGTTAGTTATGCCTTTTGTTCTTTTCGCCACCCCTGGCCTATGGAGACAGGCTTGGGGTAGTTGCAGCTTGAGCCTCTGCATGGGTCAGGTCGTGACATATTGGTATCAGAGAAAGTTTATTCCTTGGGACATTGTTCAGAAGTATCCCCTTAAGAGGATTGGTTGGGTTTAGGTAAACATTTTTAAAGTGTATTAAGTGCGGCTCTCAGACCAAGGAGTCCAGTGATGGTGTGAGCGGTCGACGTATCCATTCACGAGGACCTTGACTACTTTCTTGTCAACTTGGCATATCGAGGATTTTTTTGTAGGGATTAATGGAACATGAATCATATAGGATTGAGTCTTTGACTTTCCTTATTTATTCATATCCCCATTATTGTTGATATATGTGTGTGTGTGTGTGTGTGCTCATTTGAATGTGGTACTCCTTGATAACTTTCAAGATGCCTCTGCGATGAAATTCGAATAGGATACCTACTCTGGTTCGTGATGATGAACCAATTAGCAATAAGGACTTAGTTCAAGGTCCATCATATGACCCCCTTCCCCCAGGTGGGTAGGTAGTATCACCTCCACCTATCGAGTAGCAGGTCATCCCAGCAGATTAGGCTGAGGATGCGCACAGGCTTAGCATGCTCCACGAGTTCCAACATCAGAGACTGCTGAGGTTCTGCAGCGAGCCAAATCCCTAGGAAGTATAGGATTGTCTAGAGTTGGTGGTCTGAATCTTCAGACATATCTAGACACCGATGGATCATATGGTGGCTCTGACAGCCAACCTTTTCCATAGGGAACTGGGAGTTGTTGGATCCTAGTTACCCAGATGCATGATGAGTCGACACTCTCATGGGACGACTAAAAAAACTATTTTGTGAGGAGTACTACCCATCCTGCTTATGCTCAGTCCAAATTTAGGAGCTTCTGGAGATTCTTCAAGGAGGGATGATGGTGGGTGTGTATGCGGTGAGGTTCATAGACCTTACATGATACTCTCTTAACATGATTCATAATGGCTACTTCTAATCATGGAAGTTTTATCAGGGACTACAAAGAGAGATCTAAGCTAACATAGTTCCCTTGTGCATCCCCACCCATACCAGGGTGCTCAAGTGGCCATTTTTTATAAAGATATTTCTATCTGATGGATTCTAGATAGTTGGAGCTAGTAGTGGGTGCAACAGGTCTAAGTCATATACAACAGCTAAAAGGCTCTAGATATCTCAGAATATGAGACCCTTTCATGAGTAGGCTCAGGCACATGGTCATATGGGTTTGAGGCAGTGGATAGGATTAGAGTATCCCATAGAGGGGTGGTGATTTACTTATAACAGGTGAGTTCACATGGCACGGGACTTCCTGACCAGATGTGTTAAGCAGCCCAAGCAGATAGTTGATGGATCACCTTAGTACAAGCAGCGCCATGATCAGGGATCTCTCAGGAGGGGATAGGGTGGTCCCCAGGGAGGAAAATATGGAAGAGTATAAGGAGGAGTTGTAAGTATAGGATGGAACTATGAGGTCCTTCCACCACTACCACCACCAAGTGGCCCACGTCGGGCTCAGGGAGCTGGCAGCCATGGTCGTGGATAGTTGCATGATTTGGATGTCAATGATCCTGCAGTACATGAGATAATTTGAGGTATGATCTCTGTTTATTATAATCTTTAATCAGTATTAGTATACACATATTCTAGTCATTAATTTATCTCTCGAATCTTGGTGTGAGAGCTGGAGATCCTAGTTGAGACGCTAGCATAGCAGCTTCATCTTGAGGTTCCTACAGGGAATGCTTCTTTTGTATCTTTCATATGTTGGTAGTGCGGGCTATTTCTTGGTGGATAGAGGTTCATGTGAGACCTCTTGGTCATCATGATGGAACCCTATGATGTTATCTTGGGTATGAATTTTATTTCCATGGTCTGATACCAGATCGACTATCACCGTAGACAAGTCAGATGCCTACACGCTGATGGTACGAGATACTCCTTTTCTGGTTAAAGAGATCTCATGGAAGGATAGGTGGATGCTGTAAGTAGGAGGTTGCATCCTATAACTATTCATTTAGAGAGTGTAACCCTTAGTGTAGAAGAATATTCAGGAATCTATGTTCCTTAAGTTGTGGAGGATTATATGAACGTCTTCCCTGAAGATGTTTTGAGACTACCTTCAAGGCAGGAGATGGATATTTTCATAGAATTTCATCTTGTTACTACCCCCGATATCTTCTGTGGAATGTCAGATGACACCTACCGAGCTCTAGGAGCTATGGTTTTAGTTGGAGGACCTTCATGAGAAAGGTTTCATCAGACCCAGTGTGTCTCCCTGGGTAGCTCTAATTATGTTCATGAAAAAGGCAGACAGGATTTTGTGGCTTTGCGTGGATTATCATCACCTGAATCAGGCCACGATAAAGAAAAAGTACCCCTTTTCTGAGGATTGATTACCTCTTTTATCAATTATGAGTTATGAGATGGTTCCTGAAGATCGATCTTGGGTCCAGCTACCACCAGTTGTGGGTTTGCAAGGATGGTATTCCAAAATTGGCATTCCGATGTCGCTATGTACACTACGAGTTCCTAGTGATGCCCTTTAGTGTGAAAAATTCCCCCACCATGTTTATGGATTTGATGAACTAGGTCTTCCATCCATACTTGGACCAGTTTTTTGTTGTCTTCATCAATGACATGCTCGTCTACTTTGCATCATAGGAGGAGCATATAGAACACTTGAGTATGGTTCTTGATTTGCTTCGAGAGCACCAGTTTTATAGAAATATTTTGAAGTGCTAGTTCTAGATACATGAGATTCACTTTATATGGCATGTCATTTCTGAACAAGGTCTATCCATTGATACAGTGAAGATCGAAGCGGTGCTTGCTTGGGAGCCACCCAAGAATGTGTCATAGGTGCGGAGCTTCCTTAGCTTGGAAAGGTACTATAGGAGATTTTTGGTGGACTTATCTATAATATCAACCCCTCTGACCAACCTAACGTGGAAAGGGAAACCATTTACCTAGTCTGGGAAATTCCAGAGGGCCTTTGAGGAGTTGAGGTATGTAACATCCAGACCCGAATCACCATTCAATCCGGTAGTCGGACCGATTGCCACATGGCCTCAAGCGCATCTCCCCAAACGCCAGAGGCTACCGACTAGCAGAGAGGGCCTAGGTGAGTCCGTGGGGAGACTATGCCCTCATTACCAAAGCATCATAGTGGAATTAAAAACATACAACGGACGAAGAAAGTAACCAGTAGACAACACATAGACAACAGAAATAAATAACAAACAGAAGGATCTTATATATATATATATATGTATGCGGGATGGTTCAAGTCAATACAATATAGTACAAGTATAAAAAATCCCAAAAAGAAACCAAAATGTATCCCTTGTCGCATCACAAGCCTCATCTTGGTCATGTGCGCTCCTACTCCAAGCAGCAAGTCAAGTACCTGTACAGGGGCCTTTTCCCTTCTCATTACCTGCAATCATATAATCTACTTGGGTCCAAAAACATGACCCAAACAGGGTGTGAGATTGAATCCCAGTAGGAAACCACCAAATATCCATGCTAATCTGTCAGTGAATATATAAAACAGTAGTGTAATATGGAAAGCAGTAAACAAGGAAAACTAGAAAGACCGACCCAAGCTTGTGCTTTGGCTTAGCGTTGCTTGAGGTACATATCCATTCCATTCATTAATCATTTCATTCAAGTGTTCAACCATTCCTTGAACCTGTTCCCGGAATACTCAATTCGGAAACCAAGCATCGTTCAGGGAGAAAATCTACCAGCACCCTACAAGCCCGTTCCGGGGAACCTCCTAGGTACCCAGCCTCGCTCTAGGTGCGGTATAGTCCGTCATCTAAACCCGTCCCTAAGATCCTATAAATAGGATACGGGTATCGCCCATGACATATCATTCCCTATTGAGTCCGTCCATGGCATCTCACGTGGGATCCATGATTCACTCAGCACTTCAGTAACAAGTCTTGTATGAGTTCGTCTATGGCAACTCACATTGGTTCCATGGTTCACCCATGACTTGGTTTCACATTTAAAGCAGTTCAAATCATTTAACTCGCGTGGGCTAGCAATTCAAGAATTTTCTTACAAGGGTCACGGGGTAAAACCCCATCCCATACCCGAAACCATTTCAATCACAATCTCATTTTATTGCAAATTCCATTCATATTCAATTTCCATTTTTAACAACCCACAAGGGAAAGGCAAAACATGCCTCAAGGCATCCTAGGTCAAAAAACCATAAAAGAGTCATTCAAGGCAATGCACCCAAGGGGTGGTTCCTGCCCAAGGTGTACAACCTAAATCATGCACACTATCCTATTCAAATTACCTACAACATGCTAGGTAATAATAGGGTTAAATTTCAGGTTCAAGCGACACCCCAAAAGTGGGCGCGCGGCACTCCAGAATATATAAACAGCTTGACAATCAGCAAAAAGCATGAGACCACCTGCCTTAGGCTTGTACTAGATAGCTCGTCCAGTATCAGGCTCTGATTCATCCTGGTTTGGAATAAATATGAAGAACAGACGAAGAACAATAAATTAAGGCATATGATCCTTAATCCAATCTACATTCGTTATAACCAAAAGAATTGAGAAGGATTAAAAAGGAATTTAGGACTTACCGTTGCGGATCTAAAAAGACTAACGGCAATTGAAACGGAGATTAGATAGAGAAAATAGATCGAAATCCTTTGTAGCCCTTGAGAGCTCTCACAGGTGCCTCCCCCTACTGTCCAATTAAAGAAGAGAGTTAGGTTTAGGTTTTATAAAAAAATTAATTAATTTAGTTAAAAATTAATTAAATTCCAAAACACAGAAGGTCGTATGGTTTACCCGCACGGCCTGGAAAACCGTGTGGAGACCGTGCGGACCTTGCTGGAAGGAAAGGGTCAACCGCACGGCCAACCTGCATGGTTTCCTCAAACAATGCACAGGTCGTGCTCCTGCCTCTAGTAGGCCTGCACCAAGGCGCACAGTTTACCCAGGCCATGCGCAGGTAGTTCGCAAACCATGTTATAGGCCATTTCCAACCTAAAACTTGGTTCTGGGATTCGAACAAGCCCTGGACACCTCCGTAACTCCCTCGGTCAAGTTAGGAATCCTCAATAGGCCTCAACAGAATAGTTAAACTGAAAAGAAAAAGGATTCGTACCTTGTATGAAAACCTGGGTTCTTACAATCTTCCCCCCTTATAGCAATTCGTCCCTGAATTGCTGTAATGGCCTGGACCTCTCCGGTCCATTACTTTGTGGAATTTTGGTGTTGGAGGTGTTCTGGGAGGCCAAGGGGACATATCCCCAACACTTTGCCAATTTTCCAGTTCTGTGAAGAGTGTTTCTAGTTTTATGAACAGTAACAGATCGGTATCACTAATCGGTCTGACAGATCGGTCTCACCGATCGGTCTGACAGATCGGTCTCACCGATCAGTTTCACAGATCGGTGTGACAGATCGGTTTCACAGATCGGTCTGACAGATCGGTCTCACAGATCGGTCTGACAGATCGGTCTCACCGATCGGTCTGACAGATCGGTCTCACCGATCGGTCTGACAGATCGGTCTCACCGATCAGTTTCACAGATCGGTCTGACAGATCGGTTTCACAGATCGGTGTGACAGATCGGTTTCACAGATCGGTCTGACATATCGGTTTCATAGATCGGTCTGACAGATCGGTTTCACAGATCGGTGTGACAGATCTGTTTCACAGATCGGTTTCACAGATCGGTCTCACCGATCGGTCTGACAGATCGGTCTCACCGATCAGTTTCACAGATCGGTGTGACAGATCAGTTTCACATATCGGTTTCACAGATCGGTTTCACAGATCGGTGTGACAGATCAGTTTCACAGATCAGTTTCACAGATCGGTTTCACAGATCGGTGTGACAGATCAGTTTCACAGATCGGTTTCACAGATCGGTGTGACAGATCAGTTTCACAGATCGGTTTCATAGATCGGTGTGACAGATCAGTTTCACAGATCGGTTTCACAGATCGGTTTCACAGATCGGTTTCATGTACAGTAACAGTGGGTGAACAGTGTTTCCAGACTCCTACAGTTTTGCCCCTTTTGACGTTTCCTTTGACATAAAATACATTTAAAGCCTTATTTTAAGGGCTCTTAAGGCCATTTAAAATACCATAAATCCTATATTAATTATTCCTAAGGCTTGGAATGTTTTACTTGGTCAACCGCGTGGGTTAATGCGATCCGTTTTTAATGGAGAATTAACCGGATCTTAAACCGTCGCCCCATTAAATCTTAAAAAGGGACGAGATATCATTCTTCCTTGTTCTTCCCCTTTGTTCTCGATTAAGAGGCACTAGAACCTTTCAATCCTTTCCCTAGGAGTTCCACAATAAATCTTTACTCCTAGGATTGGTTTCGCTTTGTTTTGATGCAACCAAGCTGTGTCGATCAATCTTCGATATAAGCATCCTCCGGTGGATGCAGTTGTCGCGAGGGGAGGATCGTGACCTGTTGTGAGGATAAAGAACGTGAGGAATTGTTTGAGGTAGGGGATTCATGGCTTCTCTAATTGTATATGTGCAATCGTAGAATTAGCATGATTTATCCCTTTGGATCACAATGAAATTGACCTAATTAAATACTTGAACCGGATTAAAAGAATTGGTTGATCGCATGTTGTTTCTTTATACCGTGATAACGGTTTGCCTCATGTTTTCCTAGATATAGTGATATCTATGTTTTCATTGATTTGTTGTTCATTCATGATTGAAATTGATAATGAATGTAAAGCCGGAATTAATTGTTAATTAATTGGAAAGATAAAGAGGCATGTAAATTAATCTTGTTTTGCCGTTGTTGTAGTTGTTCTAATTTGAGGATAATCAAATTAGGGAAGGAAGCATGGTTGTTTAATTGAGATAGCTTACTGATTAGGTATCCATGATGGGAACCTACGAATAACAAATCTGTTAATTCAATATGGATTAGAGAACAGATTATGTGGGAATTTCTAAAAGGGTTCTGAGTTACCCTCTTGTTTGTTAAAGGGTCAAGAGCCCATGATGTGATGTTTGTTTTCCTACTACTTGTGCTGTGATGTGAGCCTGGATGGTTGTTGTGATATGTGGAGGCATGGAGGCCTTGTGGTTATGGCAGCAGATGACGCCTAGAGTGGCGAGATGCATCAGTTTATGCATGTGGGTGTCGGGGAGGACACCAGGGGTGATGGAATGGGATGGATGTGGTTGTTGGTTGCTTACAGTTTTCTTGAATGTTAATCTGCTTTGCTTTTCCCCACTGCTCAAGGTAGCTGGTCTTGCTACCCTTCTTCCGAAGGAGGCGAAGACGCGCGGGGTATGCCACGTGCTTTCCGTGTTTAGCCTCCCGAGGGAGAATGGGTATATGCTCTTTCTATAGGCGGAAAAGACTCGACGGGTAGTATATCTACTCACCGTGTTGAGCCTCCTTTGTGTTTAGAAGCATAGGATGTTTTTCTAGAATGCCTGGGAATGTGGAAAAGTAATTCGGTAATGAATGTTTGATTAAATGGTGAAAATCCACGGGGATGGAGATGCTGGAATTTAAAGGTGATGTGAATCTTAAAAAGGAGCAGTTGTTTTTGAAAGTGATGCCAATTCAGTTTAATGTGGAATTGTTCATTCTTAATTAATGTTTAAAGAATTAATTAATGTACAGTGGAACTAATAAAATGAGAATGGAGTAATCTAATAAATCTCTTCAAATGTTTGTGTGCTTATAGGATACCTAGTCTTAGAAGTAGCAGCCTGGAGTCTGAGAGACGTTAGCTGCAGTTGTATCTAAGACTAGGTAATGCCCATAGTGTGGATGTGAGTTACTTATATATTCTGTACTTTTTGTGTTTCTATACGCTGCTCCACCCTGTCGGTAAGGGCAACTGACACCCCGGGGATTCTGAGCCCTAGGGGGGTGTTTTCCCCAACATTCTGATGGGAGGTTGAATGGTTGACTACCCCCTTTGGCCCCGCTCTCTTCTCTTGGTAGATACTTGTGCCATGAGGCACAGCGGTTAGTTACCCCATATATGTGTGTAGAGGGCTATAATGGATTGTGGTTATTCACACGCATATATTCTGGATATAGTATCCTATGGACTACTATAGGTGTAACATGTATAGGCTATGATGGCTTGAGGATCCTTACTCGGCGTATAGGCTATGATGGCTTGAGGATCCTACTGAGTATACTTTTATACTCACCCTATGTATGTATAAACTGTTTTTTCAGGTCACTTGGAGCAGGTTGGAGATCAAGCTGGTTACTACTAGCTTGCGGTTGGAGGAGGAGCTGTTCGGGCTTGTGGTCGCTGCCGTTTTACTTTCTTTTGGGTACTTTTAGTTTTCCCTTTCAGTTGTAGTACTTTTGCATGGCATTTCATATATGTACTTGGTTTCCTTTTATATCTCAGTTCTAAGTTGGAGTTGATTGGAGTCTATTCTATCTCTCTCTCTTCTGCATGTGTTCTCTTAGAGGGTAATGCCTCCCATTTGTATGTTTATTATACCCTCGGTGCTAGTCGCCAACCCGGGGCTACTGGAGGCGGGACTCGGGGGTCATTATCTCCCTTTTCACATTGCCGGCCCAGGAGGGGTACACTTTTTGGGGAGGGGGTCGTGACAATTGCTCTCAGAAGGGTGTTCAAGATTTATCTGCGAACAGCTCTGGTCACCGAGCACGTATGTCGGCCTCCCGCTCCCAAGTCTCGTCCTGTAAACGGTTTTGCTTCCATAGCACCCATACTAGAGGAACTGACCGCCCTCGGATAACCTTCGTGCTTCTATCAATGATATGAATCGGATGCTCCTCAAAGGATGCATCTACCTGAAGCTCGACCTCCTTAGGCTGGAAGGTATGAGACGGGTCTGAATAGTATCACTGTAACTGAGAAACATGGAACACATCATGCATGGCTCGGTAACTCTGAGGTAACTGCAACTGATAGGATACCATCCCAACCCTCTCCAGAATCTCAAAAGTCCCAACATATCTCGGCGATAGCTTACCCTATCTTTTGATCCACCTGTGTCCCAGCCTCGGTGAAACACGCAAGAAAACCTGATCCCCGACCTCAAACTCTAGGGGTCATCTGCGGTGATCAGCATATGACTTCTGACGAGACTGTGCGGTAGCCATCTGTTTTTGTATCAATTGGACCTGCTCAGAAGTCTCCTGAACAAGACGCGGTCCCAGTAAAGATGTCTCACCTACCTCTAACCAGCATAGGGATGATCGGCATGGCCTACCATATAAAGCCTCATACGGTGCCATCTGTATAGTCGCCTGATAACTATTGTTATAGGCAAACTCAACTAGGGGAATATACCTCTCCCATGAGCCCCCAAAACCCCAGATGCATGCTCGCAGCATGTCCTCGAGCACTTGTATCGTACGCTCTAACTGGCCATCAATCTAATGGTGGTATGTTGTGCTCAGAAGCACCTGTGTACCCAGTGCCCTCTGAAAACTCTCCCAGAAGCGTGACGTAAAACGAGCATCCCTGTCTGAAACAATTGTACGCAGGACCCTGTGGAGTCGTACTATCTCCCAGATATACAAACTTCCCAGATCATCCACACTTAAGGTCTCCTTGATTGGAAAGAAATGAGAAACCTGCGTGATCCTATCAACCACAACCCACACAGCATTGTTACCTCAAGGTGACCTCGGAAAACCAATCACGAAGTCCATCGCAACATCATCCCATTTCCACTCTAGGAGAGGTAACTGCTACAAAATCCCAGCTGGCCGTCGATGTTCCTCCTTCACCTGCTGACAGGTGGAACATCTCGTGATAAAACTAGCCACTTCCTTCTTCATACCCGGCCACCAGTACTGTCGGCGCAAGTCGCGATACATCTTAGTGACTCCAGGATGAACTGCCCAAACTGAAGCATGAAACTCCCGCATCAGCTCCTCTCTAATATCTGTTGGAACCCATACACGTCCATGGATACTAAGAACTTCATCCTCACCTATCGTCCAACCAGAAGGAGGGTCCTCACCTGACACACCTTCCCGTAGAACTAGGCCTTCCGAATCTGATAGTTGCCTCATCCTTACTCTATCCAGGAGGGTAGAAGTCACAGCTAAGGATGATAGAAAATACTGCCCCTGGCTATTCTGCACATCAAGATGCATCTCAGAGAACAAGGACATAAGCTTCCATTCATTGCTAGCCTGTTGCATTGCCTGTATTTGATTCCTCCTGCTCAATGCATCGGCCACCACATTTCCCTTACCAGGAATATAAGCAAGCTTGAAATAAAAGGACTGTAGGTACTCCACCCACCATCACTACCTAAGATTCAGATCATACTGAGTAAAGATATATTAGAGGATCTTGTGGTCTGTGTATACCACAAAACGCTCTCCCAATAAATAATGTCTCCAACAGTGCATCGCATGAACAACTGCTGCTATCTCAAGATCGTGCGTCGAATAATTCCTCTCGTGTGGCCTCAGCTGCCGAGATCCTTACGCCACGACTCTGTCTCCCTGCATCAACACTGCACCCATCCCAATACCTGATGTATTACAATAGACCGTGTAACTCTTTCCTTGTTCTAGCATTATCAAGACTGGTGTTAATTTCAACCTTCCTTTCAGCTCCTGGAAGGCTGCTTCACAAGAATCCGTCCATACAAATTTCACACCCTTCTTAGTCAGGCCTATCAACAGTGCTGATAAGTGTGATAAATCCTGTATGAAACGACGATAATAACTAGAAAGCCCCAAGAAACTCCGTATGTCAAAGAAATTATTGGGATGTTCCCAAGAAACCATAGCTCTAACCTTCTCTGGGTCTACAGACACTCCTGTCTCATAGATAACATGGCCCAAGAAGTGATTTTGATCCATCCAAAAGTGTCACTTAGTAATCTTTGCATATATCTTATGCTCTCTTAGTGTATTCAGGACAATCTCAAGATGATTAGAATGGTCATTTCGATTTTGAGAATGCACAAAAATATCGTTCACGAAAACCATGACGAACGGGTCCAAGTAAAGATGGAATACATGATTCATCAAAGCCATGAAAACCGTTGGTGCATTCGTGAGACCGAACGGCATAACCAGATACTCATATAAACCATATCTGCTATGAAAAGTTGCACGAGGTATGTCTTCAGGTCCAACACGTACCTGGTGATACCCTAACCTCAAATCAATTTTCGAGAACACCCTAGATCCTCGAAGCTGATCAAACAGGTCATCTATCCACGGCAAGGGATATCAGTTTTTAATCGTCAGTTGGTTCAACTTACGATAGTCCACACACAGCCTAAGAGTCCCATCTGCCATTTTTGCAAAAAGGACCAGAGAACCCCACGGAGAAGTACTGGGTCGAATAAACCCCTTTGCCTCCAAATCTTCAAGCTGTTTCTTGAGCTCTTGCAACTCCGTCATAGCTATACTGTAAGGAGGAATGGATACTGGTGCAGATCCTAGCACTAGATCAATGGAGAACTCCACCTCTCTCTTAGGAGGTAAACCTAAAAATTTTTCAGGAAAAACATCCCTAAAGTGATCAACCACTGGAGGAAGGTTCGTCTTACTCACTCCCTGATCATCCAGAAACAAACTAGTGATCTGGGCTATCATCCCGTCCAGCCCACGCTGCTCTGGTCCAGCTCGGCTTGCCTGGAAATCCCACTCACCCTTAATAGTATACACTCCACCCTCAGGTGATGTAAAAATCACCCTTTGGCGGTAAAAATCAATGTAGGCTCGGTAAGCTGCTAGCCAGTCCATACCGAGAATGAAATCAAAACCTATCATTTAGAAAACATAAAGATCCCAGATGAAGTGACACCCTCCAACCTCAAGGGGGCACCCTCTGCACTGGCATACAACCTCTGCCCTAACTCCTAGTGGTGTGTCTAGCGTCAAGACGCCATCAGAGGATAACACAACTAGCCCAAGTCTTTTCACTATAGGCGTAGATATAAAACTGTGTGATGCACCTGTATCAAAGAGGGCAGATGAAATAACAGATGCTACTAAGATTGTACCTCTCATCGTAGACGGTCCCGCTCCCTGATCCTTAGAAGTAGGTTGCACTGCATAAATTTGGAATGAACTACGGCCCTGATATACAACCTCACTACCCGTAACTGGCCCACTCTGATGTCTCGGTGTACCATGTGCTTAGCTACCTCTGTCACGACCACTACCTCAGCCTGATCGGCCAGTCGCACCCCAACTCTCTATCTGATGAGAAGCTGCCGACCCTACTTCTGCATATGGAGTCAGTGCGGACCCACTATCGCTGGATGCTGGTGAAAACGTTCTGCATAAACACTGAATATGACCCATCTTTCCACATGATCAGCACTCGACTGGGTCCCTTGGAAACTTCGTCTTCGTGTGTCCCAGCCTACCGCACTGGTAGAACCTCAGACTACTAACTGAAGATAGGTTCTGACTGCTAGAATCACCGTGTGGAAGCTTCAGAATACGCTTCCTACTAACAGTCACTACAGTACCTGATCTCGATGCCGAACTGCTCTGGCTCGCACCTCCAGCCTCTTTCAGGTTACGTTCTTTGATTAGCTCCTGGTTCACAATTCCAGAAATGGTAGTCAACCTGAAGATATTTACCTGATATCGGATGTCATATCTCAGACCATCCTAAAAATTCTTAGCACTTGACAACTCATCACCCATCAGGATAAGTGTGAAGCACTGAAGCTCAGTAAAATGGGCCGAGTATTCCATCACTGATAACGCACCCTATTCCAGACGCAAGAACTCCCAGGCTCGATCGTCCCTCAAAGTCTCGGGATAAAATAAATCATAGAAGGTCATATGAAAATCTACCCAAACCATCTCTCGATGACGATACGACTGGGTGATCACGTCCCACCACCTCTTGGAGGAATCATGCAGCATGTACGTAGTGATGTTGACCCTCCTCTCTGGAGGCGTCTCCAAATGCTCAAAGATAGCTAGTATCTCCTCTAACCAGGACTCTACAGCCTGTGGTCCGCCATCCCCTGAAAACGTAGGCGGATACTACTGCTGAAACTCACGTGTCAACTCTGCCATAGTCGGGGCAGGTCGTGGTGCTCCCTGAACGGTCTGTATAAAATGAAACAAGCTCTCACGAAACTGTGCCTCAGAACCTATGTCTGGTAGAACTGCTGGTGCCGCAGCTGGCACAACTGGAGTTTACTCTAGTAGCCCATGGCCTACCATCTTCGGAACGTGGTCGTCACCACTCTCCTGACGTACGAATGGAGGTCGTCGTGGTGTCATGACTCTGCAATGCCAAACACACACCTCAGTTCAAGATTTTTAATGAGATTCGAACTCACGAGCACAAGAACTAGGACAGGACAGGTCAAGACCTTCCTAAAAACCACATCAACCCACATCTTGCTTCTAAAGCCAGGACTGCATAAGGAACAGTCACCAAAAACCACTAGAGTCACTACCTCTTGCCCACACAGAAGTCGGGTCTAGGTCAGGCTCTATTTTCAACATTCATTCTTTTAACATACCTTTGTTCAAAATCTTTAAACAACGGTCCACCAAGTTCCGATCCCTGAAGGCCCATAACACCTCATGAATCAAAATTTGATGCCCATATAACCATGCAATTCAATTTCATTTAGCATTTACATCCCATTGGTGCGTCATTTCCCAATACATAAGGGCCCATACTCCTTATGAATTGAAATATGACGTCACTCTTCATTCATTGCACCCAATCTAACACAACAGTAGGAACACCTATCAATCAACTATCAAAACAGTATGAAATAGATATCACAACACTTATCACAACAGCATGCAAAATCTAATGCATCCTAGATAGCATGGCATAATGCATGACAAGTGATTCTTAACAAGGTTCCTATATGATACATGAGATGGAAAACCCTCATCTCATTGGGTTGAAATGAAATAGAACCCACAATAATATCAATAGTAACCACAAAAAAACAATGTATGTCACCCAATAGTGAAATCAGAACAACTGTAATAATTAAACCCAGAAACAAGATTCCATACGAAGTGACTTGGCTTTTACCTGTATGCGGGTTTGCAACTCTCGGGCACAGTTTATTACCAAAGTCCCTTCCCTTCCTACTCCTGTCTATAGTTTCCAAATAGTAATTCAAATCAGAAAAATAAATCCCTCTGATACCGCTTTGTAACGTCCCGACCCGACTTACCATTCAATCCAGTAGCCGGACCGGTCACCACATGGCCTCAAGCGCATCTCTCCAAACTCCAGAGGCTGCTGAATAGCAGCAAGGGCCTAGGTGAGTCTGTGGAGAGACTATTCCCTCATTACCAAAGCATCACAGTGGAATTACAAACATACAATGGTGAAAGAAAGTAACTAGTAGAAAACACATAGACAGCAAAAATAAATAACAAACAGAAGGATATGATATATATATGTATGCAGGATGGTTCAAGTCAATACAATACATTACAAGTATAAAAAATCCCAAAAAGAAACCAAAATGTACCCCCTGTCACATCACAAGCCTCAGCTTGGTCCCGTGCGCTCCTACTCCGAGCAGCAAGTCAAGTACCTGTACAAGGGCATTTTCCCTTCTCATTACCTGTAATCATATAATCTGTTTGGGTCCAAAAACATGACCCAAATAGGGTTTGAGATTTAATCCTAGTAGGAAACCACCAAATATCTGTTCTAATCTATTAGTGAATATATAAAATGGCAGTGTAATATGGAAAGCAGTAAACAAGGAAAACTAGCAAGACCGACCCAAGCTTGTGCTTTGGCTTAGAATCGTTTGAGGTACGTATCCATTCCATTCATTAATAATTTCATTCAAGTGTTCAACCATTCCTTGAACCCATTCCAGGAATACTCAATTCAGAAACCAGGCATCGTTCAGGGAGAAAATCCATCAACACCCTACAAGCCCATTCCGGGGAACCTCCTAGGTACCAGCCTCGCTCTAGGTGTGGTATAGTCCATCATCTGAGCCCATCCCCTAGATCCTATAAATAGGATCTGTGTATCTCCCATGACATATCATGCCCTATTGAGTCTGTCCATGGCATCTCACGTGGGATCCATGATTCACTCGGCACTTCAGTAACAAGTATCGTATGAGTCCTTCCATGGAAACTCACATTGGTTCCAAGGTTCACACATGACTTGGTTTCACATTTAAAGTAGTTCAAAGCATTTAACTCACGTGGTCTAGAAATTCAAGAATTTTCTTACAAGGGTCACGGGGAAAAACTCCATCCCATACCCAAAACCATTTCAATCACAATCTCATTTTATTTCAAATTTCATTCATATTCAATTTTCATTTTTAACAACCCACAAGGGAAAGGAAAAACATGCCTCAAGGCATCCTGGGTCAAAAATCCATAAAAGAGTCATTCAAGGCAACGCACCCAAGGGTTGGTTCTTGCCCAAGATGTACAGCCTAACTCATGCACACCATCCTATTCAAATTACCTACAACACGCTAGGTAATAACAGGGTTAAATTTCAGGTTCAAGCGGCACCCCAAAAGTGGGCGTGCGGCACTCCGGAATATATAAACAGCTTGACAATCAGCGAAAAGCATGAGACCACCTACCTTAGGCTCGTACTAGATAGCTCGTCCAGTATCAGGCTCTGATTCATCCTGGTTTGGAAGAAATATGAAGAACAGAAGAAGGACGACAAATTAGGGCATATGATCCTTAATCCAATCTGTGTTCATTATAAACAGAAGAATTGAGAAGTATTAAAAAGGAATTGAGGACTTACCGTTGCGGATCTAACAAGATGAACGGTGGTTGAAATGGAGATCGGACGGAGAAACTAGATCGAAATCCTCCATAGCCCTTGAGAGCTCTCCAAGGCGCCTCCCCCTACTGTCCGATTGAAGAAGAGAGTTAGTTTTAGGTTTTATAAAAAAATTAATTAATTTAATTAAAAATTAATTAAATTCCAAAACACAGCAGGTCACACGGTTTACCCACACGGCCTGGAAAACCATGTGGAGACCGTGCAGACCTTGCTAGAAGACAAGGGGCAACCGCACGGCCAACCTGCACAGTTTCCTCAAACCGTGCGCAGGTCGTGCTCCTTCCTCTGGCAGGCCTGCACCAAGGCACACGGTTTACCCAGGTCGTGTGCAAGTCATGCGCAAACCATTTGCCAGGCCATTTTTAGCCTAAACCTTGGTTCCGAGATCCGAACAAGCCCCAAACACCTCTGTAACTCCCTCGGTCAAGTTAGGCATCCTCAATAGGCCTCAACAGAATAGTTAAACTGAAAAGAAAAAGGATATGTACCTCGTACAAAAACCCGGCTTCTTACAAGGTAGAGGATGATGAGCACTTTAGTGTTAAGACTGCCAGAGGGAGGTGTTGAGTTCAAACTTTATTGGATGCCTCAGGAGATGGGCTCAGTTGCATGTTGATGTAGCAATAAGAATTCATCACATACAGATTGAGGCAGTTGAGACCCCATGAACAGAACTACGCAAATCATGATCCAAATCTATCAATAGTAGTCTTTTCCCTAAGGATGTGGAGACGTTGTCTTATGGGAGAGTGCTTTGTGGTTTACTCAGACCACTAGAGCCTTAGGTACATCTTCACACAGAGAGACCTGAACCTGAGTTTGTGATGTTGGTTGGAGTTCCTACAGGACTATGACTTTGAGATAGTCTATACTTTAGTAAAGGGAAAATTTTTGGTAGATTCCCTTAGTAGGAAGTACCAGGCTTTCTTAGTGTAGGAATCTTTGGAGTAGTTAGCTTCCCTGTAGCTAACCTTGGTGGAGCATGAGGGTATAGTTTTTCTTTAGTCGATGGTGTTGAATCCTTTGCTCCTCAAGTGTGTGAGAGAGTCTCAACTAGGAGACATTGACTGAGAGGTCTTACGTGATTAGATATCCATATGAGATGCACCATATGGATATTCAGAATGAGTGAATCACATTATCTAGTTCCAAGGGAGAACAGTGGTTCTAATCATGATGTGGGAGGAGGTGATGTAGGAGTTCCAAACTTCTCCCTTAGTTGTACATCCTAGTTTGTGGAATATGTACAGAGATCTTCAGAGGTAGTTTTGGTGATCCGGCATGAGATAAAATGTAGTTAAGTTCATCTTTCAGTGCATCACTTGTCAACAAATAAAGGCTGAACATCAAGTTCTGGCAGGTTTTTTGCAGCCGCTTGAGATCCCGAAGTGGAAATGGGACAAAATATCCATGGAATTCATCACAGGGATTCCATACACAATGAAAGGACATGATTTCATCTAGGTGATAGTTGACCGACTCACAAATTTGGTGCACTTCATTTCCATTAGGTGGCAGAGTTCAGTGGAGAGTTTGGGGAATTTTTACGTATGGTAGATCATTCACCTTTACGGGGTACCCTTGATGATTTTCTTCGATCGTGATGTGCATTTTATGTCATGATTGCAGAGAGGCCTGTAGGAGGCATTCAGGACTAGGTTTTGGATGAGTACAGCCTTTCACCTCTAGATCGATGGGTAGACTGAGTGCACTATCCAGGTGATAGAGGATATGATGAGGGCTTGTGTGTTGGACTTCATCTAGAGCTGGGAGGATCAATTTCCCTTGGTAGAGTTTGCGTACAACAACATCTATCACTCTACCATTAGCATTGCACCTTTTGAGGCCCTATACGGGAGACCATGTAGGTCACCCTTGTGCTGGATAGAGATTGGAGAGTCATCTCTTGTGGGCCTGGAGTTAGTGCAGAAAACAATGAATAAAGTCTAGGTCATTTTTGAGTAGATGAAGATGGACCAAAGTAGACATAAATCCTATATATATCGTCATTATAGGCCCTTGGAGTTCGAGCAGGGAGACCGTATTTTCTTGCGAGTCTCCCCATGGTGAGGAATGAGAAGGTTTGGCCGGGGAGGAAAGTTATCCCTGAGGTTCATCAGGTTGTTCGAGATTGTGCAGTGGTTTAGCGGGGTTTCTTACCTCCTTTCCCTACCCCCATAGTTAGAGAGAGAGTATGATGTCTTTCATGTATCGCAACTGAGGAGATACATGCATGACCCTACGCATGTCATTTACTGGGGTGAGCTGGACATTGAGGATGAAGTCACTTTTGTGGAGTACCCAATGGTGATTGAGGATCGGCAGGAGAGGACCCTGCGTGGATAGACCATCCCTTTGGTTCACATGATGTGGCAGCAAAGAAATGTGCAGGAGAGTTCCTGGGAGTGGGAGAGCCAAGTGCGGGCTCAGTATCCTAATTTGTTTTCCTAGTTTTGCTTTTAGGGGATGAAAATCTTGGAGGGAATGGTGTAGAGACCTAGTTTTAAATTTTAAGACTCTAAAATATTTCTATATATATATATATATATGTTTAGAGCTAGGTGTTGAGATGTTGTGTGATTCCAAGGCCTGGTGTGCCCAAAATTAATTTTATAAAAATATTAAATATATTTTATATTACGCACATGCAGTTAATTAAAGGAAATGGGATAAATCATAAATAGTTGATCAAATCAGAAATTTGAGACCATGGTTGGGTCTAGAACGTGGTGTTTACCATAGTCGTGACATAAAATGAGTCATCATGGGACGTTTAGACCCCTCGCTCATTGGCAGTACGTTAAGTAGATTAAATTAAATGATTAATTTAATTAGTTAATTTATTTGACCTAACTCAAAAATTTATAAATGTATCACCATGGAAAATGATTCTAGGGTTATATCATAATTTCTGGAATCTGTCGGTGAGAGCTCCTCCCTCCTCCCTTTAGCAAATGATGATGAACCTCTGGATCAAGGAGAATCGAAGCATGACAAACACATCAGCTTCTTCCAATCATTTTGCAAGAATTTTCTTCACCAATTATCAATCCAAAATAGAGGTATGACTCATTTTTTGGTGTTTTATGCCTCTGGATTAAAAGTTTGAGTAGATTGATAATCGTTCTTCGATCTATGCCCCTCCCTGTAGCCTTTTCATGTGCCAATGTACTGAAATTAATTTATTTCAAT
Source organism: Viscum album (assembly GCA_963277665.1). Classification (NCBI taxonomy): domain Eukaryota; kingdom Viridiplantae; phylum Streptophyta; class Magnoliopsida; order Santalales; family Viscaceae; genus Viscum; species Viscum album. The sequence goes on from OY728125.1 coordinate 1,680,499,131, forward strand.
TGTTTATCTAACCCTAGATCACGTTCTTGATCATTGTCCAAGAATGTTTGGTCAAAGATCATCCAAAACCTTATTGTGGTTATTTTATCCCTTGTTTCTATACACGTTCTTCACCGGTTGGATCCCCGAGGTCTCGGTTCAAAAAAATTCGGGCGACCCGAGCTCGATTAGGCACCCGAATACGCGGTGGATCAATGAAACGTTGACAGTTTTATGAACCGAGAAAGATCTAGAAATATTGTGAGGCAAGGATGACTGATCTGGTCATTAATCATCAAGATCGTGAATATTATAGGTGCAATAGTGTATGAAATGATCAGCCAAACCCTCGTCAATGATTGAAGTATATTCATGGTGAGCAACAACTGAGATCTGAAAACCACATCCAGATCTATATTTTTTTAACATATTTGAGGCAGAATATAAGGTGGTTAGAGAATATTTGGAGTGGAAAATCGAATCTGGATTTTCTATGAAAATCACAACTACGCGATGTGTACAATGAATAACACATGACGTGTAGCCTCCCTCGGCAGTAATTCTAGGGTTTCTAGGAATTTAAGGATGACACAGTGTGTAAGCTTCCCTCACACATCATATATGCTCTTCCCAGTTGGACAATCCATGTGGTTGACCACATGGACACGGTGTCCAGTACACAGACACGGGGTCCAGTACACGAACATGACCACAGGACACGGCCCCTGTCCTGTTTAGTTAGGACGCGACATGTAGTTCACCTACACGACATGTTCTACTATATGGGGTGGAGCCGTGTGCTGGATAGGGACACGGCCAATCTTTGGAGTGGGATCACACACCATGTGGGTCCCCTCACACGTCGTGTTCCCCTTGATCTCTTCTGAACAATCTTCGAACAACCATATCTCCTTCATTTGAACTCTGATTTTGGACCACGAGTAGCCTATCATGAGTGTTTTTTCATATAGAATGTGATGATTCCCTAGGTAGAATATTTTTAGATATTATGTGAAATGTTCCCAGTTTGGAATGCACTGAGGCGACACCCGATTATGGCAGCGATCATACAGAATCACCAGAGAATTTAGGGCATAACCCTCCACCAGGGCTGGGCAGTGGAGCTCCCTGATGAAACTTCTGGGATTACCCTCTAGTAGGGATGGGAATTGGTATTCCCTAATGATCTTTTTTAGTTAATCTCTAGTAGGGCTGGGCAGTAGAGTTCCTTGATGACCTTTCGGGTGTAACCCTGTAACAGGGCTGGGTAGTGGAGTTCCCCGATGACATCTTCCAAGAATAACCCTCCAATAGGGATGGGAAGTGGAGTTCTCCGACAACTATCCAACGGTAACCCTCTAGTAGGAATGGGTAGTGGAGTTCCTCAAATACACTCCCAAGTGTTACCCTCCAGTAGGACTGGGTAGTGGAGTTCCTTAGTGACTAGTAGAGTAGGACCCTCCTATCGTACTAGGGTACGGGATCCTTACCTAGAAATTATGGCCCCTCTACTATGTAGCACAGTGATGAGATGTGGTTTGATGTAGCCTTGGATTAATGATGAAGATGAATTCTTTCCCCTACTAAGATGTAGGTTCCGGGTGTAGCGGAAGCGCGTTAGTGGGTGTACCCAACTTTAATTTTTCCATTAACAACGATCAATCCAAGATCCATCACAATAATAAAACGCCGGATCTTCAGAATAGAATTAAGAATGAAACAAAAGGAATTAATTCCCAAAACCATAGATAGGATCATCATATGTTGGTTATAATTAATTTAATTAAAAGATAAGAATTACCTTGATGGAATTCTCTCTCTGTTGATGTTTCTAGACACGATCTGATGTGATCCTTCATTGTGTCATAGAATCCAAGTGTAGTATTCCTCTAGTGGTGATCCACATGTGCTACACATATCTCTGGATGTCACCGAAGGGATATCTGGGTGCTAGCGTGAAATATCCTTCGCTTGCGATGTCCATCTTAGATCTCCTTGAGAGCTGCTTGCAAAGTGCTCTCCTTGATCCAGTGGAGGGGGATCTTTCTTGTATCTTGAGAGTATTCTTGGAAGAAAATGATAATCTCTTGTCTTGAGATATTTCTCTAGATCCTTTGTGCACAACCACTCAAAATGGCTAGGCTAATGAGAATTATATAATTGGGATTTTAATTACTTAGAATAATAAAATGAATTAATTACCCAAAATCATTTATTCATTTCATTTAATTATTAGTAAGACCCCATGTCTAATAATAACAGTTGACTATTATTATTACTTTATATGCGCCCAACAAATTACACCTAATATTATTTAATTAAATAAATAATATTATTTCTCACAAATCCCCAAAAAAAACTACACGGCGTGTACTTTTGTTTTTCCATTTTCTTTATTTTCTCCACTACATTTATTAGACCTTGAATAATGGCTATTTATTTCTCAAATAAATATCACTACATTACTTGCTAATAAATATATTATTTCTTCCATAATATATTCTCTTGAATAACTAGTGTGGAAATAAATGCAATCAGGCATCCTTGAATAATTATTAAACCACAATCGGGAATAATCTTGATTCAACTTGTTAAATTAATATTTAAATAAGATACGTGGACACACTTAGTGTGTGACCCTCTAGGACTCTTTCTCAATGGCATTAGGCAGAGCCTACTTAAATTCCAAGGTTATCATCTGAAACACTCCAAGGCACCCATATATAAAGAAGTTAACACCGCAATGGCGTGTCTCCCCCTACAAACACTTACCATGTAATGTAATCCCTTTGTCTTGATATCTCTAATCAAGTGGGTTGTATGCCGGTTCCATCAAACCATGTGCTCGATTATTATTTCTTTGAATTACCAGAATTGAACTTGCTCATTCCTCACCATGGACATGGATTTATTTAGGCTATATCAATTCCATAAAAGGGCCTAAGATATCTACTTCCATTATGGAACAGAAGGGAAAAATCCTTTCTCACATTATCTATTAATGCAGTATTACTCGTGATGCATCCAATATATCCTACCTCACTACAAACAGTGTGTCATCACGGTTTTCGTCAATACATCTAAGTGCGCAAGTTGTAATACCCATTAATAATAATCTTAAATTCTAAGGACCAATACACATGTTTACAGATAGGAACATCCAATGACACTATGAAATGTGGATTTCCTTCTAGCGGGTCTCGTTCTCATAATATCCTCCTGGATATTACCAAGGGCGCACACCATGAGAAGGTGCCTCAAAGTTTTATAAGTCCTCACCCCTAATGGCCTGTATTATTTGTGTCCCTCAAATAACATCATCCGGCCATAGAATATATATTCAAGAATAGTGTTATGGTGCATCCGGGTTCTCATCATAGCAGGGATTTTCTATGAAATTTTAGTGAAATAGCCATTCTTAGGACATTATCGCATGCATTTTCATACAGAATAACAATCAAGATGTGATAAGGTATTTATTAATGAATAAAGTAAAAAGTAGTTGGTTCTAGGCCACCAACTCCAATAGAATCCCACTTAGACTAGAGCCAACTACTAACAATCTTTAACCTGCTATCTCTTACATGATATTCATGCTTCTGCTGAGATAGGCCTTTAGTCATGGGGTCTTTTATGTTCTCTTCTGTGGACACTCTTCTCACTGCAAATTCACCCCTTTGATTAAAATCCCTCAAGAGGTTATACTTTTGGAGTATGTGCTTTTTCCGTTGATGTGACCTTGGTTCTTTTGCAATAGACACCACTACAGTATTATTACAATACAATGTGATAAGATCTTTACTACTAGGAACCACATAAAGCTCCTGGAAAAAGTTCCAAATCCAGACGGCTTCCTTGGCTACATCAGAAGCTGCTATATATTCGGACTCCACTGTAGAATTGGCAACAACTGGTTACTTTGAACTCTTCTAGCTCACAACTCCTCCATTGAGATAGAAAACATATCCAGATTGTGACTTCAGATCGTTTAGATATATCTGAAAACCATCATCATCATACTCTATGATGACAAACTCCTCGTCACCTCCATACACCAGGAATATATCCTTAGTTCTTATCAGATACTTAAGGATAGTCTTAACAGCAGACCAATGTTGTTCTCCTGGATCTTCTTGATATCTGTCTACCATGCTCAGTGCATAGGTAACATCAAGATCGGTACATAACATGGCATACATGATGGATCCTATATCTAAAGCGTATGGTATCTTAATCATTCTATATTTCTCCTCTTATGTCTAACAACACATTTTCTTATAAAGATATAGGCCATGTGACACTGGAACCAATCCCATCTTGGATTGTTCCATACTAAATCTCTTTAGTATCTTTTCAATGTATGTACCTTGACTTAGTCCAAGTATCCTCTTGGATCTATCACGAATGATATTGATCCCTAGAATGTAGGCGGATTCACCCAAGTCCTTCATGGAGAAACACTTGTTCAACCAGTCCTTAACTGACTCTAAGACTGGTACATTGTTTCCAATAAGTAATATGTCATCATCATATACTACTAGGATAATGACTGCATTCCCATTAAACAGCTTATAAATGCAGGGCTCACATTTGTTCTTAATGAAACCAAATTCCTTTATGGATTTATCTAATTGAATATTCCATGACCTGGATGCTTGTTTTAATCCATAAATGGATTTCTACAACTTGAAAATCTGTTTGGCTTCACCTGGTGTCACAAACCCTTCTATTTGTGTCATGTAGACATCTTCTTGAAGGTTCCCATTAAGGAATACTGTTTTGACATTCATTTTCCAAATCTCATAATCATGGTAATCTACTATGGAAAGTATGATTCTTATGTATTTAAACATGGAAATTGGTGATAAGGTTTCATCATAGTCAATTCCTCGATGTTTTATTAATCCTTTATCTACTAGACTTGCTTTATAGGTGCTAACTTGACCTTCCATGTCCAGTTTTCTCTTGAATGCCCATTTGTATCCAACAGGCTTTACATCAACTGGCTCATCGACCAAAACCCAGACTTGGTTCTGATACATGGAATCCATCTCAGAATTCATAGCTTCTAGCCATATTGTATCTTATGAAATTTATACTACTTCCTTGTAGGAGATAGGTTCATCATTGTCCAACGATAATGATTCACTGTCCTCAATGACTAGGAAACCAAATCTCTCTGGTTACCTTACCTCACTTGAGATCCTATGCAGTACTTGTGTTTCTGGAACCTCTTCCACAGGGACTTCTGGAACTTGTTCTTGTACCATCTCATGTGTATCTTGAGCATCAAATTCATCAAATTCAATCTTTATCCCACTATCCTTTTTGAGGATGTGCTCCCTCTCAAGAAAGATGGCTTTTCTAGTGATAATGACTTTCTTGTCTGAAGGGTTGTATAGGTAATATCCTTTCATTTCCTTGGGATATCCTATAAAGATACACTTCGTGCCCTATGGTGATAGTTTGTTTCTTGAGAAGGCCTTAACAAATGACTTGCATCCACATACACGTGTGTATGAAGGAATTGGTTTCTTTCCATTCCATATCTCATAGGGAATTCCATTTTCCGCCTTATTTGGCACTCGGTTTAATGTGTATGTTACAGTTTGTAATGCATATCCCCAAAAGGATAATGGAATATCTACATGACTCGTCATCAACCTCACCATGTCCAACAAGGTTCAGTTTCTCCTTTCAATAACACCATTCCACTGTGGTGTATAAGGAGGAGTGATCTAAGATAGAATCCCAGACTCCCATAGAAGATTGATGAACTCTTGGTTCAGATATACTCCACCTCGATTCGATCGAAGTTTCTTTATCTTCTTACCAAGCTGATTCTCTACTTTATTCTTGAATTTCTTAAATTTCTATAAGGACTCTGACTTATACCTCATTAATTAGACATAGTTATATCTACTCAAATAATTAGTAAAAGTAATTAAGTAAGAATATCCACCTCTAGATTCTACTATAAATGGTCTACAGACATCTATGTGCACCAATCCTAGAAGCTCTATGGCCCTCTCACCCTATCCACTGAAAGGCCTCTTGGTTATTTTACCTTGTAAATAAGTGTGACATCTATCAAGTGGTTTTAGCTCAGTAGAGTCTAAATAACCATCTTGGTAGAGCTTTGTCAAGCGATTCTCATTTACGTGACCGAGATGGTGATACCACAACTAGGTGATGTATGAGTCATGTGAGTTTGTTTCGTTATCGATTTTCAATAATTGGTTTTCATAATTTAATACATAAAAAACATTATTCAAATGCTTCATACCATAACATATGTTGTTCTTATAAAAGAGACAACCCTTATTTCCAAATTTGAAAATAAATCTATCCATATCCAAATAAGATACATAAATTATGTTCTTGGTGACACTAGGCACATAATAACAGTTATGTAAAACCAAAAGCATTCTAGTTGGCAATGAGAGATGGTAATCACCAATGGCCAATGCATTCAGCCTCACGCCATTGGCAGCTCGAAGATCCACCTCTCCTCTGGAAATATTTCTAAATATACTTGGTTCCTACATTTGAATACATACATGAGCCCCACAAGATGTATCTAATACCCAATGTGTAGAAATGGAAAGATTACACTCAATAAAGAACGTACCTTTAGCGTCCTCATGCTTCTAGGTGCAGTTCCTCTTCCAGTGGCCTTGCTTGCCACATGAAAAACATATCACCTCTCATTCCTTTCCCTGCCTCTAGATCTTCCCCTTCTTGGAGGGATAGTGCTCAGGGGCTTCAGACCGTTTATAAGTCCTTGGCCCCTTTTCCTTGTCCTTCATTTTCTTATTCACCATAAGGACTGCGGGTTTGTTACGCCTCATTTATTTATCTACCTAGCGAATTAAGGTCAGAAGTTCTGATAGACTCTTATCATTGTTTCTCATGTTATAGTTGATAACAAAGCTAGAGAAGGTCTTGGGTAGTGATGATAGGATGAGATATATACTCAAATCATCTAGGAACTTAATCCCTAAGATTTCCAGGCGTTCAATGTAGCCAATAAGCTTAAATACATGAGCCCCAGATGGTGCAGACTCTCCAAGATTAGTTGTAAACAAAGCACTGGAGATCTCATATCTCTCCTATCTCGCCTTCTATTGGTAGAGATATTTAGGGTGAGACATCATACTATACACGTCCATGTTTTCATATTGATTTAAGAGCTCATTAGACATGGACGATAGCATGAACAATTGGACATTTGTGGCATGATCCATATGTTTCATATACAGAGATAGTTCCTCATAACTGGACTCTTTTATAGGTGAAACAGGAATAGGCTCTTCCAACACAAAAAATTTCCTCTCGTGATGAAGGATGACGCGTAAACGCCTCTGTCATTCCTGGAAATTGGTGTTGATGAGAAGGTTTTCTTTCTCGAGTATGGTTCACAACAATTTTTTTGAAGTCATTTTTCTTTCCATTTCTACAAATTAAGATGAGAAAATGTTTAGTACTTTATTATGATAAAAACTGAGACAAATAAATAAATTAATACTTATTAGTCTCCCACTATTTTATCGAAATCCAATAGCCCTCACCATTGACTTTATAATATTCTGTTGCTTGAATATTCTAGTGTCAAGGATCCATATTACCCTTCGCATTACCCCAACTAGGGTTGGTCAAGCAACTTGAAGGGTTTTAGGTGGGCATTCTAAATTCCAACTGCATTAACTCATATCTCATTGATCCGCTGAGTGGACTCCCCAATCCTGAAACCCTTTTATTTTGGATTTCCTCAACCTTTGCCTCTTGGTCACACCAAGTCCTGCTGTGGAAGTCTACCCTTGATGTGAACCAATTCAAGTCAACCCAAAACCTTGAATTAGAATTCCTCAATAATTGAAAGCACCCCAACTATGATTGGTCAATCACTTTGAACTATGGTTCGATTCTAACCAAGATTATGGAAGGTTATACCGACTTAATATTTTCTTTGAGGGATTTTATCCTTATACGTAAATTTTCATTTTATTATCTTTTATTAAATACTTTTTAATATTGAGTGGGATATAATTAAGTGATTAACCATGTCTAAGATAATATTTACGCATAAGATGGACTTATTTTAGTTCCATCTTGCATGCTTGTTTAATTCATTAATTGTGTGATCGTGACAACACACCCACAATAAATAAACCATGCAACTGACATAAAAAAAATAAATGGTATGATAATGAGCTTTCTCTATTGGTTAGTTTATCTATTGGTTGATAAACTAACCCAAGACCTAGGGGAGAAACACCTTGAACCTTTTGGGTTCATGTTTACAGCTTTCCACCTGTTCACCTTTGTATCTCCTTGGATTGGTTTCACCCTGGCTCCTAACTTGAGCCACCTCCACTGGCTTGGGAGCTCCATCCATTACATATGATTTTATCTCACTCACAGGTGAGGGGTAAAACAGGGTTTTACATAAAATAAACATTGGGCATGCAGGCCCTACATATTGATGAGGAGAAGGCTTGCAAGCCAAAAAAATTAATTTAAATAAATTAATTAAAAGAAACCATTCACATACAAAGGTCTTGGTATAACTCATGATCATCCATACATGCAACGATATTTATGTATAAATAAAACTATCATTCAATTCTTTAATCATTCTTGTTTAAGATAAATCACCCTCAACTCAATTAATTATCTTTAATTAATTAATCTTTTTATATTAAACCCTTTTTCTGAATTTCCTTGAGATTCTCATACATCATAATTTTAAACAAATAAATTCATTTAAAATTATCTTTTTACATAACTTGTATCTTAGAGTCAACCCAGTGAATTCTCATTCATAACTACCCAATGAGTAGAAACAAACATTACGCAGATGTTAAATTAAACACATATATATATAACACATATCACGTGTTGTGCCTCATCTTTATGCATGCACTATGGTACACGTATCAAGGGTTTATATAATATAATAATAAATTTTAATAAATCTACATAATTTGGATGAGTAAACGACGTGTATTTCTAACTACATGGAGTGTACTTTTTTTCACTGTCCATCTGAAGTACACACCCGGGGACATGGATTGTAGATGTAATTCAAAAATCTTCGGAGTACACGGCATGTTTAATGGGACACACATCGTGTAGTATCTATGTTACATAGTTTCCAGCCGGGAAAGCCGTATATAGGGTACACGGTCCTACCCAAACCTTAAGGTACTACACACTGTGTTTAGTAGTCCACACAACGTGTAATCCAGAAACCATGTGTCACATGTTCCTGGTCAACACACGGAGTCTTAAAGACTTAGATAGAATCCATTGACACGACCTGGTTTGGAGAACTAGTCCGATGCATTGAACCTAGACTACACGGCGTGTACTGCCGAATACATTTCGTGTGTTCTGGTGTTGTATGGCCAGGAACTTTTGGAACTTTCATATGAGATCCACTATTTTATTTTAATAAAAATTAAAATAAAAAATTGTTTCTGTAAGGTGAAAAAGAAACGAGAGAAGAGGAACAGATCTCGAGATTCGGATTTGCAGAATGATTAACTTGAATTGAAACAAATAAATTATTAAATGCATAAATCATCAAAGAAAAACTAAATAATTATAATCAACGATATGACTGCTCTGATACCACTTGTAGGTTCTGGGTGCAGCAAAAGTGCGTTAGTGGGTGTACCCAACTTTAATTTTTCTATTAACAATGATCAATCTGAGATCCATCACGATAATAAAACATTGGATCTTCGAAATCTAACGAAGAATAAAACAAAAGGGAAGGAATTTCCAAAACCATAGATAGGATCATTATATGTTGGTTATAATTAATTTAATTAAAATACAAGAATTACCTTAATGGAATTCTCTCTTCGTTGATGTTTCTGGTCATGATCCGGTGTGATCTGTCGTTGCGTCGTAGAATCCAAGTGTAGGATTCCTCTAGTGGTGATCCACACATGCTCCACGTATCTCTAGATGTAACCTAAGGGATCTATGAGTGCTAGCACGGAAGAGCCTTCTCTTGCAATGTCTGCCTTAGATCACCTTCAGAGCCGCTTGCAAAGCGCTCTCCTTGATCTGTTGAAGGGGGATCTCTCTCATAGCTTGAGAGCGTTCTTAGAAGAAAAGTATTCTCTCTTGGATTGAGAGATTTCTCTAGATCCGTTATGTACAAACCCTCAAAATGGCTAGGCTAATGAGAATTATATAATTGATATTTTAATTACTTATAATAATAAAATGAATTAATTAACTGAAAGCATTTATTCATTTAATTTAATTCTTAGTATGACCCCATGTCTAATAATAACAGTTGACTATTATTATTACTTGACATGTGCCCAAATAATTACACCTAATATTATTTAATTAAATAAATAATATTATTTCTCACAAATCCCCAGAAAAACTACACGGTGTGTATATTAATATACAAGGCGTGTACTTTTGTTTTTCCATTTTCTTTATTTCCTCCACCACATTTATTAGACCTTGAATAATGTCTATTTATTTATCAAATAAAAATCATTGCATTACTTGCTAATAAATATATTATTTCACCCACAATATATTATCTTTAATAACTAGTGTCGAAATAAATGTGATCAGACATCCTTGAATAATTATTAAACCACAATCAAGAATAATATTTATTCAACTTGTTAAATTAATATTTAACTAAGATACTTGGACACACTTAGTGTGTGACCCTATAGGCCTCTTTCTCAGTGGAATTAGGCAGATCCTAACTAAATTCCAAGGTTAGCATCCAGAAACACACCAAGGAACCCATAGAGAAAGAAGTTAACGCCGCAATGACATGTCACCCCCTATAAACGCTTACTATGTAATGTAATCTCTTTGTCTCAATATATCTAATCAAGAGGGTTGCATGTTGGTGCCATAAACCCATGTACTCGATTATTCTTTCTTTGAATTCTTGAAATTGAACTTTCCCATTCCTCACCATGGCCATAGATTTATTTAGGCTATATCAATTCCATCAAAGGGCCTAAGATATCTACTTTTGTTATGGAACAGAAGGGAAAAATACTTTCTCACATTATCTATTAATGCAGTGTTACTTGGGACGCACCCAATATATCCTACCTCACTACAAATAGTGTGTCGTCATAGTTTTCTTCAATACATCTAAGTGTGTGAGTTTTAATACCCATTAATAATAATCTTAAAGTCTAAGGACCAATATACACATCTGCAGATAGGAAAATTCAATGACACTGTGAAATTTGAATTTCCTTTTGGTGGGTATCGTTCTCATAATATCCTCCTAGATATTACTAAGGGCGCACACCATGAGAAGGTTCCTCAAAGTTTTATAAGTACTCACCCCTAATGGCATGTATTATTTGTGTCCCTCAAATATTTTCATCTGCCCATAGAACATATATTCAAGAATAGTGTTATGGAACATCCGAGTTCTCATCATAGCAGGGATCTGCTATGACCTTTTAGTGTAATATCTGTCCTTAGGAAATTATCACATGCATTTTCATGCAGAAGAACAATAAAGATGTGATAAGGTATTTATTAATGAATAAAGTAAAAAGTAGTTGGTTCTAGACCACCGACTCCAACATAAGACACATCCATGTGACGTGACCTAAAATAGTGTAGGCGAGTCAGTGCCGCCCAAAGCAAATAGTATCGAGGTGTGTTGATTGAGTTTCTTCAACTTGTGTGTTCAAGGTAGATGTGTAGGATTCTGGGAATTATTGATGGAACCTTTGGAACTATTGGCTCTTCTTCTTGGGCGGGGTTGTGATATGGAGATCCCCTTACTCACTCATTTGGGATTATTTGATTGAGTATATATATATCCTTTCTTTTGTATCCACTCCTTGGATTTAGACACTCTCCTTCCTGGAGAGGCGAAGACATGTGGGGTATGCCACATACTTTCCGTGTTTAGATTCTCATGGTTGGATGATTCTAATCTTCTGCTATAGGTGGAGAAGCCTTGATGGGTAGTTCATCTACTCACCATGTTTAGTACTTGTGCTTAAATGAGATTACTTTCACTCTCTTGTTGGGTTGAGCTATACTCTTTCACTATACTTTTTTATATCTTCTTTTTTTATCTTCTATTGCATCTCTTACTACTCCCCCTTCACCCTTTTGGGGTGTTCTAATGGGTATGTATATACTCACCCACGCATAGTCTTTTTCCACACGTGTCGTATCTTTTGAAGATAATGGATAGTTCAAGTGTGACTTTAGAGGAGATTATGGATATTGGGTGTTTGGACCGCATACAGTGGTCATAGCTTGGGATATAGAAGCTGGGATCACTCAGTTATTTACTCTAATCCATTTTTGTCAGGTTGGGACATATTTATGGTTGGGTGTGTATTTTCCCCTTTTCTTTTTATTTTACACTACTGTACTTTTGTACTATCTAAAGGTTCATGCATGCTTGGTTTATTTTATAGCATTATTGCATCTTTTCTTCTTTACCTCTGCAATTTTTCAATGAGTTAGTTGTGTGTGTGTGTACAGGTTTCTAGGAAAAGGCCTCCTTGAGTTATTTATGCATTTGGTGCTTGCCGCCACCCCCAGGCCTATAGAGGCGGGCTTGGGGTAGTTGTGGCTCGAGCCCCGGAATGTGTCAGGTTATGACAGTGTGCTTCCTCGATCAATTCTACCAACCCTAAAATTCTCTTCTCGTTTTTCCTTTACTTTTAGAGATACCATCATATCATGGAAACAAGGAGGATCCCACCCAAATTTTGGGTAATTTAGGTCAGCATATGGATACACAATAGAGGAGAGAGTCATTTGGCTACTTCTGAGGGATCTTCATCAAAACATATAGTTGAAGATAAGAGAATTGGACATCTTTTGTGAAAAGTATACATACTTTTTTTATTTTATAGTTTACATGGTTTCAATTTTGGAGCATGATGATCTTGGTTTTTGGGTTTCTTTAATGTCTTACACTGCTTGAATAATCATTATTTAGTGTAAGAAACCCATCAATGTTCACTATTGCAATTTTTGCATCTTGACTCTCTGAAAACAATGATATAAGAAGCAGATCCTTGATTTCATTCATGAAATAAATTCATACTAAACTCGATTGGATTTTAGTAATATTGAATTCATCATTATTGTTTTTAATAGACTTACCTTTAGTTATCTTTAGGTTTAAAATTCCACACAACAAAAACATCTTGTTTAATATAGAAGGCTTTTTGTACATGTTTGTTAAGGATTTCATCAATCTTGTGGTAGTTTTATATACCTTTATGTTGAAGGAATAATTTCTCACTAACTATAGGTATAAAATTCCCAAGTCTTGTTGTTTCATCAAATCCTAATCCACATATGACATTATTGCTTGTTTTTATCCCATCAGTAGAAGGAGTATCTACTTTTGATGTAGATGATCTTGAATTTGTGACTTTCGTTTTTTACTTTTAACTTTTTAATATGAATTTGTATGCGATACCACTTGTTATGAAAATTATATAACAAAAAAAGAAATAGATAGAAATCAAGCACAATGATTGATATGGTTAGGGTAGAATGTCTTTTTTCCATGAAGGGGAGCAACAATTCACTATGTCTTTAGAGAATTATGAGTATTTTTAAGATAACATAGTCACACACATTCATGTGACCAATGTAAAAATTTGAATATATAAGAAAATCCAATGAGTATTGGATTTATGCATTGAAATGACTTTCTGTGTGAAATAAATTTTTAGTATATCCGCATGCACATCAATAAAAAGGTTGACTTATGTATTTCCATATAAAATTATAACATTCTCAGTTTTTAATGATCTTTAAACCCGCTTTTATTTATAATTTATAGTTATTTTTATTTTGACATATTTTTTTCAATAAAAATCACCCTTACTCGTTTTTTATTGAGGTTTTGTAAAGGTAAAATAGGATTTAAGGCCTTGTGTAAGGGTGGTTGTTGAGTTTCAAGGGATGTGCAAGGTTAAGAGACCTGAATAAGGGTAAAAATTCTTACCCTTATGTGAGTTTTATTATTTGCGTAAGGGTAAACCATGTTACCCTTATATAGCACCTATTTTGGGAAAAATACTTTAAACCCCATTGTTTTTTTATTTTTTTCCATATTGCATTTGTAACATATTTTGATGATTTTAAATGCCTAAAATCATGGTAATTAATTCCATTGACTCATTTAAAGGTTGAAACTCTTTTATGGAAGGTTTTAAACACTCCACATTGAATATTTAGGTAAAATAAAAATTAAATATTTAATTTAATTTATAGCTTTAATGCAATGAATCTAAACATGGTGTTAAGTGATGGATTTAATTTTGAGGTTATTGGCACTATAAACTAGAACACGGTATTGATATTTTAAAAATAATCGATCCCCCTGCCTTAGGTTTTTGATATCCTCTTAAGTTTGGTAAGCCTAGAACTCCTTTATCTGGGATTTGAGAAGTCTTCTCTAAATTAACCAAACTCTTCTTCTGGTTTCCAAAAACACCCCCTATCCTTTTTTCTAGGTGCAGTGTCCGAAAGGGATAAAATCCACGTATTATTTTCCTTGTTTAATTGAAAATAATATTCCTATAGGATTTGAATAATAATTTCTGGAGTGAAAATAATTTGTATATTATATTTTAACAAGAAATAATAATTATCATACTAAAATTGGATTATTCTAGTGAGAGATAATATTATCACATGTGAAATTATAATTATACTTTAAGGAAGAATCTATTAAGAACATGTTATAACTTAAATGTATAATTAGAAATTATTAATGAGATAAATAAAGTATTATTAATTATGGAATTGTGTTTATTCTCTAGGAAATAATCTTGAATTATCAATAAGTATAATAAGGAATTATTATGTATATTCTGGATAATCCAAGAGAGAAAATTGATTATTTCATGTGATATTTTATTTCTTTTAGAAATAAAATAATTGAATTTGGTTCTAGGATTCCTTGGAAAGTATTTTGAGCCAACAAATACATGAACATGATTCAGGTGACATTCCTTGATGAACCTTAGAGATCCCCGTCAACGAACTTGAGATAGTAAGTCCTTAAATTTTATGCATGTATTATATGAGTTATTGGCATGATTTTTCATCATACGTATGTATCCCTAAGGAACATATATGTTATGCTTTGTCACATAAGGTGTGCATGTAACCTTTAACCTTTTCTTGTGCTGCTTGCGTATGGATTGTGATGATTATGATAATGTTTGATTTGATGTAATGTTTGATCTATCATTTTCATCTTGTATCATATGTGTTATCTTTGTCTTCTATGGATGAGTTATCAGTGGGTCCTATAGGGCCATTACCTGATACAAACGTGTTAGTTGTGAGTTCAACATGCATTGAACTATACCTACTAAGGGATGTGTTAACCATGTTTAGGTCTATTCTGAAGGGGGAATGTGTCAGTACATCCATCGAGTTTTCTTCTGGCATGTATTTGAGATGTTTCCTTCTAACATGGTGAATAATTAGGTAGAGTCGGTCTCAAAGGACCCAAAATATGTTTTGTGTTTATGTGATATATTGTCATTTATCGATGTTTCTTTCTAGCATGGTGTCGAAGTAGGTAAGGTCGATCTCTAAGGACCCAACACATGTTTGTATTTGTGTGATATATTATTTTTTATATTTATACCCTATTTACATTCATGGAATTAACTTATATATTTTATGCACTGATGTTAAGGGTCATTTGTGGTGTCCTACTAAGTCTTTTAATAACACCCTACTCGAACATTTCAGTGCACTTGTAGATTTAATGCTTAGAGATTTGGCAAAGAGAAAGGGTCATGTGGTGGAAGGTTGAGTAGATGGAGCTGGAGGATGTGAAAGTTTCTGGATGGATTTCGAGTAGTGCATCTGATGTAGCTTTTATTTAATAGTTTTACCTATAACTTGGATCCTTGTTAAGTTTTAGTTATTATATCATGTATGACATGTTTCAGTTTCTATATGTACTCAAATTATTTATTATATTATTTATTTATTATTTAAGCTTGGACATTATACTAAAGGTATAATCCCCCCACTAATGGACTTAGACTCTCACTTCTAGTTGGAAGCCTCTTTTATATAGGGAAGCATGCAAGAGTTCATGTGGTACTCCAGCTCAGACCTAATGGTTCATGTTGGGATTTTACAAAATGGTATCACAGATCTGGATTCACAAACTTGTCTTTTATCTTTTCCTTGATTTTGGATAGGGTGGATAAGATTTAGGATGGTAGGGACTCAGGTAAGGTAACTATATCAATGTTAGATCAGTACAGGGTAGTGGACCTCTGAGTTACCATAAAGTGGGGAATTTATGTTTTTGTTATTCGTTGTTATCATTTATTAAACTCACCTTAGTTGAAGGACATGATGTTGATATATTGATTTATGGGTTTTTTTGTGTGTTCAGGCATCATGTTAGACACATAGGTTCATGTTCCATATATACCTATTACTTGTATTAGATAAAGCCCAAATAATTATATTCTTATTGGAATTATGATATGTGCATTGGTACATCATTTTTTTCATGATTTATTTGAATTTTTTTGTATTCTATTCTTGAGTGTATATGTGTGGTTGTGACTAATGTGAAGGTATTGGAGGTTTGAATTGGGTTTTGGGTAGTGCTTGTGGGGGTTATACCTTGTACTTGTGGGTAGCCTCATGGGTTAAACCTTGTTGTGATCCCTTGTTTGTTCTCAAGTGGTTTTCAATTTCCTTGTTTAAGTTGTTGGCTTTTCTCATTATTGTATTTATCTAAGGTATATTGGGAATCTCAATAAATACTACCTCATAGACATCTTGAATATCCATTTATACCCCTTATCATATAGTATAATACATTCGATCATACTCCCTTAGTTACTCTAGTAGTTCAAGCTATAAAACTAGTCTAGTCAGGACTCTTTTGGTTGGTTCCTGTTTAAAGAGGAGGATCCCACAGGGGTAGGACAACTATGGTTGATTATGATCGCAACTTCTAACTTCAAAATTCCTCATCCTTCCAGATCAATGGAGGCCCTCGGGATTCATAGGATTGAATACAAACCATTTAGAAGATTTTCAACCTGATAAAGACCTCAGAGGATTGATAGGTTAATCTTGCAACCTTCATGCTTCAAAGCGTAGCTAGAATATGGTGGGATGTTATGATGAAGAATGGTAAACTAGAAGGGATGACTTGGGTGACCTTCATATATATCTTTTTCAAGGAGTTTTTCCTTGATGCACTAAATATGGATCTTTTATAGAAGTTTATAGAACTCTATTAGAGAGCGATGATATTTTCCTCCTATTTATCATGCTTCATGGAGATGATTTTCTTTGCTTCTATACTAGTGGGGAATGATGATCGAAAATTAAGAAAGTTTGAGATTGGACTCTTCCCAGAGTTGAGGTGATGGTTCAAAAATTTTGACCTAAAAACCTATGTTGTAGTGCTTCATAAAGCACTTTTAATAGTGAAGGGCAGCAAGGAAGATAGAGTTGTTGGACTTTATCCTACTCTCAGTGGATTGAAAAGTGCATTCTCTAATAAGTCATGGTTGATTATTCTAAGAATAGGAATAAGAAGTCAGAGGATGGATGCCAAGGCAACGGTCGACAATCATAGCAAAGACAATCCTTTTTGACTCCTTATATGGGGAGACACTCTATTGGATTCTATAACTATTTGAGGAATGTACACTTTCAAAAGGATTGCACCTTTCCCCTTAATTATTGTCACTAATGTGCCAAGATAATGCATCTGAAGTGGTTCTAGGTATTTGAGGATGTGCTCAAATAAGTCAGACACAGAACCTCAACAGTGAGTGAATACCCCGCAAAGGTCGATAAACCAAGTGACTCATGAGACTTGGTGGAATCACGGAGTGGTGGATGGTTGGGCTTATGCAATTTATTAATATCCAACAAACAATAGAGAGGGACCTTTCACAGTATGAGGTGTGATCTATTTTATTATTCACCTCTATATATTGATTGGTTGTTATAGGAGAATATTTTTCATTCATATATGCTCAAGTGGTTTTTAGTTTGGATTTACCAGTTAATTTATCTTCTGATCTTATGTCTGGTGTATAGGCTCAGTGATCTGAGTTGTTCAAGTAAGACCACTAGAGATATTTTTTGAGGATTAGAGGTCTTTAAAGGGTTATAATTGTAACATTATCAGTTTTTAATGATCTTATAATCTCTTTGGTTAATAATTTATAATTATTTTATGTGGAAATATTTTTTTCAATAAAAATCACCCTTAATTGTGTTTTTATAATGTTCCATAAAGGTAAAATAGATTTGAAGGTTGTGCATAAGGGTGTATGTTGAGTTTCAAGGGATGTGTAAGGGTAGGAGACCCATGTAAGGGAAAAAATTATTACCTATATGTGAGTGTTATGAGCTAAATAAGATTAAACCATGTTACCCTTATGCAGTGCCTATTTTGGAAAAAAATACTTTAAACCCCACTGTTTTTTTATTTTTTCTTCCCAAAATGCATCTGTAACCACTTTTGAAAATTTTAAAAGTCTAAAATCATGGTAATTAACTCAGTTGAATCATTTAAAGGTTACAAATATTTTATGGAAGGTTTAAACACTCCATGTTAGATATTTGGGTTAAAGACAAATTAAATGTTTAATTTGATTTTTGGATTTAATGGAATGACTGTGAACATGGTGTTAAATGCTGAATTTAATTTTAATGGTTTCCATTTCTGTAAACCAGAATGTGGTATTGATATTTTAAAAATACACAATCCTTGTTACCTTAGGTTTTTGATGTCCTCTTGAGTCTAGGAATCCTATAAATCATTCATCTAGGATTTGAGAAGTCTTCTATGAATGAACAAAACTCTTCTTCTAGTTTCCAGGCATAGAAAAACACCCCCTCTTCTCTGTTCTTGGTACATTGTTAAAAAGGAATAAAATCTAGGTATTATTTTAATTGTTTAATTTAAAATAATCTTTCTGGATGATTTGAATAAGGATTTATCAAGTGATAATAATATAGAAATTATCTTTGAATAATAAAGAAACATTATCATACTAAATATGGATTATTCTAGTGATATGGAATATTATCACATGTGAAATTATAATTATTCTTTAAGGAAGAATCTATAAAGAACATGCTATGGATTAAATGGATAATTTGAAATTATCCAGGAGAGAGAAAAATTATTATCACTTTTGGAATTATGTTTATTCTCTAAGAAATAATCTAAAATTATCAAGAAGGATAATAAGTAATTATCATGTATATTCTAGATAATCCAGGAGAAAAAATTGATTATCCCATGTGATATTTTATTTCTTTTGGAAATAAAATAGTTGTATTTGGTTATAGGAATACTTAGCGAATATTTTGAGCCAAAAAACATGTGTATGTGATTCAGGTGATGTTCCTTTACAAAACTTGGATATCTTCATCAATGACCTTGATGTAGTAAGTCTTTATCTTTGGTTCATATCTTATATGGGTTATTGGAATGATTTTTTGGTGTGCATGTGTATCACTAAGAAACCTATATCAGATGCTTGATCACATGAGATGTATGCTTGGACTTTGACTTGTGTGTATGTTTATTGCATATGGATTATGATGATTATGATACTTCTTGATTTGAAATGATGTTTTATTTGTCATTTGTGTTTTTTATCATATGTATTGATGCATTTGTCTTCTATAGATAAGAAAGCAGTGGGGAATATAGGGCCATTACCTAAGATAGATGTGTTAAGGGTGAGATCTATATGCATTGGATTATCACTATTTAGGTATGTGTTAGCCATTTTTAGGACTATCTTGAGGGTGGGGTGTAGCAGGCTAGCCATCGATTTTTCTTTCAGCATGTGTTCATGATGTTTCCTTTGGACATGGTGTTGAAGTAGGTAGTGTCGATCCCCGAGGACCTGACATATGTTTTCTATTTATATGATATATTGTTATTTACCAATGTTTCTTTCTTTTATGGTGTAGAAGTAGGTATGGATGGTCTATATGGACTCAACACATATTTGTATTTGTGTGATATATTGTTGTTTATATTTTCACCATGTTTATGTTTAAGGAATGTACTTGTATATCTTGTGCACTAATGTTAATGTTCGTCGTTAGTGTCCTACGAAGTCTTATACTATAACACCCTAAGTTTTTATAAATTATTTTTGAATAAATTAAATTTCTTTGATAGCTTATGTTACATGCAACACCAATTTTATCATGTGTTACACACAACACTGAGTTTTAACAAACCACGATATATTATTAATATTATTATTTAAACGTTATCATTATAACCTAGTCAATTAACTTAATGATAAGAATAGTAATAAATACTTTTAAATATTAATTATAATGATTTTATATAAATAAAACACATTGATAAAAAAGTACTTGATTTTTAGAAAATTATTTATATGTTTCTAAAATACTATTTTCTCAAAAAAGGGTTTTTTAATTATTTGTGTGAACAATAATAAAATTAATTTTCAATAATTTTTAAAAAATAAATTTTATAAAATAAAATTAATTTTTTAAATCATCATGTAAAAAATATCTTAGGGTGAATTTTTGGAATTTTTTTGAAAAGATTATTTTCTCAGTGAATAGTGAAAAATACTGATTTTTATTAAAAATTGTCTTTTTGTTTAAATAATTTATAAGGTTATTTTTATAAAATGGGTTTAAAAGTAAAATTACTTAAATTATATATCAATAAATAAAATTTTGGTCATTGGGGTCATTTTTCATATTTAATTTTGATATAAAAACTTTTTAAACTTTTGAACATTTTCTCTTTGGAAAATTGCTTTCTCGTCACGTCTGCAGGTTTAATTTTAAATTAAATTTTGACACTTATATGAATTTAATTTGAAAAAATTAATTCCATGTTTGGAATAAGAATAATTTATATTATATAATAAGTTCAACTTAACTTTTTACCATAATGAATAATAAAAATAGTAAAAATTATTTACTGCGATTAAGGTAAAAATGAGTTTACATGGGCGTTAAACTAAAAAAGATAAGGGTTAAAAATGATAAAAAAAACTTGTAAAACGCCTATATTATGGCCATATTTATAAATTCTATCTTATGGTTTCTATAATTCCCAATTTTTTATCTATTTTTCATGAGAAAAATATGGGTACGCCTTTTTCTTTTCAAAAAATAATAAGTGTGTCGCTCGCCTTACTTATAAAAGGTCACCCCTTACCCCCTATTATTAACACTTAAAAACCCATTTTTTCAATAACTTACCAAATAAATTCATTAATTACATCATCCCATCCTATAATCCTTATTTTTATCAGATATCTAACCTAAGAATCGTTTTGGTGGAAACCACAAGAAGTTGTGCAAAGAAGAGGTAACACCCCTAACTGAGTGTTTTATTTTATTTCTTCATCCACATCCTTTAATTATTATTAAAATATTATGATATAATAATATCATTTTATTATATATACTTATATGTTGTTATGTTAAGATCATGACTTACAACCATCTCCTCTTCCATTAAATGGGATATGAAATCACTATTAATGTGTACGACGGACTACCGCCTCGCGAACCAATGTTATTCATTTTCCATATCCATATATCACATATGGATATAATGATGGATTAAATGTTTATATATTATATTTATGATATTATTATACTTATGTAATTATTATATCACATATACCTTCATATTTTCTATTCTATGTGAATACGACAACGTCACTCATGTGTACAGCGGACTACCACCACACGAAGCGATGTGATTCATTCACACTTTACATGGAAGGTAATAAGGATGGGTTTAATGAAAATATATGATATATATGACATAAAAATTATTATATAATGGTAATATATTATCTACTATTCTTTCATTCTTTCTGTTTGGAAAATGAAAATAGCATTCATGCGTACGTATGATCTACCATCTCCATGAACGATGTATTTCATTTTCTATCTCTAACTCTTATGGATTGCACTAAAAACATATATACTGAATATATATGATATTTATATCATTTTTAAATTTATATATATTATTTAACCATTATAAAATTAAGAGTATCAAAAATAACAATCGAAGCATACACGAAAAACAAATAATTTATTGCCTGAAACGTGACTTTAACATGGAATTATTAATAAACGGTTAATAAAATTCAAAATAAAATTGTATATGGTATGATATATATATATGTATTATTATTTAATATTTTTATAATAAACTTATATTTATTATATAGGCTTTTTGAATGTTTATGAAGGAAGTCGAGACTTAAGGCAAGGGATTTTCGTCTCACTTTTTACTTCTGTGAGACACATGTCATATTCATCACCTATTTATTTTTTGTGGTGTATATAATACCCATAAATTTATTTTATTATTATTATCCTAAAAATTATTGGGATTTACATATCCATTTTAGTATTTATTTTTCATGGGGTTTATGATTCAAAAGTTTCCAAAGTGGTGAGAGATTTTGTGTCTCAATTTGCGTTCCTTGAGATATATATTATGTTATGAACCCATATTATTTTATATGGTGTATATACAGACACTTTTACATGTAATATAATTAATTTATTTATTCTCATGATATTTTAAGTTCCACTTAATTTTATTCCTTCATGGGGATTTCAATTCAAAGTTACCAAAGTGGTAAAGATTGTATATTACAATCTCATCGTTTATTAAGGATTGTTTATGATTATGTTTCTAATGATAAAATATTATGATATATCTCTCAAAAAACTCATGAATTTTCTTATCCTATAGTTATTTCATTATAATATGTTTTTTTCCTTTATTTTTATCTCTTTATGTACTCAAGAGTTCAAAAGAATGTTTTTAAGAAAAATCGTCTTTATTTCTCTCTTCGGTTGAAACCCGTTTTTATTCCAAAACCAAGTTTTATAAAAATATTTTCAAAATTGTTTTTAACATTATCCAAATTATTTATTAAATACATTTTTACCCATGTTTTACTTTTTTTAAAAATGTTTTGAAAGTAATATTTGTGTTGTTTTCCAAATAATGTTTGTTTGGATTTTACCAAAAATATGAAAGGAATCTTTATTTTAACATGTACAACATGAATAGAATTATCCACCATCATGAACAATAATTTATGTTAAGATTACTTTATAATATTCTAAATATATTTTCAAATAAAAGTATTTTTGAAATTTTTTATGTTTTAAAAAGTGTTTTCAAAGTGGAAATGATATTTTCCTCAAGAAATGTTTTAAGTGATCTTTCAAAATAATTTTCTATCTAAGATGACATTCTTTAATGCTATTTATGATTTAATGGTGATATGATACAAGAATGCTATTCTTATTATTTCTCTAGATGATTTATTTTTATGATGATAAGATTTTTATGAAACCTGCTTCTATTCCACGGGTTATACCATAGTAAAATACTTATGAAACCCACTTCTTTTCATGGGTTATGTTATGATTAAATAATGAAATGATTATGAAACAAGTACCTTTTCCATAGGTTATGATATAATTAAATGTTTATGAATCCTATTTCATATCATGAGTTATGATATCATGAATGTTTTATGATCTTGTGGCACACATACGTATGATTTGCATTATGTGATGGGTGGGACCTATATCTTCCTCCAATACATTGGGTAAAGATTTATATCCCATGAGATAGACAGGACTAAAACAGAGAGTGGACCCAGTTCATTAAGGGAATTTTTCCTATATGATGGTCTTGGGAGTGAACCTTAAACTACTATGATGGTTTGGTGAGTGAACTCATTCCACTATGATAGCCTTGGTAGTAATCCTTGACTATTATGGAAATGGTTTTCTATTCTTATGTATATTCCACAATTCCATGTCTTATGTCAATGTTATGCTCTCATGGCACATTTTCTTTAATTTCCTTATGATTCATGTATTATGAACTGTCAGTATTTATTTCCTGACTCAATATTATAATATTTTATATGAAGGGTATGGTTTTTAAATGTTATGCTCAAGTTCCCATACCCTTCTTCTCATGTTATGATTATGTATCTCCCTTTTTTACCCTTATTGAGTATCTGAGATCACCCTTTCTTATGTTTCCTTTCCATAGTTTATGAAGAAATGTATTATGTATGAAATGTCTAAGAAGGGTGATAGTTACAAGTAAATTATTGGAAGATTATGTATTTCACATATGAACCATCATTTATGTTTCCATGTTTCCAAAGGCACTATACCTTTACAGTCCTCAGGCATGTGTTTGTGTAATGTAATTAATATTCATCTAAAATATGTAATATCTTTGTATGAAAATCCTAGATCATTATAGTTGGTATCAGAGGATTGGTTTAGTTAACCTTTGGAAACTAGGATGAGAAAATTTTAATGAGATCCCTAAGGACATGTCTAATAATAATTTTAGGGATGATTCAAGGTATAGGAAAATATCTTCAAATTTTGGTAAAGGATAGAGTGAGTGGTTTCTAATAAATTACATCCCAATTTGGATACTATAAGTGGATGTGGATCTGAAATGGAGGTACCTGGGGGTAATAACTCTGAAAATGGTGCATTGATTTGGACTCAATCATTACCTGATGCATGATAACGAGCCTTATCGCACACCTAGTTTGACACTTTTGGGGTATATGCTTTAGAAATTCAAAAACTCTTTATAAATCATCATGAAGGATTTAAATATATTATTAATATTAATTACCTAGTTCAAGCCTAATATTTCATAGATTTAAAAGAATGTTTCATGATTTAAACATCCTATAAATTATTTTTCATGATTATGTGGTTCCCCACTATGATTATCGTTGCTTACACTATGCTTTTTAGTTTTAGTCAATGGATAGAAACTAAAGTAACCATGTTAATGACAATTTTGATGGATAATGTAATGATTTTACTCCTAAGTATTCAAATGTTATGGAATCTAGAATTAAAAACATCATTATTATGCTCACATAACTTTCTCAATCCATGAATCATGTTGAAATTCCAAACAAAAAAAGGAGGGAACAATGCTCTATTGAGTCCTTCATGAGGCAACATATACCTTCATTTAGTGGATTCGTTGATCTTATAGTTGTTGATAAATGGATCAGTACCATTGAAAAGATATTTTCCATTATTTAGTGTTTGAAACATGAAAAATACATTTTGGTTGTCTATAGTTTGGAAGGAAAATCAAATAAATGGCGGGCTCTTATAAAGAATATAAATTAAAATGATGAAATTGACTCCATGGATTGGGATGAGTTCAAAAACTTATTTCTCAATAAGTAATTTCCTCGTATTCTTCATACAAAGATAGAGAAGTTGTTACTTTATTTAAATAAAAAGGATTATTAATCTTTTGGTACCTATGAGGCAAGTTTTACAAGACTTTCAAGGTATGCTTTTAATATTATCATCTAACTTCAAATTAAGGTTGATCGATTATTCAGTGGCTTAAAACCAATTATATGAAGGGTGTTAGTTATAAGATACTTCAATAGCTATTAATAGATTGTCCAATGTTCTATCAATGTGTAAATAGAGGTTTAAGTTACATATTAATCTCATGGTTTTGATAAGAAGAGAAAAATGGAATTCAAAGAAAAATCTAAAAACCATGGATAAAAGAATATGAGCTTTCTTTTATGCTAAAAGTGTGAGAATAAATATAGAGGAAATTTTCTTAATGGTACTAGTAAATGTTTTAAGTGTTTAAGGGAAGGTCATCATCCAATGGATTGCATAAGTGATGGGAAAAAGTTAGCTAATTATGCAAATAGAGAGAAAGGTTCACAAAATGTACCTCCCACACTCTGGTGTTTCAAATGCAAGGAATATGGTAATTATTCTAACTAGAGCCCAAATACAAAGGTTAATGATGATTATTGATGTCAAAAACCTCTTAAGTCAAGAGATAAATGGAAATATCATGTGATCACTGTTTCTGACGAGGGGTGCAATAATGACGTGGAGAAAGGTATACTTACCATCCACTCTAGAACTATTAATGTATTATTTAAATATGGATCTTACAATTATTTCATATCTAAATAATTTTATGAGGGCATAAAGATTCCACCCAAATGATTATATTTATAATTGGTATTTAAAACCCCTAATGGTATGATGATTGCATCTCAAGTCTATGATTCTTCTTCGGTTGGAGTTTGTGAGAATACGCTTCCTGTAAATCTTTTCGTTCTTCCTCTGGTTGAATTTAATGTTATATTAGGAATTAATTAGTTTTCTATAAATAAATCCCATATAAATTTTTGAGGAAGGCAAGTCATGTTTTATATTTCAAACTAACATATTATCATCTATTAGTACGATGATAAATATGAACTTGTAATGGAAATCACATCCATTATATGGGTTTTGATTCCTATTCGAGAGGGGTGTTTATCTCAGATGGTTGGGTAGAAACTCAATATTGATGATACACCTATTGTGTGGGAGTTTTTTGATGCCTTTCTAAAATGGTTTCTTTATCCTTCCACTAAAACATGAAGTTGAGTTCTCAATAGAACTTATACCTGGTGCCACACCAATTTCAAAGATTCCCTATAGAATGGCATTGATTGAGATTTAGGAATTGAAGAAGCAACTCCAAGAGAACCTTGGAAAGGGATTCACCTGGAAAAGTGTGTCACCTTAGAGTGCACATATTCTTTTGTTAAAAATAAAGATGGATTGATGCGACTCTACATTGATTTTCAGGAGCTAAAGAAGATCATGATCAACAACAAGTATCCTCTACCCCATATTAATGACCTATTTGATCAACTAAGTAGATCTCAATACTTTTACAAGATCAACCTTCATTTTGAATATCATCAATTGAGGGTTAATAAGGAGGATATAACCAAGACATCATTCCATACAAGGTATGGAAACGATGAATATATAGTGATTTCATTCGGTCTTACCAATGCCCCTGCTATATTCATAGATTTAATGAATAGAGTCTTTAGATATTACCTTGATCAGTTTGTGGTAGTATTTATAGATGATATTATTATCTATTCAAATAGTAAGTAAGAATATTAAGATCACTTGAGAATTGTACTAAAGACCCTAAGGAAGGAGAAACTATATGAAAAAATTACAAAATGTGAATTTTGGATGCAAAAGGTTTCATTTTTTGGTCATACAATCTCAAGAGAGGGTATATCAGTAGATCCATCAAAGAAAAAGGCTATTTAATGTTATCCCAAACCAACCATGGTGATTGAGATTCATAGTTTTCTTGGTTTAGCTAGATATTATCGATGGTTTGTGTATAATTTTTCATGACTATCTAATCTTCTCACCAAGTTAACTTAGAATGGAGCCAAGTTCCTTTGGACAGATGAGTGTGAGAAAAATTTCAAGGAACTAAAGAGAATATTAGTTATCGCACCTGTGCTTACATTACCATATAATGAATAAAGGATTATAATCTTCAGTGATGCATCCAATAAGGGATTTATATGCCTTCTTATGCATAATGGCATGGTTATACTGTATGTCTCATGACAATTTAAGGTTCGTGATCAAAATTATCCAACTCATGATTTGGAGTTATCTGTGGTATTTTTTACATTAAAGATATGGAGACATTGTATTTATAAATAAAAGTGTGATATATATAATGATATCAAAATTTTAAAGTATATATTCACACAGAAGGAGTTGAATATACTTAAGAGAATATGGTTATAACTAATTAAATATTATGACTTCTCAATAAATTACCACCCTAGGAAAGAGAAAAAATTGTAAGATGCTTTGATTCAAAAAGATTATGCTAGATTATCCATGATGAGGATAAAAAAAGGTAAAATATTTCTAGATTTGAAAAGGATGGATATGGAAACCTTGAAGGAAGGGTAGAAATCTTATCTTGATCAATTGAATGTTTAATAATCCATCCATGTGAATATTAAATACGCATAGGAGGAAGATATAAAGCTACAAAAGAAGGTTAGAAATGTTCATGAGTTTAACCTTGATCATGATATAATGATAAGGTTTAGGAATCATGTATGTACTTCGTTCATACCAGATTTGAATAAGGATTTTTTAGAGGAAGATCATAGTTACTTGTTCTCTATTCATCCTGGAAGTATGAAGATGTATAGAGATTTAAAAGAGTATTTTTGGTGGGATGACATCAAGAGAGATATCAAAGAATTTGTATCTTGGTGCTTGGTATGTCATCATGTTAAGGCTAAGAGAAAAAAGTATAAGGGTATGTTGCATCCATTACTATGGGAATAGAAATGGGGAAAAATCACCATAGATTTTATTGTCAGACTCCCCAAAATTTCCAAAGGGAATAATTCTATATGGGGTGTAATTGATCACCTTACAAGGTCAGCACACTTTATCGCTATCAGAGAAGACTTATAACTTGATCAACTTTACATAATATACATTAAGTAAGTAGAAAGTTTGTATGAAGTACCCCATTTAATTGTAGATAATTGGGATTTTAGGTTTACCTCGAAGTTTTGAAGAAGTCTTTAATAAGCTCTGGATACAGAGTTAAGTTTTAGCATTGTATATCATCCTTGGATAAATGGTCTGTTTGAGAGAATAATTCAAACCCCAGAGGATATTCTGAGATATTGTTCCATGGATTTCAAAGGTGGTTGGTATCAACACCTTCCTCTAATTGAGTTTTCATACATCAATATATTTTACTCAATAGTTCAGATGGCTCCTTATGAATCCCTATATGAAAAGAAGTGTAGAGCTCCAACATAATGGAATGAAGTTAGAGAAAAAATACATCGAGACCTGAAATTGCTGAAGAAATGGTAAAGAATGATAAATCCATTCAGCAACACATCAAGGTAGCTCATATTTGGAAAAAAATTATATTTACAATCACCGATTTGATCTATAATTTGAAGTTGGTTATGAGGTTTTTCTAAAAATTTCTCCATGGAAGAAGGTAATGAGGTTTGAAAGAAGGGAAAACTAATACCTAGGTATATTGTTCACTTTGAAATTATTGATCATATCGGGATGGTAGCCTATCGTTTGGCACTTCCATTAAACCTCTTTCAAGTTCATGAGATGTTTCATGTATCTCTCCCAAGGAAGTACATACCTGATCCTTCACATGTACTAAACTCAGAGGTTGTGCCACTGAGGAAGGATATTTATTAGAAGGAATTGTAAATTGAGATTCTATATCATAGAGATAAAGTAATGCAAAACAATACTACTTCCCTGGTCAATGTTTTGTGGCGAAACCATTAGTTTGAATAAGCTACGTGAGAACCTGAGGAAATAATGGGGCAGAAGTATCCTTATTTGTTTATATCAGAGTGAAGAATTTTGAGGGAGAAATTAATTTTAAGGGGGGGTATAGAATATAACAACCCGAGTTTTAATAAATTTATTTTTTTAAAATAAATTAAATTTCTTTGATAGCTTGTGTTACACGCAACACCGAGTTTATTATGCGTTACACACAACACTGAGTTTTAACAAACTGCGATATATTATTAATATTATTATTTAAATGCGATCATTATAACCTAGATATTAAAATTGGTGATATAAATAATAATAACTAATTTTTAAATATTAAGTAAAATGTTTTTATATAAATAAAACACATTGATAAAAAAATACTTAATTTTTAGAAAATTCTTTACATGTTTCTAAAATACTATTTTCTCAAAAAAATGTTTTTTTTAACAATAAAAAAATTTGAAAATTTTAGAGAATTAATTTGTAAAATAAACTTAATTTTTAAAATAATCATGTCAAAATTATCTTAGTTTGAATTTTTGATATTTTTCTAAAAATGTTAATTTTCCAATGAATAGTGAAAATACGGGTTTTTATTGAAAACTTCCTTTTCATTTAAAGAATTTATAAGGTTAATTTTTATTTTAAAATGGGTTTAAAAGTAAAATTACTTAAATTATATATCAATTAATTCAATTTAGGTCATCGGAATCATTTTCATATCAAATTTTGATATATAAACTTTTTAAACTTTTAAAGATTTTCTCTTTGGAAAATTGTTTTCTCATCGCGTCTGTGGGTTTAATTTTAAATTAAATTTTGCCACTTCAATAAATATAATTTGAAAAAATGGGTTCAGTATTTAGAATCATAATAATATATATTATATAATAATTTCAACTTAATTTTTTATCATAATGAATAGTAAAAATAGTAAAAATTATTTACGCAATTAAGGTAAAAATGAGTTTACCTGGGAGTTAAACTAAAAATATAAGGATTAAAAATGACCCAGAACTTTTAAAACACCCATTTTTTTATAATATTTAGAACTTATCTATTATTTTTTCTATAATGGCCCATTTTTATCCTTTTTTCGTGATAAAAACATTGGTACGCCTTTTTATTTTCAAAAAATTACAAGTGTGTCACTCAAGTCACTTATAAAAGGACACCCCTTATTCTTTCCTCTTCACGATTCCAAAACCATTTGATTGGGAAAATACCTACCAAAATAAAATTATTATTTACATACTACCATCTGATAATCCTTATTTTTGTTATAAATCCAACCTAAGAATTCTTTTGGTACAAACCAAAAGAAGTTGTCTAAAGAAAAGGTAACACCCCTAACCAAGTGTTTTATTTTATTTATTCCTCCACCTACTTAAATTTTTATTAAAACATAATGATATAATAAAATCAATATCTTACATATATTTATATGTTTATATATTAAAATCATGACCTACAACCATATCCTCTTCCATCAAATGGGATACAAAATCAGCATTCGTGTGTATGATAAACTACCGTCTCGCGAACCGATGTTATTAATTTTTTATCACCACCTCTCACAGATAGATATAATGATGTATTGAATATTTATATATTATATTTATGATATTATTATAATTTTTTAATTATTATATCACATATACCTTCATACTTTTCATTCTGTGAGAATATGATAATGTCGCTCGTGTGTACGGCAGACTACCGCCTCGCGAAACGATGTGATTCATTCACACTTTACATGGAAGGTAATAAGGATGGGTTTGATGAAAAAATGAGATATATATGACATAATAATAATTATTTGATGATAATATTTTATTTATATTTCTTTCTTTCTTTCCGTTAGGAAAATGAAAACAACGTTCATGCGTATGTATGACTTACCGTCTCCATGAACGATGTATTTCAATTTCTATCTCTAACTATTCTGGATTCCTCTAAAAACATATATAATAAATATATATTATATTTATATAATTTTTAAAATTATTGATATTATTAAACCATTATCAAATTAATATTATCAAAAATAAAAAATCAAAACATACACGAAAAACAAAGCAGTTATTGCCCGAAACGTGAATTTAACATGGAATTGTTAATAAACGAATAATAAAAAGTAATAAAAGATCATATATGGTATTATATATATTTTTATGGTTCTATAATAGTTTTATAATAAACTTATATTTATTATACAGTAGTTTTTAATGTGTACAAAGGAAGTTGATACTTAAGGTAAGGGATTCTCATCTCACTTTTTACTTCTGTGAGACACATATCATATTCACCGCCTATTTATTTTATGTGGTATATATATTATCCATAAATTTATTTTATAATTATTATCCAGAAAATTATTGGTATTTACATATCCATTTAAGTATCAATATTTCACGGGGTTTATGATTCAAAAGTTTCCAAAGTGGTAAGAGTTTGTTATCTCAATTTACCTTCATCAAGACATATGTTATGTTATGCACCTATCTTCTTTTATGAGGTGTATATACATCACATTTGACATGTAATATCATCAATTTTTTTATTCTCATGATATTTTAAGTTTCATTTAATGTTATTCCTTCACGGTACTTACAATTCAAAGTTACCAAAGTGGTAAATATTTTATATTACAATCTCATCATTTATCATGAATTATTTATGATTATGTTTTTTATAATAAAATATTATAATAAATATCTTAATAAACTCATTAATTTTATTATACTCTAGTTATGTCATTATAATTCATGTTTTCCCTTCATTTTTATCTCTTTATGTACTTGAGAGTTCAAAAAAACATTTTTAAGAAAAATTGTGTGTGTTCCTCTCTTCGGTTGAAAAATCATTTTTCTTCCAAACCCATGTTTTCTAAAAATGTTTTCAAAAATATTTTTAAAATTCTCAAAATTATTTATTAAAGACATTTTTACCCATTTTTGGCTTTTTTACAATTTTTTTTGAAAGTAATATTCATGTGGTTTTTCAAACAATGTTCATTTAACTTTCACCAAAAATGTGGAAGGAATGTTCATTTCAACATGTATGACATGAATAGAATTATCTTCCATCATGACCAATCATTTATTTGAAACTTCCTTTATAATCTTCCAAATTTATTTTCAAAGAAAAGGATTTTGAAAAAAAATTATGTTTTAAAAAGTGTTTTTAAACTAGAGAGGATATTTTACTTGAGAAATGTTTTAAATGATATTTCAAAATTATTTTCCATCTAAGATGACATCCTTTGATGTTACTTATGCTTTACTTGGGATATGATCTAAGGATAACATTCTTATTATTTCTCTGGATGGTTTATATTTATGATGACAATATGTTTATGAAACTCGTTTCTCTTCTATTATTTATACCATGATAAAATATTTATGAAACACACTTATTTCAACGAGTTATGATATGATGAAATGTTGAAATGATTATGAAAACTATATATTTTCCACAAGTTATGATGTGATGAAATGTTTATGGAACCCATTTCATTTTATAGGTTATGATATTATGAATTTTTTATAATCTTATGGCACACATACATATGATTTTTATTATGTGATGGGTGGTACCTATATCTCCCTCCAATGCCTTGGGTAAAGATTTATATCTCATGAGATAGATATGACTGGAATGGGGTGTGAACCTGATTCAGTAAGGGACTTTGTTCGCTATGGTGGTCTTGGGAGTGAACCTTGACTATTATGATGGTTTAGGGAGTGCACTCATTCCATTACAATAGCCTTGGTAGTGAGCCTTGACTACTATAAAAATGATTTTTGTTGAACTCCTAGTTTTAATGATCACAAAATCATAATTATAATTATGTTAATGAATTTCATGTTTTCTATAAGTATATAATAATCTAAGATAGGTGATGAAAATTGATTATGTATGATTCACCATCAGTTCGTACTAAGGATGAGACACTGTTCAGACTAACATCATTAAGGATGAGTCACTATCGAGACTGACTCGCCCTGAGATGACACACCGCCAAGACAGATTTTTGACAAAGTCCAAGACACTATCGCATATGAGACCATTGTCTATGATTCACTACCAGCATGGAATTCTTGCTAAGTTTGAGACACCGTTAGCGACATACCGCCAGAGTGCAAAAATGACAAAGTATGATTCACAGTTAGGATATCATGCTATCAAAATGTAAAATTAGAAAAGTATGAGACATCGACTTCCTGACCTACCACCAGAAGGATAAACTTTCATTAGATGACTCACTTCCAGAGGATCCACTACTAGACATGAAATTTGACTAAGTCTAATACATCACCAGTATCATGCTTCCAGACTTCGAGACACCGCCAGACTAAGCCACCACCACTATTTTCTTTTAACTTATACTTATTTTGAAATATTACAAATGGTTAGTTTATTGAATTTAATTACAAACATATTTTTAATGCTTGTCTCTTAAATTTTTGAAAGAACGTATTGATGAAAGTGTTAGACATGAAGTATGAGGAAGTAGAGAACATTCAAATATTCTTACTATTGTTGCTGTTGATAAAAGAAATGAAGAATCCCTTGTGTAGAAAGACGTGGATGTTGAAAGAAACTAATGAAAAAAACTAATAGTTTTCACTAACTGAACACACTCATAAAGATGAAACCGATTGCAAGAACATGAATAGATCATACTCAACTAGGAAGCTGAAATACATCATCCACCTTCCAACAATCAAGAACATAAGAGTCTGCAACACTCTGTTCTACTAAAGTTTTCAAGAGAACCTAACCCAAGATACATTTCAAGATACCTTCAAAGAGTCACAAACTTCGCTACAATAGACCAAGAATTTATATCTCTATACTTTTAGATCGCTCAATTCTATTTATTTATTATTACATATTGATCAGTGTGTGTGCTTACTTTATTTTATCACATGCACATTTTCTCCTATGCTGAACTGGAAAATACCTTATATCTTCTCAAATCCTTTATATCCCTTTTTTCATAAATAATAGTGGTATAGATCCTTGTGTGGCCTATTTATTTTATACTCCCATGTATAACTATGAAAGAATTTATGTGAGACCTGAACAACTTTTAAACTATTGTAAAACCCGATCCAGGTTGTGGATCAACTTGTTTATTTTATATAAACTGCTTGGTTGTAGGTGGTCACCAAGTGGAGAGGACTAAGTCTCAGTTTGAGACTTAACCTATTGTTTCAAATTTCCACCGTGTGTTTTTGTTTATCTTATTTCCTCTTTTTAAAACTGAAACTATTTTAACCAAATAAAAACCAATACTTTGATAGTTAATCTTTATTAGTGTTTTTATAATATTTTAATTAAGTAAATTGATTTAAAAGGACTAAGTAATATTGTATATTTCTTACCCAAGAACTAATCAATCTTATAAGAAACCTTTTGAAAGATTAAAAATTATAACAATCTGCTATATTTATTAATCAAACCATTTTTAAATAAATTGGGGGGTTTAAAATTAATCATTTTTAAATAGAAATTTTTATTGGGTACTCAATTCACCCTCCTCTTAAGATACTCACTCCAACCAATATTTGGTATCAAATGGTTTTTCTCTTTGGTATTAAAGTTTTCAAATCTTTTCAACTGTGATTTTAGTTAAGCTTTAAAGATATTAAATTTATATTATTTATAAATTTAGTACTTTAAAATAGATAATCATAAAGAAGGATCAACTGCTAATAGACCTCCCTTTTTCAGTGGTACCAATTATGATTAATAGAATATTAAAATGAGAATGCATATATAAATTATGGGATTTTAAATTTGGACTACCATGGAAGATAAATATGATTTACCTGCTACTTCTAGATCTACTTGGGATAAAGCTACTAAAACTGCTTATAATAATAATTATAAAGCTATGAATGACCTGTAATGTGCACTAGAAGGTGAGGAATTCAATAGAATATATGCATGGAAAACTTATTATGAGATTTGGGACAATTTGATCATTTCACATGAGGTAATTTC
This sequence comes from Viscum album, assembly GCA_963277665.1. NCBI lineage: Eukaryota > Viridiplantae > Streptophyta > Magnoliopsida > Santalales > Viscaceae > Viscum > Viscum album. The sequence goes on from OY728125.1 coordinate 1,680,534,408, forward strand.
TAATGTTAAGGAGATGAGGCTTAATACTTACACTATTTTTTTAAAAGGTTGGGGTCGAAGCCTCATTTTATTATTAAAGCAAAGACCTCTTTTAACTGTGTAGAGGGAGACCCATTACATAGACCGAAGGCCCAAGGCCAAGTGTCCTGAATATAAGGCTTGAAAGCCTATTTTTATCCCAAAGGACCCTTTGGCGAATAGTACTACTATAATATCCGGGCTGCTACAGTACCTACTACATTACTGCCTCCACTACAGTGTCTCCACTGCTACAGTGTCATTGCTACAGTTCCTCCACTGCTATTGTACTACTACAGTTCTTCTACAGTTCCAGAAATTTTCCCCTACTTGGATTCGATAAGGACCAGATTATGAGAGGTGCATTTGGCTCCATTAGAGAATCTTATGATATTAGCAAGCTGCCAGTCAAGGAGCTGATTGGTAAGCTTATGATGTATATACAAGATATAAAGGTAAACATCGAAGATGATGATGAACCCAAAAGAATATCAGTATCCTTCAAGACTACTACATCTAAATAGAAGGAAAATGAAAAATAGAAAAATAAAATTACTAGTTCTAGTGATAATGAATCACCTCCAGACAGTGATGAGGAGATGGCTCACATAGCCAGAATATTTAAGAAATTTTATAGGAAAAATAAAATTTTCAAGAATCTAAACTACAAAGAGAAATATGATTCTAAGGGTGTATAGAAGAAAGACTGGAAGAGTGATGGTGATTCAAAAGAGGTTGTCTACTATGAATATAAAAGAAAAGGACATATAAAATCAGATTGTCCAAAGTTGAAGTATAAAAATAAATATAAGGGAAAGGATAAAAGATACAAGAAAGCTATGAAAGCCACACAGAGTTCTTATGAGGATAGCTCTAGTGATTCAGATTCATCACATGAGGAGAAACCTGATAGAGCAAACATGTGCTTCATGACAAACATTTCTAAGGTACCTATTGTATCTGATTTACCTGCAAAACCTATTGTGTCATCTATGCATGATTGTGAAAATTATAAAAATGAACTTAGTTATGATAACATGACTAATTAATAATTGTTTGAGTATTGAAATTTGTTAGAGTATGCATGTAATTAATTGAAGGATATGTATAAAACTCTCAAAAGAGAGCATGCTTTGACTGATAGTAGAAAATCTGAACTATCTATTGAAAAGAAGAAAAATGATCAACTGATCAAAGAAAATAATGAACTCAAACTTTCAAATGAGAAATTAAATAAATACTTAGAAAATTTTATGAATGGTAGAGAAAATATTACTCAGATTTTAGGTAACCAAGTTGCACCTAAGTACGTAACTAGAATTGGATATAAACCTGGATAGATGAAAATAACAAAGAGCACTTTTATTCCTAAATCTAGACTAGAGAATTATTCTACAAACTATTTTTATAAAGGACCAAATAGAGTTTTTATTTTGAAAAATAGTCAATCTATTTATAGGAAACCCATTAGAAAAATTTGAGTTCCCGGATCTTTGATTACTAACATCTCTGGACCCAAATAGATCTGGGTACCAAAGTCATTTCTTGTATAAATTTTTTTTATAGGAAAACTATTTAAAGACCTCCTATAAAATTATATAGTACTTGGATAGTGGTTGTTCAAGATATATGAATGTAGATTATTCATGCTTCAAGATCCTTATTAAGGTTGATGTTGCTCATGTCACCTTTGGTGACAATGCAAAAGGAAAAATCAACGACCTTGGCCAAATCGGTAACCATAATTCAGTTTTAATTTCTAAAGTTTTATATATTGATGGTTTAAAGTATAACATGCTTAAAATTTCTTAGTTATGTGATGATGGATTTTATGTTAAGTTTTAAAATTATTCTTGCAATGTTTATGATTCTAAAATTGCTTTAGTTTTTATTACTTTGAGAAAAGATAATGTTTATGTTGTTGATTTAAATTCTTTAGTTTCTCAAAATGTTTTATGATTAAGTTCCTTTCACAAAGAATCTTGGATTTGGAATGGAAGATTAGGACATTGTAACATTCACTCACTCAAGAAGCTAACTTGAAATGGGTTAGTTAGGGATCTACCTAAGCTTGAGTTCCTAGATGATAAAGTCTGTAACCCCTGTTAAAAAGGGAAACAATACAAAGTTTCTTTTAAATCAAAGAAAGAAGTGTCAACTTATAAACCCCTTGAGTTGGTTCACATGGATTTGTTTGGACCTTCTAGAGTTTCAAGTCTTAATTGGAAGCATTATGTTTATGTTTTTGTAGATGATTTCTCTAAGTATACTTGGGTATACTTTCTAACTCACAAAAGTGAAGTCTTTTCTTACTTTACCAAGTAAGATAAGTCTATAGAAAATCATAGTGGACTTATAATTAAGACCTTAAGAAGTGAACATGTCCATGAGTTTGAAAATCAATATTTTGAATCTTTTTTCTCACAAAATGGCTACACTCATAACTTTTCTCACTATTACAAAATAGTCCTTTAACAGTGCTAGAATATGCCATTATTAGTGCTAAAAAAGAGCTGATAATTTGAGAACAGTTAAAGGCCTGAAGCTTTTATCAACACTAAAAAAGCACTGTTAAAGGGGGTAAAAAAATTCAGACGTCCATGAGCCTGACCCCTTTATCAGTGCTTTCAAGACACCTTTATAGTGCCCCCCCCCCCACCTTTATCAATTCTTTTCACCTCAACACCCCTTTTATCAAAGCTTTGCGAATTTCCAGCCTCGTGCACACCTGCCAAGATTTGAACCCTGCACCTCTCCTTCAAACATGGAACACCTTTACCACTACACCATGTTTATTTTTTGTCTATTTAATGATATTTATGTTTAGTTATATATATATTTACATATATATTTTTTATTCATATATTTATATAATTATTTTTAAATAAATTTATACAATATATGTGTGTGTATGATATATATATATATACTTATATTTATTTAAATATATTATATATTATATTCATTTACATATACTAGTATATAATATAAATATATAACTATTTATTAATACACACATATATGTATATGTATATATAATGTAAAAAATGGTTAGATATTATTTTAAATACATTTTTAGAATATGTATTTATTTTCATATATTATAATATACATTTTTAGGTAAATATGTTGATATATGTATTTATATGAGTGATTTATTATAAGAAAATATAAGAAAAAATGCATATATTTAATTATAAATAAAATTACATTGTGAAAAAATGATAAAATTTCAAAATCATAATATCAATATTAATGTAAGACTTGGGAATAAATTTAGTATCTACAAAAAAAGGCAATAAGACCCCCTTAAACAAAGTTGAAAATCCATCGAATGTTAAAAAATTGGGGTACCCCGACTAAATACTCAGTTTTGGAGGCCTTATGGTCATTTTTTGCCTAAAAAATTAACATAGGTTTACCTATGTCATTAAGGGCGTAGAGCTCATTACAGGCTTCGATTTGATGTGTAGTAGAATCCAAACGGACATCCGGATCAAAAGTTATGGTCATTTGAAGTTTGAGTTACGTTTTCAACTTATTTTAGATCTTTTATTAATTTTTGATTTGTTTATCTTCAAATGATATTAAATGACTATTATTTAGTAATAATAAGCAAATTATTAATTAAAAATGTTTTTAAATTATTTTATAAGTCATTTTCACTAAATATATTATATATATTAAGTGTAAATTCCTATTTACCTTATCTAAAACATACTTAAAAAATTATATACTAAATTTATATCAATATAAATATATTTATATATTAATATTTTTTTAATGAAATATTTTTTTTTGAAATATACCATTATTAGCACTACTAAAAAAGCACTGATAAAGGGGGGTCTTTATCAACACTTCTAAAAAAACATTGAAACCCCCCCATATCATCACTTTTTTACAAATGTTGATAAAGGGTGGGCCTTTATCAATGCTTGTAAAAAAATCACCGATAAAGGTCCCCTTTAACAGTGATTTTTTTAGCACTAACAAAGGGGGTCTTTAACAGTGCTTTTAGTTAGTGATGTTAAAGCCCTAGCACTAGATAAACCCAGTTTTGTAGTAGTGTCTGCTCCTAGAAACCTATTGAAGAATGGAGTTATTAAAAGGAAAAATATAAATTTACAAGTGATATCCCAGACTATGTTGAATGTGTATGACATGTTTGTCTATTTTTTTGGCAAAAGCTATCAATACAACCTATTACATGATCAATAAAGTATTAATTAGATCTTTCCTTAAGAGGACCCCTTATGAACTATGGAACAATAAGAAATGTAAAGTTAATTAATTTAGAGTTTTTGGTTGAAAATTATTTATTCTTAACACTAAGGATAATTTGGACAAATTTTCTTCCAAAATCAATGAAGGAATCTTCCTTGGTTATTCAATCTCTAGCAAAGACTATAGAGTTTTCAATAAGAAGACCAAAAATGTGGAAGAATTAGTTCATGTAAAATTTGATGATACTGGTCCACATGATCCTAATACCTCCCTAGAAATCCTTGAGGATTATTTTTCTTCTCTGAATCTAAATTCTAAACCTTCTGATTCTGCTATCAAAAAGTCAGAAAAATCATCCAATTCTGAAGAATTACCATAACTTCCTGAATTTGTAGAACTTGAAGTGACCAGTCCATCCTTTTCTCAAGATGTTAGAACCATTGAGTACCATCCTTTAGATGATGTTATAAGAGACCTAAATAGAGGTACACAAACTAGATATTCTCTAAGAAATCATGTTGAACATCAAGCGTTCGTGTCTCAACTTGAACCTAAGAACATCAATGAAGTTATTAATGATGAATTATGGGTAACAACCATGCAATAAGAATTAAATCAGTTTTAAAGAAACAAATTATGGTAACTTATAGATGGACCCAAGGACACCTTGACTATTTTCACTAAATGGGAATTTAGAAACAAGGTTTATGAGTTAGGCACTATAGTTAGGAACAAGGATAGACTTTTTTCATAAGGTTATAGTCAAGAGGAAGGGATAAACTATGAGGAAACTTTTGAAACTGTAGCCATACTTGAGTTCATAAGAATCTTGTTTGCTTATGTTGCTCATTTAGAGTTAAAGATTTATCAAATGTATGTCAGGGGTGTGTTCTTAAATAGTTTTATAGTTAAGGACATTTTTATAAACAACCCCTCATTTTCCAAATCCCCATTTTCCAAATCAAGTTTTTAAATTAACTAAATCTTTATATGGTTTAAAACAGGCTCCTAGAGCTTGGTATGATAGGCTAAACAATTTTCTTATTTCAAAAGGATTTTCAAAAGGTATAGCTGACCCTACCCTTTTCATAAAATGAATTTCAAAAGATGTTTTAGTAGTACAAATATATGTTGATGATATTTTTTTGGATCTTAAAAAAATTATCTTTGTATTGATTTTTCTAAAATGATGAAAAATAAATTTGAAATGAGTTTAATGGGTGAACTCAAATTCTTTCTTGGATTTCAAATCTTTCAAAATAAAGAAGGAATTATTTTGAACCAAAGTAAATCTACAAAATATCTTTTAAAACATTTTAACTTGGATAGTACTAAGAGTAGTGATACTCATGTGAGTAATACCTGTAAATTGGATCTTGATGAAGCTGGGAAACTAGTGGATCAAACTAGTTATAGAGGTATGATTTGAAGTCTTCTATATCTTACCACTAGCCAACCAAATATTATTTTTAGTGTGTGTGTGTGTGTGATCACTTTTAAGAAAACCCAAAAGAGTCGCACTTAAATTATATTAAAATAATTTTCAAATACTTCAAGTATACAACTAATTTATGATTTTTTATCCTAGAGGACAAGCACTTGATCTAGTGAGTTATTTTGATGCTAATTTTAGTGGATGTAAGTTAGACTGAAAAAAGAACCTCTGAAACATGTCACTTTTTAGGCAAGTATCTAGTTTCATGGTGTAATAAAAATCAAAATTCTACTGCATTATCTACTATTGAAGTTGAATATATAACTACTGACAGCTAGTGTACACAAATTTTTTGGATGAAACACACTTTACTAGACTATGGATATCAATTCTGACATGTCCCCGTAAATTGAGATAACATAAGTGCTATTAATATTTCTAAGAATATTGTTTCACATTCTAGTACAAATCACATTGATATAAGATATCACTTTTTGAGAGATCATTTTCAAAAAGGTGATATCACTCTTGAGTTTATTAGCATAGAACATCAGTTAGCTGATATTTTTACTAAGCCTTTAAATTCTAAGAGAATAAACTATATCAAACATGAGTTAGAAATGATTAATTTTGGTTAAGTTTATGTTGGTATGACACACTATTGGTATGAAATTCCATTTGTATGACACACTGTTTTGATTTATCCACTATTTATCTTTCATGCCTTTGAAAATTTTTCTATTTCTCAAGTTGAACTGACAGTTTAATTTCTTATGGTTTATTTTTATTTCATGACTCGATTCATATATTTTCTCTATTTTTCAGTATCTTTTTAATTTTGATTTTTTAAAATACCTAAATCCTAAATGATAAAAATGGCATTATGTCTATTTCCAACACACCTTGATCCCAATGTGATACTCTCATATCTTTATCTCTTGAGCCCCGCACGGCCTTTATTCTCCCATCTTTCAAACCTACAACCTTTCTCCTAGCCTTCAACCAATATGTATGCCAAGGATAAAGTTCCCTTCTAATTCATCTCTAGATGAGTTAAGATCAACTAATAATCAAAATAGAAAGTCAAGTGTGTCAACTGTTATAGAACATTTACACCCCTAAACTTGTAAATAGAGTTGTAGTGGATGAAAGGGAAGTTGAATCAAAATTGTTTTTTTCAAGTAAGTTTTTGGTACTCAAGGTACTTCAAGATCAAGGATGGTTAGAGTGGTTCTCTTTGAACAAGAGCCCTTTTATCCTAGACCGGTGCATCAATTTTTCCAATATGCAAAGTTTGGTTTTAATGATGAAGAAGAATACTAGATGAGATCAAGAGTTGATGGTCACAGATTAATCTTTTCTTCAAAAAAGTGGGCCAAATTATTGGGAGTTACTAATGAAGGAATTTATGATTATTATCAAGGATCTGTTCCTGAGGATAGTTACTTATTTATTTATGAAGATTCTTTGATAAAACTGACAGGTGATGGTACCACAAGAGGACCAGTGGTTGTTAAACTAGATGGGGATTGTAGACAGCTCTTTAAATTTGTTCAATACATTCTCTACCCCAATAAAGGTGATTTTTTCACCTTGATATACCAAGATGTGTATCTTCTTAGTCTTATGAAAAGAGTACTAAAGATCAATTTGTGTAGATATCTCATGGTTCAATTTTCAGAGATGACAAAACTCTCTTCAAGGTCTAACTCCTTGATTTATCCAAAGATGATTTCAGCCATGATAAAGGCAAAAGGATTTGTCTCAGATGATAAGGAAATAGTTATTGATTATGGTGGTTTCTGTATTTCAATAGTTATCTATTCTAAAATGAGAATAAGTTATAACCCCTAGAAGAGACAGTGGGTTGGAGACAGTAATAAGTTGTATGCTGATTTTAACCCAGTGGATCATCCTACCCAACCAAGGGATGTAGTTGATATGAGCTTGAAACCTGATGAGGTTGTTGTTTACTCAGATGAAGATGAATATGTTGTTTCCTCCAGAGAATAAGAGAAAGAGCCTTCTGTTGATGAAGGAAGTGATCCGGACCTATCTCTCAAATCTTCTCCCATTACATATAGAGATACTAGTCTACCTAGGAGGCTTCCAAAAAGAGAAAATATTGTTAAAAGTGATGAATATGAGATTGGGGCCTCTGGTGAGGATTAGTTCAAAAGTTCCAAATCCATTTAGGAAGATGATACAAATGATTATGAGAATGGAAATAATAGTGTGGATGAGGAATAAGAAGAAGATAATGGAAATATAAATGGAGATGAAAATGAAAATGGAAGTGATGATGATAATGATTCTGAACCTGATGGTTCCCTTAGAAAAATCAAAAGAAAAGATGTAGAAATTATTCCAGAGCTTCTTGCTTCACCAAGTGTTTTTTGTGAGAGTCCAAAACTTCATGAATAAGTGGATCTAGAAAATATGGATGCACTTGTTGAGGGGGAACAATCCCCATCTTTGGAATTACTTCAAAAGGATAAGATTTTTTATGGAACTGAATTTTAAGATCATTCTACTTTTGATGGTTGAGCAGTTTTTGATTCTGCTATGGTGGAACAGATGAGTGTGATTATTATTGTGGAACAACATGTGGGTGATCAAGATAAAAAGGAGATGACTTCTTCCGAGCAAGGCAGTGATGTTCAATTTGGTGTTATGGATACTAATGAGCCCCCAGTTGATAGACATGTAGAAGCAGAACCTATTGTTATCCATAAAAATTTTGTTCAAAGCTCTAATGTTTAGAAAACTAATTTCCAAATTGAAGAAGTTATAATAAGTGAACAAGTTGTTGCTGCATAGAGTCCAGTTAGACAGAAATGTGATGAAGTGTTTGTTACACCCACTGTTGTGGTACCCCCTACCTCTTCTACCGTTGTACCTACCTTTGTTGTGGAACCTGTTCCTAGTGATGTTTCTATTGATACTCCTTCAGAAAAATGGGTTGATCATATGACATAGGAATGGGGTAAATTCAATGATGTAAGGATTCCACCAAAGAATGGCAGACCTAAGATTCGGCATAAATGAGATCCTAAGGGATATATGATTGATCGAGTAGAATTTGAATGGTTATTGGAAAAGTTTGTCTCTATTATACCTTTTTCTCTTAAACCTGCTCTTACCCCTATTGCTAGTTTTTTTATTCCAGTTGACTTAGTCACTCGAGATGACTTGGATGCTTTTGGTGAAAAGATGATTTCTGATTTTAATAAGTATTTGAAGAATCAATCTCCAATTCTGACCAAGCATAGTGAGAATGATGCTAGATACCTTTTTGAATTGGTGGTTTTCCACATACAACCAAAGACGATGCATCATATTTATGAGATAGAGATTGAGAAAAAGAGAATCAGTGATGATATTCAATATTTTAAGGATATTCTTGAAGACTTGAAGTCAACCTTTACTACTTCTTTGGATGGGATTTTAAAGAGTCTTGAGAATGTGCCATAAGACACATCTACATCCACTATTGCACCTCAAGTTGATGTTGATCATATCATATCTGTGATCGGAGAATAAATTATATCTATGACAAGTGGTCCTTCTAGTAGAGAGCTTGTCATCCCATTGGAAATTCTGAGGAAGTTTGAGCAAGGTACTGAGCATGATCACATGATGATCAGGAAGTATGCCAATGATATGAAAGGCCATCAAGTATTATCCATTTAGGATCTACACAAAGCATGTCGTGGATACAAATTTCAAATTCTTAGTTGAAAATTTGAGGATTCCCCCTATTACTTAGGCCTTCAAAGAACAAGTAAGAAAATTGAAGGATATGACTCATGTGTTGAGACGTTTTATAGAAGAGAAGGGTGATTTATTCAGTGCAATGGAAAGAGGTGGCCAAATTATAATAGATTTTATAAATCTCATGAAGCCCTTTCTTCATCTTCATGGACAAGATGTTTTTTATCAAGAATAAGTTCCTATTACTCCTCAGTTATCCTTCAAACTAAGCATTGCTAGTGATCCCCTTGAACCTCTTCCTACCCAATTCCAACCTTTCCCTATGTATCATGCACAAACTTTGAGGCAGCTCTGACCAGTTATTATTGTATAAGATCATCCTAAAACTATATCTAGAATACCATCTTGTGTTCCATCTATTTTTCCTACAACACCTTTTGTTCCTTCTGTTTCTGATTTGAAGAAAGCCAAGGCCAAGGGAAAAGAAAAAATGGACCCCTCTTCCAAGTCTTGAACTTCTTTTTTTGTTGGATTAGACAATTTGTCTTTGATGGAACTTGGTTTGTAATAAATTTTTGATAATCATTTTGAATGCATTTGATAAATATTATTATGTTATTCATCTTTTTTTACTATTTTCCTATCTTTATAATGCTAATGTTTGCCTTTTTATAATCCCAAAAGGGGTAGAACATATCTTTATGGCATTTATTTTTTATCTCTTTATACTTATTCCAGTGATATTTCTTTTGTTACTATTTGTTTTTACCCCTTTTACCTTTGTTGCTTGATAATTACCTTCAGTTTCTTTTTATTTATCTTTGATACCATCTGCACATACTACGAATGATAAGTCATGATTTTTATTTTTTGATCTTACCTTTGATATAATGTTTTATATTTGTGATACCTTTTATGTCATGATTTTTTATCATCAAAAAGAGGGAGATTGTTGTCCTCCTAGTTTTAATGATAAAAAATCATAATCATGATGATATTAATGAATTTCATGTTTTCTATAAGTATATAATAATCTGAGATAGGTACTGAAAATTGATTTTGTATAATTCGTTGTCAGTACTACTAAGGATGAGACAATGTTGAGACTGACACCACTGACGATGAGTCACTATCGAGACCGACTCACTACTGAGCTAACACGCTGTAAGATCCCTACCTTTTCTAGAGTCAATCTCGGGCACATTTTCAGGTATTTTGATGTTTTTGAGTACCTCTATTTTGGAGTAGTGACTTGGGGTGCGTTTGGGTGAACTTTTAAGTAAAACAAAAGGGCAGTGGGTTGTGCACGGTTTGCACATGGTTTGAAAAACGGTGTGACCAAATTGTGCCAACCAAGCAGAACTCGACAGAGAGGTACGCATGGTTTACACATGGTTTGACAAACCATGCGACCAAACCGTGCGAACCGTGCATCTCTGGACAGTGAGGTCTGCACGGTTTGTACACGGTTTGACAAACTGTGCGTCACTGTCCAGGAAACCGTGCGCGCGGTTTTTAATTCTAAAAATCCTTTTTAAAACCACCCGAACCTTGGGACTTCCTTATTTTCTGACCCCTACTCGGACTTGACACATTCTAGGTGTTTCCAAAGCCTCTTGGATAGATTCCAAGGCAATCCAAACACCTTTTCTCAAGATTGAAGGCTCGGATTGAAGATCTGCTCTCCTTTCGGTAAGTAGATTTCATCCTATTGTTTCTTCCGTTATTTCCTCTATCTTTCCTTGATCTTTTCATGGTGGATTTACATCTTTTCCATGGATCTAAAACTATGAGTTAAGGTATAGATCTAGGTTTGTGGATCTAGATCTAGTTTTGCAAGATCTTAATAACTTTTATCTTATTTTTGGTTTTAAGGATTTAGATCCAGAACTTGATCGAAAATGTTGTGCCGCTCGGATTTTGGGGATTTTTTGTTGGGATAACTTCCATCATTAAATCTAGGTAATTGGTCTAAATCCAATCCCACGGTCTCATCTTATTAGGTGTATGCAGTTGTATAATTTTCGTGGCATAAATAATTAATTGGTGGTTTGGTTATGCGGTTCTTTGTGAATTGTGGATCTAGTTGAATATGGGTGGGAGTTATGATGGAAGTATAAAGATGATTAAACAATTGAATATGGTTGTATATGTGAATTGGTTATTTGTTTTGAAAAAGGGTTGTGGGACACGGACTGACGCTTCTAATACCCACAGAGGTTCTAGACATGGTGTTCTAAAACCAATGACATGCATGAATTTGATATTTTATGGGACAAGGACTGATGCTCCAAATAACCATGGGGTTGTGAGACAGGGACTGATGCTCCAAATACTCACATGTGTGCTAGACATGATGGTCTGCACTCTTTCATTTATTTGGGACTATGGTTCCTTTTGGCTATTATGTAACTTGATATTGTGACTTAATGATTATGAATTGAGTGGGGAAAATTGTTTAGGCTCTGACACGAGCCGAAGCAGGTATTGTGTTTTGGGGATTCTCGGGAACCTGGGTGTTTAAGTTGTTAAATAAAGGTGAATTGGATAAATGCAAATCGTCTCCTCAATTTCCTTACTTTATTATTAATTCAACTGCATACACTGATTTTTGACTAGATTGTTTTTGAAACTATTTGTGGTGACCTACTGAGTTGTACTCACACCCTACTCGGGCTGCCTGATCGGTACCTGAATAGACTTTGTTGTTGCAGGACAGGACAAGGGCAAGAGCCCTGGTTAGATTTCCGAGTTGGGGATGGAGCTTGGTTGAGGGAGCCGAACATGGTTCGGGACCCGTTGGGAGTCATTGTGTCTTTACTTTAGTTTCATTATAGACACTTGGCACTTGAATAGTCATAGCATGTTTTACCTTTCAGTTGAGTATTGTATTTCCGTTTTCTTTTATTATGCTAGTGACATTGTACTGTTTTATTTATATGTGTTTTTGTTATTGCTTGGTTACTTCCGCTGGTATTTTATTCTGATAATAGAGGGTATAGTCTCTCCAAGACTGACTTACCAAACCCTCACTGCTAGTCGTCACCCTCTGGCATACGGGGAGGCGCGCTTGAGGGAATGTGGCCAATCGACTCGGGGCACCTTTCAGTGGCTTCCGGGTCGGGAAGTTACAAAGTGGTATTAAAGGGAGGTTGTCTTTTCTTTCTTCTTCTTTTTGTCTTACTATTTGTGGAAGGTATACAGAAGATTAGGGAAATTCAGGGCTTGATAATGAGCTCGTGAATGGGAGTTGCAAACCCATGTATGGAGAAAAACTCAAGTACTCGGGGTGGGATTGTTGTTATTGTTGTTTGTCGTTACAATTGAATATTATTTCACCTTGGGTGATGCACTTGTTGTGTGATGTGATTATTATTTTTGGAATTTGTTGAGTATTGATTCGTAGCCCAGAATGGCATGAGTGTCTCATCTACATGCATCATTCTAGGCACTCAGGATTATTGTGACATGCATCATGTTAGGCACGCATGGGAAAATGGATTATGGGTATATTGTTGAACTGAAACTATTTCTTTTCCTTGCTTGTGAAATTCAAATGAAAATGGTGTCTAATTTTGAGATTAAAAGAAATAATTGTGAAGTTATATGAATAATTTGGTTGTGAGTAATTGTGGTAACATTGTGAACTGTTTTCTAAATTGCATGTTTGGCTTGTAGAATTATGCCTCCATGACGCTTGTTGAGAGGACGAGTGGGGGTATAGTTAGAAATGGACCTCCAGTGGGAGAACCTGAGGCACAAATAGTACCAACTGAAGAAGAGGGGGGAAATTTTTGAGAGAACCTCACCCATTTCATGTGAATGATGGAAAGAGACCAAGGGCGGGTTGTGAAAAACATGTCTGATCTGACGAGGGAGTTTCAGTTGCAGCACCCACTGACTTTTACTGGATAGGGTGGTCTGGAGAAAGCTGAGTTTTGGATTGAATCTACCCAGACTATACTTGACCACCTGGAGACACCTGTTGAGAAGAGAGTCAAGTTGGAATCTTACATGTTGCGCGGACAAGCAAAACATTGGTGGGACATCCAGACTCAGAATGGGAAGCTGGAAGCTATGGAGTGGAAGGAATTTCAGGAGAAGTTATTTGAGCACTTCTATCCAGAGACACTCAGACAGGAGAAAGCAGTTGAGTTCATGAGGCTAACTCAAGGGATATGTCTGTAATGGACTATGTTGGATGATTTACAGACTTACAACATTTTTCTCCAGCATTGGCAGTAGACAAGGCCACTTCAGCAAGACGATTTCAGGATGGACTTAAATGTGAAATTAAGTCTCAAGTGAATATTTTCAGGCCGAAGAAGTTTCTAGAAGTGGTAAATTAGGCTCTCATCTCTGAGGGGAACCTGAAGGAGGCTTCTAGTGGCGGAAAATGGTTTTTACTGGACGGTCAGGTGGTGCGACTTTTGAGAGAAAGAAGTGACGTTATGAGAATGTCAGCTAGAGAGGTGGGAGACAGAGTAACCTGACAGAGGGTTTAGTTACACAGGACCTTAACAGAGTGTTTTTTCACCAGTGTGGAATGTCGGGACATTATCGTAATCAATGTCCCTGACCTACTATTGAATGCAGATCATTTGGTAGGATGGGATATCTTTAGAAGTTCTGTAGGAACCCAAAGGAGTCAGGTGGTGATGGATTAGCTAAACAGATTCATAGTGTGGGAAGGGAATCCTCTACACCCTTTCAGTCCCAAAGTTGGAGTTCTACTGGACGAGGTGGTAAGGGTGACGAATGTGGTGCTCTTGGGCAGCAACGCCCATATCAGTAGAGTGGTACAAGTCAGGGGAGTCAGATGGCATCACAAGGAAGAGGAGAAGCACGGTTGCATGCAGTACAACCTACACTTGTGGATAGCGAGGTTGGACCCTCGACAGTGAGAGGTACTGTTCTTGTGGCTTCTACTTTAGCTAATGCCTTATTTGATACTGGTGCCTCTCATTCCTTTGTATCTACAAAACTTGTTAATGGTTTGAGTTTGGCGGTGGAGTTTGTGAGCGAGGTTATGGCGATAGATACACCCTTGGGTGTACAATCTAAAGACATCTGTATGTGCAAGGGATGTTCTATTGAGATCGGGGAATATCGTTTCTTATGGTATCTCTATATCCTTGATATGACAGGCTTCGACCTAATCCTGGATATGGACTGGTTAGTCACATACCGAGCCCACATTGATTGTTATCATCGGAGGGTGACATTTATGTCTTCTGCAGGTGACCATTACATTCACCATGGGGAGTGGGATATTCAGGCAGGCTGAGCAGGGCCGATTACTCAGCAACTAGGAGAGCTCACATCCCAAGTTTCTAGTCTTTTAATGGATAACGAAGGTGTTAGGCATGATGTCCTTCCACCAGTGGTTGATTTGTTTCAGGATGTATTTCCGAAAGACTTCTCAGGGCTGCCACCTAAGAGAGATTTTGAATTTACCATTGAGCTCATGCTAGGAGCTAAGACAGTATCTATTCCACCATATAGAATGGCACCGACAGAGCTTCAAGAACTCAAAGCTCAGTTGGAAGACTTGAAGGATAAAGGATTTATCCGTCCAAGTATGTCGCCATGGGGATCGCCTGTTCTGTTTGCAAAGAAGGCTGATGGGAGTTTATGTTTGTGTGTCGATTACCGGAGGTTGAACAAGATAACTGTGAGGAACTGATATCCTCTACCACATATTGATGATTTGTTTGACCAGTTGAAGGGAGCCTGTGTTTTCTCAAAGATCGACTTAAGATCAAGGTATCATCAGTTGAGAGTTCGGACTTATGATATACCGAGGACTACTTTCAGGAGTAGGTATGGGCTTTATGAGTTTGTTGTAATGCCATTTGGGTTAACAAACGCACCAGCAGTGTTTATGGCTATGATGAATAAGATATTTATTCCGTACCTAGATCAGTTTGTGGTAGTATTTGTGGATGACATCTTGGTGTACTCCAAGACTCATGACGATCATGCCCAACATCTTGACATCATCCTGAGTACACTGAGAGAGCATTGGTTATACGCCAAGCTATCTAAGTGTCAATTTTGGATTGATCAAGTACACTTCTTGGGACACAACATCTCAAAGAATGGTGCTTTAGTGGATCCAGAGAAGGTGCAAGCAGTGATTTCTTGGGAGTAGCCCAAGAATATTTTCGATATTTGAAGCTTTCTGGGGTTAGCTAGATATTACAGGAGATTTATCCAAGACTTTTCCTGTTTGGAAACACTAATTTTGGGCTTGACCAAAAAGGGAGTAAATTTTTAATGGTCGGAGTCTTGCAAGAAATCTTTTCAGGAGTTAAAGAAGTGTTTGACGTCCACAACAATTTTGGCTCTACCTCAGTCAGGTGAAGAGTACACGATGTATTGTGACGCTTCTGGGATAGGAATCAGAGCTATGTTGATGCAAAGAGATAAAGTTGTGGCATACGGGTCTCGACAGCTGAGGCCGTATGAAAGTAATTATCCAACGCACGACCTTGAGTTGGAAGCGGTGGTATATGCTTTGAAGTGTTGGCGACACTACCTCTTGGGTGAAAGGTTTATAGTTTATACTGACCACAAGAGCTTGAAGTACATCTTTTCTCAACGTGATTTGAATCTTCGACAGCGGAGATGGGTTGAGTATATGCAGTCTTTTGATTTTGATCTGGTATATACACCTGGGAAAGGAAACGATGTGGTTGATTCTTTGAGTAGGAAGACTCAGACTCATGTTGTTCAGGAATCTAGTGCTGAGTGGAGGATGATGTCATTGCTAGCTGAAATGCACGTTGTGGTTTAGGAGAGACAGGAGGAAATGGCACTCGTGTCAGTTATAGTGGAGTCTAAACTTTTGAGATGGATCAGGGATAAGCAATATGAGGACACATAATGCTTGGCCTTGAGGGAAAACTTTGAAGGTGGGGAGACACCTTCGGACTGGAAGATAGACGAGAATGATATCGTTTATATGAAGAATCGGGTTTTTGTTCCTACGAGCATGCGAGAGGATCTCATGCGGGAATTTCATGCCTCAAGATGGGTAGTGCACCCTGGTGTGACCAAAATGTATCGTGATCTGCGATGACAGTTTTGGTGGTCAGACATGAAGAAAGAGATAGCAGGTTTTGTGACACAATGCTTTACCTGTCAGCAGGTGAAGGTGGAGCATCAACAACCTAGAGGTTTACTATGACCTTTGTCCATTCCAGAATGGAAGTGTTATGATGTGATCATGGACTTAGTGATAGTTCTTCCAAAAACACTTAGGAAGAATGATGTTATTTGGGTCATTGTGGATCGACTGACAAAGGTGGCACATTTCTTACCTATAAGGGAAACTTTTACAGTTGAGTAGTTGGGAGAGCTATATTTATAGAGGATAGTTCGATTGAACGGGGTGACACGAACTATAGTTTCGGATTGCGATTCACGGTTTACTTCACGTTTCTATAAGGGCTTGCAGAAGTCACTTGGTACGCAGGTTTTATTGAGTACATCTTTCCATCCGCAAACAGATGGACAGTCAGAGCGTAATATACAAGTGCTTGAGGATATGTTGAGAGTGTGTGTACTTGACTTTGGTGGTTCATGGGAGAAGCACCTATCTTTAGTGGAGTTTTCCTATAACAACAGTTATCAGGCAACTATACAGATGGCACCATACGAGGCTCTTTATGGTAGGCCCTGCAGATCACCGCTATGCTGGATAGAAGCAGGCGAGTAAGAGTTGTTGGGACCGAGTCTCATGAAGGAGACGGCAGAGAAGGTTCATCTGATTCAGAAACTTATGTCTATAGCTCAAAGTCAGCAGAAGTTTTATGCTGATAGACGGAGGCGACCTCTAGAGTTTATAGTCGGTGATCGTGTTTTCCTTTGGTTATCGCCTAGGTTGGGTCACCGCAGGATACGGAGGCAGGGAAAGTTGGCACCTGGGTTTGTTAGACCTTTTGATATCGTGGAGAGAGTCGGGCTAGTAGCGTACCAATTGGATCTTCCACATAAATATAGTGTTATGCATGATGTTTTCCATGTATCACAACTACGACGGTATCACCTCGACCCTTCTCATGTGATCGATGTGGTTGGTGTTGAGCTAGAGGTAGATGCGTCCTTTGAGGAGCATCTGATACGTGTGTTGGATCGCAGTGAGAAGGTGTTGAGGGGAAATACCGTACTGATTGTTAGTGTTTTATGGCAGCATGGATGTGTGCAGAAAGAGACATGGGAAAGGGAGGCAGATATACGGACTCAGTGGCCCGATCTTTTTAGCTCGGAATCTCAGAGAAGTTCGGGAGTACAGCTCGAGGACGATCTGTTATAAGGTGGGGATAATGTAAGATCCCGACCTTTTCTAAAGTCAATATCAGGCACATTTTCAAGTAATTTTGATGTTTTTGAGTACCTCTATTTTAGAATAGTGACTTGGGGTGTGTTTGGGTGAACTTTTAAGTAAAACAAAAGGGAAGTGGGTTGTGCACGGTTTGTGCACGGTTTGACAAACCGTGCGACCAAACCATGCCAACCAAGAAGAACTGGACAGAGAGGTACGCGCGATTTACACACGGTTTGACAAACCGTGTGAAAAAACCGTGCGGACTGTGCATCTCTGGACAGTGAGGTCCGCACAGTTTGCACACGGTTTGACAAACCGTGCGTCACTGTCCAGGAAACCGTGCGCGTGGTTTTTAATTCCAAAAATCCTTTTTAAAACCACCCGAACCCCGAGACTTCCTTATTTTTCGACCCCTACTCAGACTTGACACATTCTAGGTGTTTTCAAAGCCTCTTGGAGAGATTCCAAGGCGATCTAAACACCTTTTCTCTATATTTAAGGCTCAGATTGAAGATCCACTCTCCTTTCGGTAAGTAGATTTCATCCTGTTGTTTCTTCCGTTCTTTCCTCTATCTTTCTTTGATATTTTCATGGGGGTTTTCCATCATTTCCATGGATTTAAACCTATGAGTTAAGGTATATATCTAGGATGGTGGATCTAGATCTAGTTTTGCAAGATCTTAATGTCTTTGATCTTATTTTTTGTTTTAAGGATTTAGATCCAGAACTTGATCGACGACGTTGTGCCGCTCGGATTTTGGGGATTTTTCATTGGGCTAACTTCCATCATTAAATCAAGGTAGGTGGTCTAAATCCAATCCCACGGTCTCATTTTGTTAGGTGTATGCAATTGTATAATTGTCATGGCATAAATAATTAATTAGTGGTTTCGTTATGCGGTTCTTTGGGAATTATGGATCTAGTTGAATATGGTTGGGAGTTATGATGGAAGGATAAAGATGATTAAACAATTGAATATGGTTGTATTTGTGAACTGGTTATTTATTTTTAAAAAGGGTTGTAGGACATGGACTGACGCTCCTAATACCCACAGAGGTTCTAGACATGGTGTTCTAGAACCAATGACATGCATGAATTTGATATTTTATGGGACAAGGACTGATGCTCCAAATACCCATGGGGTTGTGAGACAGGGACTGATGCTCCAAATACTCACATGTGTGCTAGACATGATGTTCTACACTCTTTTATTTATTTGGGACTATGGTTCCATTTGGCTATTATGTAACTTGATATTGTGACTTAATGATTATGAATTGAGTAGGGAAAATGGTTTAGGCTCTGACACGGGCCGAAGCAGGTATTGTGTTTTGGGGGTTCTCAGGAACCTGGGTGTTTAAGTTGTTAAATAAAGGTGAATTGGATAAATGCAAATTGTCTCCTCAATTTCCTTACTTTATTATTAATGCAACTGCATACATTGCTTTTTTATTGGATTGTTTTTGACACTGTTGGTGGTGACCTACTGAGTCATACTCACACCCTACTCGGGCTACCTGATCAGTACCCGAATAGACTTTATTGTTGTAGGACAGGATAAGGGAAAGAGCCCTGGTTAGATTGTTGAGTTGGGGATGGAGCTTGGTTGAGGGAGCTGGACATGGTTCAGGACCCGTTGGGAGTCGTTGTGTCTTTACTTTAGTTTCATTGTAGACACTTGGCACTTGCATAGTCATAGCATGTTTTACCTTTCAATTGAGCATTATATTTCTATTTTCTTTTACTATGCTAGTGACATTGTACTGTTTTATTTATATGTGTTTCCGCTATTGCTTGGTTACTTCTGCTGGTATTTTATTCTGATAATAGAGGGTATAGTCTCCCCAAGACTGGCGTACGGGGAGGCGCGCTTGAGGGCATGTGGCCAACCGACTCGGGGCACCGTTCAGTGGCTTCCGGGTCGGGACGTTACACACACCGCCAGACATGTCACTGCCAAGATATACTTTTGACAATGTCTGAGACATCATCGCATATGAGACCATTGTCCATGACTCACCTCTAGCATGGAATTATCACAATTCTGAGACACCATCAAATGTCATATCTCCAGAGTGAAAAAATGATAAAGTATGAGACACTGTCAGAATATAAAATTGGAAAAGTGTGGGACACTGTCAGCCTAACCTACCACTAGAAGGATGACCTTCCGTTAGATGACTCACCACTAGAGGAGTCACCGCTAGACATGAACTTTGGATAAGTCTAAGACACCACCAGTATCATGCCGCCAGACTTTGAGACACCTCCAGACTAAGCCACCTCCACTATTTTCTTTTAACTTATACTTATTTTGAAATATTATTAACGACTAGTTTATTGAATTTAATGATAAACATATTTTTAATTATTATATATTAAATGATCAACTGATTGTATTGATGTAAGTGTTAGATGTGAAGTACAAGGAAGTAAGAACCATTCAGATATTCTTGTTATTATTGTTACTGATAAAAGAAGGGGATAATCCCTCATGCAGCAAGACGTGGACATAGAAAGAAAGTAATGTGAAAGATCTTAGAGATTGCGCTTATCGATCACACTCATAGAGCTTAACCCAGTTGTAAGAACACGAAGAGATCATACTCAACTGGGAAGCCAAACTACATCATTTGTCTTCCTCCAATCAAGAACATAAGAGTCTGTGACACTCTGTTATATTGAAGTTTTCAAGATAACTTGGCTCGAGATACATTTCAAGATACCTTCAAAGAGTCACGAGTTGAATTATAATAGACCGAACATTTCTATCTCTATTCTTTTAGATTGCTTAGTTTTGTTTATTTATTATTACATACTGAGCAGTGTGTGTACATACTTTTTTTTATCACACACACATTGTCTCATGTGCTGAACTGGAAGATACCTGATATCTTCTCAAATCATTTTCATCCTTTGTTTTCATAGATAAGAGTGGTAGAGGTCCTTGTGTGGCATGTTTTTTTTATACTCCCACGTATAACTATAGAAGAGGTTATGTGAGACCTGGACAGTTTATAAACTGTTGTAAAACCCGATCTAGGTTGTGGATCAACTTATTTATTTTATATAAATTTCTTGGTGGCAGGTGATCACCAAGTGGAGAGGACTAAGTCTCAACTTGCGACTAAACCTCTCATTTCAAATTTCTGATGTGTGTTTTTGTTTATCTTATTTATACTTTTTAAAACTGGAATTGTTTTAACCAAACAAAAACCAATACTTTGATAGTTAATTTTTATTAGTGTTTTTATAAGATTTTAATTAATTAAATTGATTTCAAGGGACTAAGTAATATTGTATATTGCTTACTCAAGAACTAATCAATATTTTAAGAAACCTATTGAAAGATTAGAACTTTTAATGATCTTCTATATTGATTAACTGGACCATTTTTAAATAAATTGGGGGATTTCAAATTAATCCTTTTTAAACATAAATTTTTATTGGGTACTCAATTCACCCCCCTCTTGAGATACTCACTTCGACCAAAATTTACTATGTTTATGTGTATGCCACAATTCCATATCTTATGTTAATGTTATCCTCTCATGCCTCATGTTCTTTGATTTACTAATGATTTGGGTCTTATGAACTATCAATCTTTATGTCGTGACTCAAGATTATGATCTTTGATATGCAGGGTATGGTTTTCAAATGTTATGCATATATTTTTATACCCATATGCTCATGTTATGTTTACTTATCTCCCTTATTTACCCTTACTGAGCATCTGGGCTCACACTTTCTTATATTTCATTTTCCTAGGTTATGAAGAAATGTATTATATGTCTAATAAAAATGCTAGTTATAAATAACTTAGTGATAGATGATGTAGTTCACATATGAACTAGTTGTTTATGTTTTCATGTTTCCAAAGGCATTGTACCTTTACAATCCTCTAACATCTATTTGTGTAATGTAATGAATATCCATCTAAAAGATGTAATATTCATTTATGAAAAGTCTAGGTCGCTATATGTACTCACACCCTACCCAGGAATTTCAATGCGCTTTTAGATTTTATACTTATAGATCCGAAAAATATCAAGGGCCATGTGGTGGATGGTTGAGCAGGTGGAGCTGGAGGATATGAATGTTATTGGATGGAGTTCGAGAATTACATATACTGCTGATTTTATTTACTAGATTTACTTATACCTCATATCATTATCGAGTTTCGATTATTATATCATGTCTGTAATATTTCAGTTTCCACATGAACTCTGATTATTTATTATATTATTTAATTTTTATTTTAACCATGACATGATATTGAGGGTATAGTCTCCGCACTTATGGGCTTAGACCATCGCTGTTAATCGACTGTCTCTTATGTGTGAGGAAGCACACATGAGGTCATGTGGCACTTCAGCTCGAACTTGATGGTTCAGATTGGGATGTTACAACAACCCACATAAAAATACCCTGATAGATTCAAGTAAAGCCTGTATGAAACTGACATTTATGGTTCAACATTCTGCATGTACCACACATGAAATTCCCATATTTCTACGGCTCTGTGTGAACTCTATGTGAAACTAACATTTATGGTTTGACATTTTGCGTGAACCTTGCATGAAATTTCCATCAACAACTCAGTGTTCCACATATACCCTCACGTTCTTTTTCTATTTTTTTGACAGGGACTTCTGGCCCCCAAACCCCCAACCTTTTGAGTAGGGGGGAGCAACCCCCCTACAACCTTCCATAATATTATTGTTGGTGTTGATTGAAAAAATTGAAACCTCAATGTATAGTCTGGATCACATCAAATCAAGCTCTGCATGTATCAATAAATATTCACACCTTAGTCAAATTATATGACAAGGATTTTAAAATAATTTTATATGGATAAATCTTATCCTTTAAGATCTGTGATGGTTGTTGGACCACATGATCCAACAAATTATCACTTTTGACCTCATGAAGATTGTAAAGAGATTTTTGGTCTTGAATTACCATGTTTTGTAGTTGTAAGAGAACTTTTACATATCACAAAATTGTATTGGAACAAAAAATGCATTTGATGATAATCAATTAACTTGTTTTAAACTTGAAAACATCAAAATGAGGTAAATCATAAGATTTGTGGATCACGTAGCACTTTCAACATGGGGTCGCATTAACTAAATTGAATAAATTTAATATTGTTAGGATGTGTTTATGTAGCATAACTTCTTGATCCACATAAGTTTAATCATACATGATTTATATTTTCATGTACGATGACATTTTTGTGGGGGACACTCCTAATTAAGGAGGTATTTGTGGGTCTTTGTTGTCGGCAACAACCTAGTGTAAGTCTTCTCAGTTGGAAACCAACCCAGGTGGAAACCAACTCACCCATATGCAGTAAACACGCAGCACCCTTTGTTGAAGCAGCCGACAATGGGAGGACATTCAAGGGTAGATGAACCACCCTTGAAATTGTTGAATCTCTCCATCTATATAATAGGATAAAATCCCATGTAATTTTAATTTTAATCCAACTGTGATCCTCTAACATTATTATCTGGAAAATAAATAGAAACGCCCATCTTTCTCCCGTGGACGTAGGCACACTACCGAACCATGTAAATCTCTCATGTTTTTCATTTTATTCCTCATTTGTGTGTTTTTCATCGCCACAAACCTTTGTTTCCCCAATAAAGTGGTATCAAAGGATTCAGGGTCAAAATGGTGAAGCAGCAATGAAGTTTTTCAGCGACCAGAAAATTTAAGTTGCTCAAATTTTTTTTGAGGCCAAATCTAGGAAGAGCTCGGCAAGACAATTCTAATGGTGCAAGCGGCGTCAAAAACGGATCTAAAAAGAACCTGGTAGATCCTGTCAAAGTTTCGATCAAACTACATGTGCTACAGTACCCCCTTTCTAGAGAAGCCGCCATTATTCACGTTGGTGGTGACTTCCCAGTGACTTTTCCGGCCACTATTTCGGCGAGCCACGTCTGCGCCACATCAGCGGTCGATCTGAACCATTTAAATTGTTTTAGCTATATCTCGGCCAATCGGAGTCTATTTGCAGCGATACAGGAGTTAATTCCAGCTATTTTGATTATTCTAGACACATCTGTATGGTTAGAGTTTCAAAATTCATACTCCATAAATGGATGAAAATACCGGTAACATGATTAAGTTTACCGCTTTCAATTATACCATATGGGAACCCAAAATGGAAGATCTTTTATATATTAAAGATTTGTGGAAACCAATAGTGGAGACTACTGATCTCATTACATCGTAAGTGGAGGAAATGTCAACAAGTGGTCAATCTGGTGAGAAGACGTCAGCTGGTACCCCGCCAGTTGATGCGGAGTGGGTCATGCTCAATAGGAAGTGCACTAGCCAAATCAGATAGTGGATTGACAATAGCATCTTCCAAAATTTTGCCAATGAACACGATGCTTCCGTTCTTTGGTGATAATTGGAAAAGATGTATGTCAGGACAACCGTGTAGAACAAGGAAAACCTGATACATCATCTTATCAACTTGAAATACAAAGATGGGACCAATGTATTAGAGCACATGATCGAGTTCCAAGGTACTGTTGATCAGTTGAATTTCATGAAAATGATGGTTGGCAATGAGTTGCAGGCACTATTGATGTTGAGTTCTTTACCGAAGACATGGGACACACTAGTTGTGTCAGTTAGAAATTCAACTCCAGATGGAAATCTGACCATGGAGATGGTGAAAGACAGAATGTTGAATGAAGAGTCCAAAAGAAAAGATAAGGAACATACACCTGAATCAGAGGCTCTTATCACTGAAAGACATGGGAAGCAGAAATGGCAGGGAATAAGCAAAGGAAGAGAACCCCGTGAACAAATTCTTCAAAGAAAGAATTGATTAAAATCTCGATCAAGATGTGACATGAAGTTCCACCACTATGGAAAGCTCAGACACTCCATCCGGGAGTGTAGAAAGTTGAAGGCATAGTAGAGAAATCAGGAAGGTAAGACCCAAAATAATGATGTTGTAGTTGTCGATGAAGAAATCATTATTGTTCAGGAAGATAATCAGGTCAGTCTTGTAATCCAAGACATGACATGGGTGATCGATTTCGGTACCTCCTACCATGTCACTACCAGAATAGATTTCTCCTCATCTTACAGTTCAGGGAGTTTCGGACATGTGAAGATGGGAAATGATGGTGCATCCAAAAATCATTGGTATTGGTAATATTTTTCTGGACACTAATATTGGATGCAGGTTATTGTTAAAGGATGCGAGACATGTTCCTGGTATTAACCTCAATCTGATATCCACTAGGATGTTTAACAATGATGGATATGTCAGTTCCTTCAGTGATAGGAAATGGAATATTTCCAAAGGTAACTTGGTAATTTCTAAAGGAAAGAAAGATACTTCTCTTTATCTCACAGATGACAGACCGTGTAGAGGAGAAGTCAATACAACTAGGAAAGATGTTCCTACAGAAGTTTGGCACAGGTGTATGGGTCACATGAGTAAGAGAGGAATCAGAATTCTCTCCAAGAAATATCTCTTTCTATAAATAAAAGGTACACATCTGGATACTTGTGTTGATTGCATCATGGGAAAACAACACAGAGCATCATTTAGTGGTTATATATTGTCTAGAAAAGCAAAAAAAAAATAGATTTGATTTACACTGGTATCTGCATGATGAGCACTAAGTCGATGGGATGTGCTATTTATTTTGTTAGCTTCATAGATGATCATTCTATAAAAGTATGAGCATTTTCTTTGAAAACTAAAGATCAAGTGTATGTTGTTTTCAAGCAGTTTCATGTGAAGGTGGAAAGAGAAACAAGTAGATGGTTAAAGTGTGTGCACCAGACCAGATATTGCTCACGTTGTTGGCATTGTGAGAAAATTCTTATCAAATCCAAGAAAGGAGCACTCGATGGCGGTGAAATGGATATTGAGGTATCTCCGAGGTATATCTAGTCATTTTTTATGTTTTGGAAATGGAAAACCTGTTTTATAAGGATACATAGATGCAAATATGGCTGGAGATGTAGATACGAGGAAATCCATATCCGGGTACCTGATATCATTTGTAGGGGGAGCAGTCTCATAGCAATCACGAATTCTGAAGTGTGTTGCCTTATCCACCATAGAAGCAAAATATATCATAGTCATTGAGGATTGTAAGGATATATTGTGGATGGATAAATTTTTATAGGAGTTGGGACAGAGTCAGGAGAATTATATTCACTATTGCGATAGTCATAGTGCTATTCATCTCAGCAAGAACCTAACATTTCATTCCAGGTACAAACACAACGACGTGCGATATCACTGGATTCGTAATGTGTTCGAAGAAAGATTGTTGAAAGTTGAAAAAATCTACACCAATGATAATGGGGAAAACATGATGATGAAGGTTATACTGAAAGAGAAGCTGGACGCCTGCAAGGAGACTGTAGGTCTAGCTTCTACCCCAAATTGGTCAGAGGGGAATATTTGTGGGGGCCACTCCCAATGAAGGAGTGATTTGCGGGTCTTTGTTGTCAGCAACATCCTGGTGTGAGTCTTATTAGTTGGAAACCAACCCAGGCGGCAACCAACTCACCCATATGCAGTTGACGCACAACACCCTTTGTTGAAGCAGCTGACGATGGGAGAACATTCAAGGGTAGATGAACCACCCTTGACATTGTTGAATCTCCCCATCTATATAATGGGATAAAATTCTATGTAATTGTAACTGTAATATTGTTGTGATCCTCCAACATTATTATCCGAGGAAGAAATAGAAACATCCCCCTTTCTCCCGTGGATGTAGGCACACTATCAAACCATATAAATCTATCATGTTCTTCCATTTTATTCCTTGTTTGTGTGTTTTTCATCACCATGAACCTCTGTTGCCCCAATAATTGTTACAATATGAAAATCTATAAAATGAAGTGTCATTGCATCTCCCCTAAGTCATTTAGTGATTTTTACAATGCACAAGACAACTTGTGAATATGACACGCTCTACAATTAATCATATCACAAAGCCATGTAGTTCATTGACAAAAAATATTAAATCAATGATATCAATTAAAAATAATGAAACATGCATCACGTGACACAAGGATGGATGCATAAATGATAATCAACACAATTTTTTCCACTCGTGTTTCAAAAAAATGAAATATCAGGTGCTCATTAGATTTGTTCAAACAAAAAGTCAAAAAAAATCCATGAGACCACAAAAAAAATATAGATTTTTATGAAGTATGTTTTTTTTAGAAAAGAGAGATAATATATTACTGATCAAAAACACCATGCCTACAAATCCAATCAAGAAAAGAGTCAATCCAACAATGTTCACCACAAGATTTCTCATAGCTTACCAATCGATGAGCCTTCATATTACCCCCTCGTTTGATGAAGGGAAATTTTCATTCAACGAAGCTTTCGATTAATGACCAAATCTTTCTCAGGATAAGGCCAAACAGTTGCATATCCCCCTCCTTCTTTGATAAGGCGGTAATCACTTCAAGGAAATCTGATTCCATCAAAATAAATTTCCAATATTTTGAGTGAGCAAGAAGGATACCCTGAAGGATAATAAAAGCCTCATCCACCACAGGACTCCAAGAGGCTTGAAAAACCATGCAATAGGCTTCCACAACCTGACCACAACTGCGATGAATAATAAATCCAACACCAACCCTGGAATTAGCAGTGACGACTACATCTATATTAATTTTGATAAATCCCTCAGGGGGAGGGGTCCAACAATGAGAAATTTGTCGAGTACAAACCAATGAGGGCCTTACGTATTCCGCATTACAGTAATTTATCCATTCAATGGTCCCCTCTATCCAAATATGATCTTGAGTCACCTTCTTTTGAAAAATGTACTCATTTTTTCTAGTCTAAATCAACCAAGCAATTGTGCAAAGCAGACCCACCACATTTGGTTCCAACGAAGTCACCCATTTATTAAGATTTTGGACCAATCCAGCATAAGGATCAAAGAATTTCTTAAAATCTGGTGTTCATTCCTTCTACACCCCTTCCACGTCACGACAAAAGAGAATTGTATGCACAGGAGATTCCACATCTTGGAGGCACAAAGGACAGCTATCGTCCTCCCCGAGACGTCGTCTTACCAAGAGGTCGCGGGTTGGCAGAATACCAACGCAAATCAGCCACCAATTTTTTTTTACCTTGGGTGGAGAAAAAAGTTCCCAGAGCAACCTCCAACAATCAACAGGATGGGCCTATGCCAAATCTTGAACTTGCAAATTGTAGCCTGAACGAACTGAGTACCTCCTAGAAGATTCCCCCACCCAACAAATATGATCAATACTCATTCCTAGCGTGAGAGGAATACTGAAAATGAGATTACGACCAAGCTCATTAAACCAGCTGTAAATCTTTCCCTGATCCCAGTCCTCCAATGAATCATTAATAAGGTCTCGCACCCTTGCATTTTTGAAGCCTGAAACAACAGTTGAGGAAACCTTAAAGTTTTCTCTATTTTTCATCCATGGATCATTTCAAACACTAATGTCATTCCCATCAGCAAATTCTCAAATACAGCCTCTCTCAAGAAAAGATTTAACGCCCCATATGCTTCTCCATAAAAAACTTGGTCGCAGTTCTAGCTAGGAATGCAGAAAGTCAGAATGAGGGAAATATTTTGCATAAAAAATCTTTGAGAAAGGGGCATTTGGATTGGAGAGAAGGCATCATCCTTACTTCGCCAAAAGTGTATAGTTAAACCATTTGAGATTCCTAAAGCTGAGACCTCCACAGTACTTCGAGACACACAATTTATCCCACGACATCTAATGGGTGTTATGTTTGCTATCATGGGATCCCCACCAAAAGTTAACCAACCGATAATGGATTTGATCAACTAGAGATTCCAAAAATTTGAATAACGACATAGCATAAGATGAGATTGTTTGGGTCACTAACTTAATGAGAACTTTCTTCCCTGCCTTGGATATCTTCCTACTATACCATAAGCAAATCAAAATTTCCACCCTATTCATGATTGAAGCGAACACTTGTTTCTTCGATCCACTGATAACGGTCGAGAGGCTCAGGTATTTCAAATGCTTTTCGACCAGAGGAAAACCACACACCTACTGCAATTCCTCCTTCTTTGTTTATACCACACCTTTACTAAAGGATAATTCTAAATTCAAATGGTTAATACGCTGCCCAGAAGCCCTTTCATGCAACTTAATGATTTTCAGAACTGAGTTGCACTCTTGCGGGGTAGCGCGAACAAAAATGAGACTATCATCTGTAAAAAAAGGGATGAGAGATGAGGGGGTCATTTCATCATACCTTTATGTCATGGATAACTCCTTGCTCCATCGCTTTCAATAGAAGATGAGAAAAAACGCCAGCCACCGGGTTGAAAAGATAAGGCGATAACGAAACCCCTTACTGCATACCTCCTGAGGGCTTAAAACTCTCTGAGGAAGTCTCATTGATATTAATTTTGAAAGAAACGGTTATAACACAATTCATGATATTAAAGATCAATTTCACCCAAAAAGCTCAATCTGGAAAGAACAAGTTCAAGAAAATGTTATTCGGCTCTGTCATAAGCTTTCATCATGTCTAATTTCATTGCCATAATGTCTTTTTTGGAAGAAGACCGAGTTTTCATAGAATGGAATAATTCACACGCAATGATTGTATTGTCAATAATAGATCTCCTTGGGATGAAAACACTTTGATTTTCAGTAACAAGATGTGGTAGGCAATCCCTAAGCCTGGTCACCAAGATTTTGGAAAAGATTTTATAAACGACATTGCACAAACCGATTGGGCGAAATTCCGTAATTTTTTGTGGGCACTGTGTTTTGGGGATGAGAGTGATAAGAGTTTCATTCAAGGCTTCGAGATAAGATTTTCCTGCCCACATCTCCTTCATCAGGGTAACCACATCAGGCTCAATAATATGCCAAAAGCGTTTGAAAAACAGTGCATGAAACCCATCAGGTCTCAATGTTTTTGTAGAGTGGATAAGGTGGAGAACCCCAACCACTTCATCATCATATCTCTCTCTCCAACTTACGGTTCATATCTTATGTGACAATTTTTTGAATACACCTAGTCAGACTTACAGAGGTGTTAACAACTTCCGTTTTATAGAGGTTGCTGAATATTGATTAATAGAGCACACATATGAATATTGCATTTTTTCCTTCAATTAATGTTTTTTTTTTCTTGGGTTTCTCTTAAAGAAAGTCCAATGATAAAACACATTTATAATCAGAATTCATTCAAATGAAAGGACAGTGATATTTCTTCCATATTTGTCTAGAGCGCCGGAGCTCTAGTTCCGTTGGATCGACTGGTGACGTTGGAAGCATTTATACCGTGGAACGAAGAACATGGCGGGTTTGTTCGCATGGGCCGCAGACGTAGTGGGTGGCGGTCAAGGGGACGAAGAAGACGAGGGCGATGGGGTTCCTTTGGCCTTCAGTCCGGAACAGCAAAGTTACGTCTGGGAGTTGAACCGGAAGGCGACCTCACTGAGCCGCGCCATACAAGACTTGCGCCTCAGAATCCCTCCCCCTGACATCTCCCAACGCCTCCCTCACATCCACGCTCACTCGCTTGCTTCAAACGCCGCCCTAACTCTCCAATTGAATTCTCATTCCGCTACCAGAGAACAGGTACACTTCACAATCAAAATTATCATTGTTAAACAAATCGGATCTGTTTATCGGATGGACCGGTATTTATTTGTATCATTTTATTAAGCGAATGCTTCATGCCGCATCAGACAGATTCCATGAATCGAAACAGATAGCTTAGAATGCATGGAAATAACCTGTGGCTTTTAAAGCCATTTTTTGGATTTCATTCATTGATCAGATTTTTCCCCATTACACTGGATTGCTATTTACTTTTTGTATGATTTTTGAACGTGATTGATCAATGACTACCGTGTGTACTAACTTTGCTGTCTTGCTGGGTAGCCCTGTATGCGAGCCTGTGTTTACTTGGTTTCTGCTTTCGGCACCTGTTAGGCCCAAAGGGGCTTAGGTGAGAAATACCTTGGGGTGAATCAGGGTATGAAAATTCTTTTCCAAATTAATACTTGTTCCAGAAATCCCCACTGTCCTACTTGGATCTTGACCTCTTACTTAGAAGGGTCATTCAGTTTTGCTATTCTTTTCAAGCTAATCCGATTAATACTTCTCTTGACCAGCCCTTACCAGATTATAACCAATGGTTTCTTTACACAGTTTATCTGATTGTGTTGTGCAAAATATAAACAAACAAGTACACATGATACAATGATTTTTACTCCCTTCACCACTACGGGCTAATTCATGGAGTATTCATGGCAATGT
The DNA here is from genome assembly GCA_963277665.1 of Viscum album. Lineage (NCBI taxonomy): Eukaryota > Viridiplantae > Streptophyta > Magnoliopsida > Santalales > Viscaceae > Viscum > Viscum album. The sequence continues at coordinate 1,680,565,451 of OY728125.1, forward strand.
GCCTATGCATCAAAACCAGTAATGGGTTTAGGCTAGGTCACTCCTGCCTGGGCTCACCGCCCTTGCAAAGGTTTAGGGTAAATGTACTATCTACCTGGAATCACTTCCCTCACAATTTCTCTCTGATGCTCTCTGCTCTAGAAAGGATTACAAGTTGGCTCACAAGCCAAGAACAATATCTCTTTGTTTGTTGATTGCTGATAGGTGCTTGAGAGAGAAATAAAAGGAAATTTGTATTAATAGTAGGAATTACAGTGGTTTGGAGGTGAAGAAGAAGGTAGGATCACTCCTCAGAGACACTGCTCTAAGGCCCAAGGCAGCTGCTCAAAAACCCGCACAACAGATCCAATACACCAGAAAATACAATCCTCCCTCCATACAACCCTCAACATCCTTATTTATAGACTCAGCTGGAAGCTTCTAGACAACTAACAAACTAACCAACTAACCAACTAACAGGACATTTACATATTTGCCCCATCCCACATTATTATATCACCCATAAACCTATCAATACCCACCCCTTGAAAATCCACCTTGTCCTCAAGGTGAAAATTTTCAAGTCGCCTCATCTACAGTACGGTCCATCCTTCTCGGGTCCCAATACTGGTTAATGTTCCTCCTCACTAGGTAGATCGATATTCTCCCATATCATCAGCTTGTAACCCTTTGCCGAACATTGATGTCCCGGACTAAATCTTTGTCCACAAGCATAGCACACTCCCTTCCTTTTCTTTTCCTCAAATTTTTCTTTGGACAAACTTTGGACTCCCCTCTCCCGAGGTACATTGTCACCTCCCTGTCGTTCCTTTTTTGCGCCTTCTTTTGGTGGAACCAGTTTCACTGTATTGGGGTTCCAACTTCTCTCTTGGGTGCTAAAAACAGTCCGCTTGTCTCGGGGTGTAGGTTGTGGAAGTATTCCCGTGGATAGCGGCTCACGTTATACTCTCCTGATCAGAGTAAGGAGTTGCGCCTTGCTTGATGGTTTGTGAGTCATAACCGTGCTGCCAATCTTTGGTTTGAGCCCACCAATAAACATATTCCTGTACCAATTCTCAGAAAGGTCAGGTGTCTGAAAAGCAATGCGTTCAAATTCGTCAATATATTCATCCACCGTCCCACCTTGGCGTAAGTCCTTCAAACAAATCATTGGGTCTTCCTCTGTTGCGACACCATATCTACAGAGTAGCTCCTCCTTGAACTGGTTCCATGAAAGCTGCGGCTGAACTGACTTCAGAGATAACATCCAATACTGAGCCAGCCCATCCATACTCAGTTGTGCCAATGACACTTTGTATTCTTCTCGCGTGTGGTAAATAGAGAAAAACGTTTCAGCACGGGTAATCCAAGTAATCGGATCTTCACCAGAGAAAATAGGCATTTCCAGTTGTCTGGTTTATGTCCTGCGCAGTGTCTCCCACTCCATTTTGCACTCTCCCTCACCAACCAATAATGTCTCTGGTTTGCGATCAGTATCCAAAGCAGTAGTGTTCAAACTGCTTCCTCCTTCATCTAAGGAAACTGACCTCTCCTTTTCAGCATTGTGACTTGGTTAGCCTGCCTGATTTGTCCCTTGCTGGGCTAACATTACCATCAAATCCCGTATCTGGTTCTCGAGCCGCAGTTGCCCGACCTCTTGTCGTTGAGAACTAGCTTGCAGCTGTTTTACTGATGTCTCTAAACTAGCAACTCTGTTCTCCATTCGTGTGGGTATAAATCTGCTGCACTACCATAATAGCGTACAAATTTTTCTTGTGATAAGAAGTTTGTGAAAACTACTCCGCACGGTCCAGGTTCGCTCGCCTTAACTGGTTTGGGCGAACTAGTCCGCCTGCTCTGTCTCGTACTGCCTCAATCGCTCTGGTTGGCACGCCACAAATGCGTCTTTTTTTTATATTATTTTCCAAAAACAAGTCGGGCTTTCCCTCCCTCCCGTGGAGTACGGATGATGCGAGCCTCCGTTGAATGAAAACTCGTCGCTGCAGCGGTTAGCTCGCAGCTTCTCCGAACAAAAAAACCAGTCCCCAAATCCGTGTAGAAAGAAAATCGGCCCCTCCCGTGCAGTGCTGACAGAGCAACCTCGGGTGCGTCCCCTATGAAACCGTGGAACGGGAGTTTCACACCCCTCTCGACGGTGTGTTGCTGCCCACGCGAGGGAGTTTCAGCAGGGCGTTCCTCCTCGGCAGCGATCCGTTGTGTGGGACTGCGCGCCGTTTCCAGTTACTGCACGCCTTTCTCGATCGAAACCGGAGAATCACGTTCGACAATGATTTTTTGCTTCCCGTGCGCGAGGCCTCGTCGGTGCGGCCCGTCTGCAACGTTCGTCTCAGTCGAGCGAAGTCGCGGCAGTGTTCGTCAGAAATGGTGAGTACGCACTCCAACAGAAAAGAACCGAACAGTTCATGGACATCTGCTGTATCTGCCAATGACCACGAATGAGAATCAGAATGTCGTCCTCTGTGCCAATCCAGAATCCGATCTTCAAGTCTCTCTAAAATATCACTCACTTCAGTTGCAATTTTCTCTCTCAATTCTCTCAATCTCTCAATGAAAGCACCAATCGATAGGTGTTTGAGAGAGAAATAGAAGGAAATTTGTATTAACTGTAGGGATTACAGTGGTTTGGAGGCGAAGAAGGTAGGATCACTCCTCAGAGACACTACTCTAAGGCCCAAGGCAGCTGCTCGAAAATATGCACAGCAGATCCAATACACCAGAAAATACAATCCTCCCTACAATCCTCAACATCCTTATTTATAGATTCACTTGAAAGCTTCTAGACAACTAACCAACTGACCAACTGACCAACTGACCAACTGACCAACTGACCAACTGACCAACTGACCAACTGACCAACTGACCAACTGACCAACTGACCAACTGACCAACTGACCAACTGACCAACTGACCAACTGACCAACTGACCAACTGACCAACTGACCAACTGACCAACTAACAGGACATTTACATATTTTCCCCATTCCACATTATTATATCACCCATAAACCTATCAATTGCACTGAGTGCAGGTTGGTGCTCTTTTATCTCCTGGCCGCTCCTTCACAAGAATGTTGTGAAACTCCCCTCGAAAAGCATCATTCCTTGAAAAGTCATGAAACTCCCTTCTTCCTTTGCTATACTTGCGGCAATCTTCTTCAGCAAAATGTTCAATAAGTGTCAACTTCCTTCATCTTTTTTTTTTCCAGCCCCTCATCTTGAAAATGCTCCCATTCTAAAAATTGGATCTCCATCCGCTCTTTGTTCTTTTTATTAACTATGCACAACAAATCTCTATATATTATGACTTCCATTTTGATTTCAGATTTGAAATTCAAACCTGAATGTAACTTCCAACTTCTGCTCATCCAATCTTGACCATTGATCCATCTTCAAGAAAATCATCACCTTTGAAACTCATCTGATTCGTTTGAACTTGATCCATAACTGCCAAGCGGTTGAATGGGCGCCAAACTCCCAGTTCTGGACGTAACTTCCAGAAATTTGAACACCACGGTCTCCAAAACGCCTTGCTCCTTGACACTACGACATAGTGTAACCTGAGGGGGAATGGTGAATCAGGGTGTCAACTTTTTTCTTTGAATGAGGTGGATCTTGTTCTCACGTTGGTAAGAATTTGTTAAACTTGTTTGATGAAGTTGTGCAATTATCAAACACCCATATGCAGAAATAGAAACACAACACAATAGTTTTACTTGGTTCAGCACTAATGGCTAGTCCAAGGAGTATACGCCGACAGTGTGTCAGCCGTACTTGAATCCACTAAGCTTCACTAGATACCGTGGATTACAATTGATCAGACACTCCATGTCCGAGACACTACCTTTACAAGAATTTTAGGGATAACATACCGCCTCCCTCGGATCACTTCTGTCGACCCCCCTTGCTCACTGTTTTAGGTGAAGTCTTTCTCAGTTTACCTACTTGAAGGTCGCGTTGGTAGATTGGACGCATAAGTTTTTGTCTTTGATTAGCACGAGACTCTGTTTGCATCATAGTTCAAAATTGATGCCCTTGAATGCACGATTCAATTAAAATAGATGTTCAACTCTCGCACTTTCGCGCAACTCTCGCACTTTCGCGCAACTAGTTAGTTTTTTTGCGCAACTTTTTCACTTTCACGCAACTTCTGCTTTGTCGGGCAACTCTAATTTCGCACAAATTCAATGTTTCACGAATTCTACTTGGTCTTGATAGACACAAGTTATTTTCTTTGCGCAACTCTACATCGCACAACTCTATTTCGCGTAATTCTTTCACGAAGCGGTGGATTCAGATCTTTGTTGGGAGAGAAAAAGCTTTTAGAATGCAGGTACCTGCCTATTTATAGACACAACTGGCCCTTCGTGCAACTCCCTTGTGCGCCATCGACCTTGCGCACAACTTTTCTGGTTCGTTGAACTTCATCGATTTGACATCACCTTTAGCACGCAACTCTACTGTATTTCGCGGGTTCGTGCAACATTGATTTTCGCACAACTTCAAGACTTTCGCGAAACACTTGCCTTTGCCGTATTTTGATGAGGCGGCCCTGAAAACTCATCTGCGCGCAACTCTAGAGAACTCCTTCACCCTTCAGCGCAACTGTTGTATTTACGCGACAATCTTTCCTCCGCCAAAAACAATTTTCTCCATCCTTCAAATTTTGGACCCAAAAAATTTGGTAAACACTGGAAAATCGCACCACCTTCAACACTGAAACCACTTGCGTGGATCAAATCACTTGTCTTGATCAACTTAGTGAAGATTGACAACAAACACAACACACCATCAATTTTTAGCTGTGAATAACCTTGATTCCAACACATAGTGTAGTGAATCTCTAAGCAAAAATCCCCTCAACACCACGACCATTGGCCGTTTTGGCCTTTGCCTCGGAAACCTGATACTCACTTTCCACAAGTCCAATACAGTCATTGAAATGCTCGTAGAGGGATTTCCGTTTTACATAGGTAAATTGCCAAGATGAAACAAACACCAAGCTACACGACGTAGAACTCTCCAACCGGCTGTTTTGATACCCTGACGCGAGCCAATACCATTACGCAGGTGTGAGGTAACCTTTACGCATGTCACTGAATTTTGAGTCACCCTTGCGTAGATAGGATTCACCTTTATGCAGCTAGAGTTCATCCTTATGTAGAACCATATGAACCTTTACGCAGGTCATCTACCAGCTCGAAACACCATCCACTACTGCATGGCGACAAACCACTGGTTGTTTTGATCATCCTTGAAAGACACTAGTGACATGACGCCCTTTACTATGCCCGTAGCCTTCCCGTTTCTCACAGGCAAACTTCCAAATCACCATGCCAAGTGAAATGGTGCGGTGCTCCCCAGCTGACCGTTTTGGCATCTCCAACTTCTCCACATATTTCTTGCCTTCGACCACGACCATTGAAACGCCCAAATTGAGCTTATCGATCCGGAAACTCCAGGCCCGATCGATCTCCAAGCCAGCTTGCCTGTATTATTTTTATGCAGCTGGTCATCCTCACAACGACCTTTACGCAGTTGGTTACACAACTGAAGGAACTTTTCCATTACCTTTACGTCTCCCTGTGCAGATACCTTTGCGCAGGTGGTCTGCTCAAGATCTACCCTTACGCGTCTCAAGATCTACCCTTACGCAAGATGCATATCACTAGAGTTACCTTTACGTGCTCAATGCAACTTCCAGATAACCCTTCCTGCATGCAACTGAATTACTTGATGGATTCATAACAATCCTCCAAGCATCACCATGAATGCAATTCTTACACACCATATATCTCCTTCATAATTTCATTCAACATATAAACCTTCAAACACTTGTTCAGCCATCTCAAACATATATAGAGAACTAAGCACCTTGGGGCCATCTTCCACTTATATTGTCAACAAACCCAACCCAAATTCATAGGGTTTCAACTGTACTAATCGGCGTTTTCATTTGAGGCTGAAGCACAGCTTATAAAATGAGTTGCACTTCATTATTAGATTATTATGTGACTGTTGTAGACAAGATAAAATTTACAATGGCTTGCATGGCTGTCCTATTGATTAGATTTTATTTTCAGGCCCAATCAAGAGAGATTTCCCTGAAAGAAGAAAATGATGCATTTAGGAAGGCAATTTCTGATTGTGAGAGTAAGATACAGGAAAAATTGGGGGAAGCTAATTTGCTGCAAAGGAAGTTGGAGGTAGGAGCTTTCAATCCTTGATGCCTTTTTTTCATTCTGCGAGATGTTTGCTGAACTGATGATAAACGACGACACTTAACCTATTTTTGCTCCCCACTTTGAATAATGTCTTCTCGTTAAATTTCCAAACTATGTATTATAGCTATTCACCATTAAACTTATCTCGACCTTTAATTCTTGAATTATTTCTTATTGAACTTTGTTTTGAGGTTCGAGTAATCAACTTTTGAGCGGGCTGCTCCTCATCCTGAAAATTTAATATGCATACTCGATAACTTGCTTGCATATGTTATCATGAAATGATGGACGGACTTCCTTGGAATTTGAAGGTGGCAATGGACGTATATTTCATAGAACTGTATGCAGAAGGCATTCTGCATTATTACAGTATGTTCACCTGCAGCGTATATTACAAAAATTTCAGCAGTTTCGGGTTGTTAAGTTACTTTCAAAATATTTACCTTTCTTACTTTCTTGCTTTTTTTTTTTGTTTTTTGTAAAACCCAAAATATTTGTGATAGTGATAAAGCATTCCCTCTAAGAGGGGTGTGATTTTTCTCAGAGGAGATTATTCTCCTTAATTCCTCATCGATTTGATTGGGAGGCTTTTGGATTTCAATCTGTTGAAGCAAACACAAACCAGAAGGGCGGGCAAATGATTAAACATGCAGATGGGGGATGGGCAGGATTAAAATTGTTTGTCTGATATTGAGAGTACTTTCCCATAATCTGAGGGTTGAAGCCTTCTGTTCAATTTTATCCCGAGTACCATCCAGTTGCGGTGTTGAATGCCAACTCCAATTTTAGTGGCAATATCTCCTTGAATTCTGTTGCTGACAGGCAATGGATGCCACTGAAGAAAATCTGAAAGGTGAGCTGGAAAATGCACAATCTGCATTGGATAAAACTCAATCAGAAACATCTGGTGATTTAACGGTTGGATCTGAAGCTCGCAGAGCTTGCACCGATGCAGAAGCTTTACAATCTGACATATTAGACAAACTAGAGGGCAAGAAAAAAGAACTGGTTCATTATTCTTTTCTCTAATTATAGTGTTTTCTCCCCAGTCCTGCTTCTCACTAAATAATAATAATAATAATAATCCTTGCAGTGTTCTCTGGAGGAGGCGGTTCAAAATTTAGAAAAAACATGGGTACGAGTTCAGGAAAATGCATTGAAGCAGCCTACCCCTGGTATGACATATACTTATGCATAAATTGATGTATGCATGCACATACCCCCCCCCCCCCCCCCCCACATTTTGGTTTTAAATGATTGTGGATAAAGTTGCTCTGTTTGATAGGTGCTTGAGAGAGAAACAAATGATTTCTATTGATATGTAGCAGAAACAGTAAGAAGAATTACAGTACACAACATAAAATTGAAGTAAAAGGAGTTGACGAAGAAGAAGGAATCCCGAGCGACGCTGTGATTGGGCCGAGGCCTAACCCTCTGTGATCTTCCAGCAGAACCCAATCCAAAAAAATATCTGTCCTTCCCTCTCCCAGCCAACCCCTTTATTTAATATTCTAGCTAGCCCCAACTGCGCTCAACCTACTTACAACAGGAATGACAAATCTGCCCATGACAATCATTTAACACTCCCAACCTGCCCCTACACCGCACATTTCCCTGCAGCTCCCCACCCTAAGTGTAATGTCCCCCGATCCAACACTCTCTCACGTGGTCAAATCAGGTTGGATACTGGACCTCAAGCGCGCTTCCTCGTACGTCAGAGGTCGTCGACTAGCAGTGGAGGTGTAGAGAACATAGTGGGGAGACTATACCCCCTGGTACAGAGTTGCAATACAACGGAAATAAACAAATATCAGAGTAACGAAAATAGCAGAAACAATACATCATACAACTGGAAGATAAAGGATGAACCAAGTAAACCAAATAACAACGAACCTTGTAATGTCAAGCTGGAATGTAACTAAATAACATGCTGGAAGTCATACAAATCAAAGAACAAGGTGACACCAATAAACTCCAAGTCCCCAGTCTCGAGTCCCCGATCGGTCCTGCCTCCAAACTCCAACCCATCCAGCAAACAACAATCAACAACAAGGTCCTTTGCCCTTGTCCAAACCTGCATCCATGTAATCTGCTCGGGTACCAAACGACGACTCGAATAGGGTGTGAGTAAAATTCAGTAGGTCAACACCATCGTGTTTAAACAAAACCAGTCTGATAATAAGTGCATGTAATAAAGCAATAATCAGGAGTATTAATTAATCAATTAATACGATACAACAATCAACCTGCTTTGACATCATGCCAGAATATCTCCGAGCATGTAGCATAACCATGCCAACCGTAACCACAAGTCAATAGCATAATCACATAACCGGGTAAAAGCCCTCTGTATTAGCATTTTAGCATAATTGGACCAAGTCCTCTGTATAAGCATTTCAGCATAACCGGAACAAGTCCCCTGTATAAGTATTTCAGCATAACTGGCCCAAACCCTTTATATAAGCATTTTAGTATAACCGGGCTAAGCCTTTATATAGGCATTTCAGCATAACGGGGCCAAGCCTTTTATATAAGCATTTTAACATAATCGGGCCAAGTCCTATAAGCATTACAACATAATCAGGCCAAACCCTATAAGCATTACAGCATAACCGGGCCAAACCCTATAAGCATTACAACATAACCGGGTCAAACCCTTTATATAAGCATTTCAGCATCACCGGGCCAAATCCTTTATATAAGCATTTCAACATGAATCAAAACACAATTCATAATAGCAAGAATAACACAACATACATCATAATTCTCAAAGGTCAATTTAGCCAATTACCTTTTATCTTTTGTTGAATGATAAAATAGGTAGAAACCCGAATCCCCAAGGTTCTCTCTAAAGGAGGCCTTGAGGTTCTTTTATAACAAATAATAAAGACCACACCGGACCACAAGTCCGATGTGGGATGCAAACCCCAACACTCCTCCTCAAGCTAGGTGTACCTAGCTTGGACACATAAAGAAAAGAGATCAAACCAAACCAATGAAAACAAAGCAATCAACAGACTGCCAACACTTCCCCTCAAGCTGGAAATACCCATCTTGATGACAAATCAAGACAAAACAGTATAAAATATAAAGCATGAAGGCTGCTGCTCCCCCTCACGATCACAACTCTCCCTAGAGATCGCAGCTCCCCCTCAGGATGATGGATGGATGAAGTTGTCGCGGGCGCAGCAGAGGAACCGCACATACCGGGCCGGTTGACGGGGCGCCAAGAATGCCGCACTAGTGAGGCCGGTCGATGATACGCCGGGAAAACCACACTAGCACTGGGAAAACCGCACTTGCGGGGCCGACGACGAGAGACGGTGATTCCGCATAGTTGTTGCGGGATCTGGCGGCGCCAAAGGGTCTGGATCCTAGTCGGTCGAAGTGCTGCGCCACGGTGGAGGAAGTGCGGGGGTGTGCCGGTGGATAGGGAGGCGGTTGCCGGGAGTCGTCAGGAGATGCCGACGACGGGAGGCGGGGATACCGTAGGAGGTGCTGACGACGAGAGGCGCCGCTGGAAAAGGAGGTGCCGGAGATCCGGATCTGGAAGCAGGGCAGCCGCTGGGAGAGATGGGAGCTGGGAGGGGGAGGGGGCGCGTAGGGCAGGAGCTGGGAGGGGAGGCCGCGTAGGGCAAGAGTCGGTTTGGGAGTCCCGCATAGGAGCAGCGGGCCTGGAGTTTGGTCCGTCGGGAAGTCCGCACAGGAGGTGGGCCGGGAGAAACGCAAGGAGGCGGAGCCGAGCGACGCCGGGAGAGTCCGACGCGAGGGAGGTCCGTCGGCCGTCGCGCGCGGGAAGGTGAGGAGGTTCGTTGGCCATCGCACGCAGGAAGGTGAGGAGGTTCGTTGGCCATCACACGCAGGATGGTGAGGAGGTTCGTTGGCCATCGCACGCAGGAAGGTGAGGAGGTCCGTCGACCGTCGCGCGAGAGAGGGGCGAGGAGCCGCGACCAAGGCGGAGGCTGGAAGCCGCGACGGGCGGTGAGGGAGCCGCGAACCGCGACGAGAGGAGAAGTGCGTAGCGGGGGCGCCAGGATGCGCCGTTGGAGGGCGAGCCGGGATGCGCCGCGTTGATCGGGAGGCGGAAGGAAGGGTGGGGCCGATCGCGCAGGGACGACGCCGGAGGGAGCAGCGCGACGCCAGAGGAAGGAGGCGGGCTGGGACGATGCTGCGTCGGATGCGGAGCGCCGAAGCAGGGAGGTATCCGCTGCCTGGGAAACGAGCCCAAAGGGGTGGCGACAGAAAATAAACCTAGCCCTACATGGGGGGCCGCCGCCCCTCACGGGGGAGAAATAATGAGAAACCCTAGACGGGGAAAAGAAAATGGGAGGGAGGGCTCGGGATTAGGTTCCCTGTGATACCACATTGAATGATAAAATAGGTAGAAACCTGAATCCCCAAGGTTCTCTCTAAAGGAGGTCTTGAGTTTCTTTTATAACAAATAATAAAGACCACACTGGACCACAAGTTCAATAAGAGATGCAGACTCCAACATCTTTCAATCTCCTTTCATTCATTGTTAGGAATATAGGGGACTGTCAGGTGTGGGTTGTACTTGGGATACTGTGCTGCTAGCTGTTATTGGCTGGGTTGTTTGTTAGTGGGTAAAGGGTTGGTGACAGCTGGAAATAAGCTGGAAATAGGCTGTTAGAGTTTGTTAGATGGTTAGGGGGCAATATTGTATTTTGTAATTACGTTGCCAGCTGTGGCAGTGGGCTGGAGGGCTATTAAAATGGCAACAGGGGGTTGGGATGGGGCACGAACTGATATTTGGAAGTTTTCCACAGCAAGCTGCTGTGTGGGCTGGTGCGTTGGGACGTTCCAGTAGGAAATCAGTGGAGTGGTCTTCCACAGGTTCCTCACTCTTTTTCTTTCTCCTTCCTCTGCTCCTGTATTACTCTCCCTCCCTATTGTATTTCTGAATTATGCTGGATCTATATGGTGAATACAATCAATATATACTGTTGCTCTTCTCTCTTCTCCCTCTCTTGCATTTTTACATAACAATTTGGCGACTCCGCTGGGGATAATCGCTCGAGAGAGAGAGGCCGTTGCTAAGAAGGAAAAGGTAGGGGAACACAACTGCAGCTGCAAGTACGCTGGAAGTGCCGGACGACTGCAGAAGAAACCCCGTCATCATCGTCGGAGGAGAGGCGGCGCAGGAGCTGGTCAAAAAATCCTGCTCGAGCTGCGTATGAGTGTTCGTTCTGTTCAGGAATTTTCTGGCGCAAACCAGTACTAACAAACAAAGCTGGAAATTCGGGAGAACATTCGGTGCTGAAGTGGTTCTGTGAGCAGATTGAGGTAGACGATCACTACAGTGAATTCATCTTGACCGTGGAGTGCGTTCGATGTTATTTCGATACAGCAGTGCGGCACGCTTTGTAGAGGAAGAGACGTGCACTGCTGGAGCAGAACTAAACGCAGCGGAAGAACGTTCGTTCATTGGAGGAAGCTCGATTACTGCTGGAGACACGGATGCCGCTGAAGTTCGTTGCAGAAGAAAGGATCTCTGCCAGAGCGATTGAGTGAGTAAATGGAGGACATTCGCGACTGGAAAATCGTTTACCGTGGAAAACGTTCGACGCTGCCGCTGTAGATTGGCGAGAAAAGACAAAAAGAAAAAAATAAAAAGAACCGTGGAAAGAGTTGTGGCACTGTAGACGGACGAGAATTAAAAAAAATAAATCAGTTGGCACAATATTCCTCTTTCCGCCACATGTGCACAGCTGTGATACCAGAATCACAGTGGGGAATATTTTCGGTTAGAACTGATCGGGAGCATTAGGAGAGAGAAGGGAGGTGGACGTGACCTAGCTTCAGTTACCAAGGGAAGATTCTTTCTGCAAGCTAGGCGATAGAAAAGTGGATTTTCAAGGGAAAAGGTTAGGAAGAAGGCAAGATGCAGGAGTTTGAAACATTTTTCGAAGCTTTTGCTAGGAGACAGGCTGTGATTGATAGGCGACAACGAGAGTTTGAGATTTTACTGGATCAGATGAAGGCTTCCGCTGGATATACATGTCGACAGGAGGATTCTGGACAGACGAGGCGACCGATGGAGGAGCCTACGACAGTGAAGGTGCAGGATCTATTTGAACCGAGTACCATTGTGGAAAAACGGGAAAATAACACCGAGTGGCAGCAGCCTCTGCGGTTACTGAAAGATGGACTCAAAAGGCAGACGCACGAGCAAACTAAGGAGTTCGCTGAACTCTCTGTTCAGCAAGGTACGAAAGAAAAATCCAGTCATACTCTCTTCGATAAGGAAGTATGCGTCTCTCCTCCTAGTTCAAGGAGTGTGGAAAGTAGTGAGGAGAGGGACGTCCCTGCTCTGGGAGTACGACACGAGGTAATTGCAGGGAACGATTCCTATAGCACAAGAAAAGGATGCATACCAGACAAGCCCCACAAAGCTGCTGAACACTCACTAGAGTCCGAACAAGCGCGACAAGCAGTAAATTTAGAGGTTGAGGTTGTTAATCTTATGCAAGTAGCTATTCTGGGAGAGTTTGCTGCTATTGGAGCTACAGTTAATCAGCCTGCGGAAGTAGAATTAGCAGAAAATGGAAACCACGACACTAATCCTAGTTCAAACAATGAAGAACGCGGCGAGGCGGATGATAGTTTTACTTGTGAGGACGTTTTGAACCCAGGAAACCACGACTTTATTAGGGACTCACAGACTATCTCTTGGTCAGTCGGGTTTCCAGTCATTACAGGAAACGAACCCATTGTTTTGGAAGATATCAATGTTCTTTATACAATGGCCGCCATTGCCTACAATGGGAAGAACATAAAAGACCAGCTGTTTCAAAAGCTGCAGAATCATGGACTTTGAGTTCTAATTTGTTTTTCGCCGACAAAGACTCTAGACATTTTGCATAATTCAATGGAGTTCAGGAAATATTCTTATGTGTGTCAAGATGGTTTAGTCCAAACAGCGGAACGTTTTGCTGCTATTAAAAGCTTTAGACAACATTTGTCTGATGATCAATCCATCTTGCTTAAAGCATTTAATGGTGCAGATGTGTGTTTAAATCTTGAGGTGGCTGATATGGTTGTTTTCTATGGTCAAGTTTGGGTTCCTCAGGCGGTCAAACAGGCTCTCTGACATGCATACCGATTTGACTAGATGAAACACATAATTCCAGTCAACCTCGTTTTCAACGATGGGTTGTGTCAGTGGGTGGTGTCCCTCTGCGAGGGGCAAGCAGTGGAGTCGGAATTGTGCGAGGGGTGTGTGACTACAGGAGCTCTAGAAGACATCCGTCGAGTAACTGAGATGCCATACAAGGCAGAGGTAGAGTTGTTTTTTACTGGCCTATTAGAGAAAACTCAATATACTTTCGAATCAGAGTTCAGTTCAAGTAGGTTTGTTTCTGCTTGTGAGTTGGATAATTTTGGTGCTATTGTGGCAACAGTGCCGAATGAAACTGTTTGCTGTGCTTTGGTAACATATGGGGGTTGTCCTGTTGTTCTGAAGAAGGGTTGGAAGTTCAGGAGCCGAATATGGTACCCTTATAGTCTCCTTAAGGGAGTGGAGGTTGATGCCTTGACCAAAGACATTGTTGAACGTGTTGGTTTGGGCAGTAAGCGAGCCACTATTGTTGACTGCTGGAGTATAGGTTACTTGGATAGCTCACAGCTTGTCTATGATGTGGACTTATTGGGGAACTTCCAGGTTGACTGCTTAAAGGCGCCTAACAACTTCATAAAAAGTTCCTATAAAGATTTAGTGGCGTATGGAGGGCGTGCAGTTGCAAAAGCTGTTTGTGTAGTCAAAAGGGGGTTAGGGAAGCTTTCTGCCATTGCTGATGTCGCTCTTTTTTGGGCCAATCTCTATCTAACCCAGGAAACGTTTCTTGAACTGTTTGCTGGCTCGGAAGAGGGCGTACCGGTTTTACTGATTTCAACTAACAGGACTCTCAAAAGAACTAAAGCCGAGAGGGAAGCCCTCAAGGGATCTAAGGGGGTGACCAAGTTCGTAGTAGTGCTGAATGTTTTTCTTCCCCAAGAAGAGCTGTTGTTGCAGAAGACCAGCTGGCGTTCATCGGGTTTGATGCTGAGGCCTCCACCAAAGCCGCCACCGGGAGCCGCTGTCTCAATGCACAGCCTAGCAAAGCTTTGGTTGTTCCACCTTGGGGACAAGGTGGTTTTTAGGTGGGAGAGAATTGTTAGGAATATAGGGAACTGTCAGGTGTGGGTTGTACTTAGGATACTGTGCTGCCAGCAGTTGCCAGTTGTTATTGGCTGAGTTGTTTGTTAGTGGGTAAAGGGTTGGTGACAGCTGGAAATAAGCTGGAAATAGGCTGTTAGAGTTTTTAGATGGTTAGGGGGCAATATTGTATTTTGTAATTACGTTGCCAGCTGTGGCAGTGGGCTGGAGGGCTATTAAAATGGCAGCAGGGGGTTGGGATGGAGCACGAACTGATATTTGGAAGTTTTCCACAGCAAGCTGCTGTGTGGGCTGGTGTGTTGGGACGTTCCAGTAGGAAATCAGTGGAGTGGTCTTCCACAGGTTCCTCACTCTTTTTCTTTCTCCTTCCTCTGCTCCTGTATTACTCTCCCTCTCTATTGTATTTCTGAATTGTGCTGGATCTATATGGTGAATACAATCAATATATACTGTTGCTCTTCTCTCTTCTCCCTCTCTTACATTTTTACATAACATTCATCAAGTTATGTCTTAAACCATTAACATGCCAGTGTACACAACCATATCATATCAAAGTATCGCCAGTCATTTCAATAACCAAGGAAGCCATTTTCCCAAGTGATCCTATCACGACAATCACCTAACGTCTCATGTCATGCTAATTCATGTTTTAAGAAAATAGTGAGTTCATTAATATTCAAGGGTAGGCTCACCGTACGGGTAGCCGCAAGCTAGGTCTCAACACCCTTGGGATCTAAGGAATAGTCCAAACACATGATTATCATCACCCATTATTTTGTTAGTTACCGCGCACGTTGAGTCGGCGCAATCGCATGATATTGCACATACTTAAACAATTAGAAACAGACCAAAGAGCTTTGTTTTAGACCACCTACCTTTATCCTGTGATTTAAGCAACACTCTTAACCGGGAACGCCAACGAGGAATGAAGGCGAATGAGATCACAAGGAAAAACCTATATCACACAAGATCAAAACCTGGTTCAACAACGGTCAAGAGATTACACCGCGATAACGGAGAACAAGCAGAAGAGAGGGGAAAACCAAAACAAAGGAACTCACCGGAGATCAACCGCCAAACCGAGACGTTCAGAAGGGAAGGAACCGCTCCAAAATCGCCTGGAGTCGCCCTAGGGTTCGAGAGAGAAGGCTGCACGGCGGATGAAAAATAAATCATACGCACAACGTGGTTTAAAATCGTTGGTTCCAAGATATTCATGACGTGAAACCCTTTCATGATGTGAATTTCTTGATTTACGAGATACGCCGAAAAATGCGTCGCTTCGGGTTAAAATAACCCCGACCGACTGTTTCACATCGTGAAACAGTTTCACAACGTGTAACCCTTTCACGCTTTGAACCAGTTCAAGACGTCTGCCTGGCTACATGTTCATGTCGTGTAACATGTTCACGACGTGAAAGTTTTTAGTTGACAACTCTCAGCCCTGCTTCTGTAGAAAGAACCCGAACCACCTCCAAAGCTTTCAAACTCATGGAGAACCCTCGCAAGCCTTTGACACATTTATACCCGGACTCCATTAATTCAAACAAACATATATCCCCGAACTTTAGGTTATTTTTCACAGCAAATGCTCTCCATCCTCAAAAAGGGACTCGACCACGAAGGTTTAAAGAAGGAAAACCCAATTAAAAAAGGTTCAACCAAAACTCAACGAGGGACGTACCTGGAAAAAGACGAGATCTTATACTAAGCCCCCTTACACAGCAGCAGGATCCCTCGCCTTCTGGCCAACAGCCCAACAGCCCCGCTGAGTTAGCGTTCCTATCATTCCCGCCATCTTGAAATACCACCTTGTTCTCAAGGTGAGAATATTGGGAAGAGACCTCCCACAAACCGTGCTCCTGCAGTAGGAAAATCAGCCTTATAGCATTCTGATCTCCCTCCTCGGAACTAACCAGTTGATGGAATGTCAACTGTGCTACTGCCTTCCTTTCAACTCCATTTAGAGCTACAGCTTGGTGATCGCCTCCTACACTTCTATGTTTCAGTACCTACCCTGAGTAACAACAGACCATGCTTCTCCTTCCAACACTTTCCAGCTCCAACCATGGGTATCGTATGATGTTGTCATCAGTTAAAAAGGCTGTTCCAGTTTTTCCTAAAGAAAATTTAACCTTTTCCCTGAACCAAAGTACCTCAGCAGTATGAGACAAGATGAAAACTCCATAATCTCTTATTTCTTCATTGAACCTTTGCTTCAAGGTAGGTAATAATTCTGCCCAGTCAAATTCTCCAGCTCCAATCCTCATCAATATTAGGACAAACACAGCCCTCTGATTTTGATTAAAAACGTGTTTCTGGTCAAACAATCTATCTATTGCAGCAATTATTATGCCCTTTATTTCAACAACTGAAATTTCCTTCCCATTACGCAGCAACTCCCCCAAATTTCTAAGCACTTGATCAAACTGAAAATTCCCATTTGCCTCATCAGCTGGCTTCATCAAGCTGTTGTTCGCTCGTCCCTTAGTACAATGGATATCACTAATATCTTCAACCATGGTCACTTCAAGAGCAACATCAGCAGTAGCATTAGGCTCGGGCTGAAGCTCCCTGGTTAGTCTAACATTTGAAGGAAACTTTGCCAACAAACACTTGTGTCTGAAGAATCGCTGATATCCTACCCGGTATAGTCGCCACCAGGAAGTCGATAATAACTTTCCCCTTGCTATATTCTCTTTCTCCCACGCACTACCGACCTGCCCCAAACAGGAAACAGGTGCCAATCCTGTAGGCTCCAAGTTTTCTGTGCACCCATCAGCCCACGCCCTCTCCATTTCAGTGGTTTTGGGTACGTGATGTAGCTCCTTCCGGTATTGTGGTTCTTGATTTCAGACCCCAGTTTCTGCAGCATTTATCAGCAGCTGTTTATAGCTGTTTATAGCTGTTTATAGCTGCTCGTCTTCCCAGACATACGCCCTCAGCATTAGCAGCACCTGTCTGGAACCGTTCGCCTAGGCCGAACCAGAAATTCCAGCCTTGCAAAACCACTGAGTCTGGCTTCTCTTCAGTCTGTTGTTGCCGCCTCAGTCTGGATTCGTCATGTAAGAGTTTTGAAAATTCAATCGTATGTTGTTGAGTAGAGAACTCTACAAATGTTTGTGCTCGTACCAGCACATTCTGCAACTCCTCATGCCGCAGCTGCAGAGTACTGGTTTTTTCCAGTTTCTCCTCGGCACATGACAGCAGTCTAGTTTGCGCCTGATGTTCGGTAGATTTAGTCTCAGCTTGAATAGTCACAACTCAGTTTCTGCTGCTGTGACCTTCGGCGGGTCTCCTTTTGCTTCTGGATCAGAACTCTCCGCCTGCACGAGCAGTGACAGTTCCTGCATGCGGAACTCCAATCGCTGAAAAGTAGTCTGCATTTTCAAGATCGCCGATTACACAACCACTAGATGATTCTCCATGAGTGTGGAAATCTTGCTGCGTCCGTTTCAACTGTGCAACTACCACGTGTCGTTTATTCACTGCAACGTGGTGTTTTTTTCACACTGCCGTGACAGCTTCTCTGTGCCAACTTTTTTCCACTGCTGGGTCGTGTTCAACACTGCCGATCAAGAAAGTCTACCAGCAGCAGCATGGCGTTTCAGAAAGATCAAGAACTAGCCGTCCAAGTTCCTGCCGTGCAAGTTTGTCTGCTCCGGCTGCGTCCGTTTCAGAACTTCTCACTTCAAAAATCTCCCTCTCTCAAGAATCTCTCTAAAAAATCTCTCAATGAAAGCACCAATTGATAGGTGCTTGAGAGAGAAACAAAAGATTTCTATTGATATGTAGTAGAAATAGTAAGAAGAATTACAGTACACAAGAGGAAATAGAATAAGGAGTTGATGAAGAATGAGAAGGAATCCTGAGTGACGCTGCGCCTGGGCCGAGGCCTAACCCTCTGTGATCTTCCAGCGGAAGCCAATCCAACAAAAAATATCCGTCCTTTCCTCTCCCAGCCAACCCCCTTATTTAATACTCCAGCTAGCCCCAACTGCCCCCAACCTACTTACAACATGAATGGAAAATTTGCCCCTGGCAGTCATTTAACACTCCCAACCTACCCCTACACCGCACATTTCCCTGCAGCTCTCCAGTCCCAAGCCCCCTTACACAACTATCACTCCCTCTCCATAACAACATTGGTGGATCCCCCTCCCTTCTGCACCAGCTATCACTCCCTCCATAACAACAACATTTGAATCATGATGAAACTCCTTTTGGTGTGGTGGTTCTTGATCCCCATTGCCTCCCTTCCGGAAACCAGCACGTGCAACCCCTTCCAGCAACTGTTTGTAGCTGTCTTGAGCAATAGGAATGACAGGTTTTATCTGAAAAACAACAGCACCACCAGCATTAGCAACAAAAGGAAAATGTGAGCTAAATGGAAGTAATTCACCCCGTTTAGGCTGGCTCTTATTGTGGAAGCAATTCACTCAAAAAATGGGAACCAGGCTCACTTTCATGTTCGCTTCTGTTCCTTCTTTCCACCCAACTGCTTCATGGAAATAATCATTGTAGATGGTGA
Source organism: Viscum album (assembly GCA_963277665.1). Classification (NCBI taxonomy): domain Eukaryota; kingdom Viridiplantae; phylum Streptophyta; class Magnoliopsida; order Santalales; family Viscaceae; genus Viscum; species Viscum album. The sequence goes on from OY728125.1 coordinate 1,680,584,379, forward strand.
ATTCTATTTACCTCAATGTGAGGTGGAGATATTCTTTTATAGATGAGTAAAGTAAATTACAAAGTGGAATATTCCGATGTGGGACTCAGAAATACCCATTATACTAAAATGGAGTCCAACACCCCCCTTCAAGCTGAACATGCCCAGCTTGGACTGAGAGTCCCACAAAAAGAAAAAAGACGACATCGAACAAGGCCATACATACTCCCCCTCAAGCTGGGCCGTGGAGATTGTGAATACCCAGCTTGGTAGTGAGAGAGTCCAAACGAGCTCCTGGAAGACCTTTTGTGAAGATGTCGGCAAGCTGATCCGCCGTCGGAATATGGTCAAAACTAATATGGTTCTGCTCCAGATGGTGGCGAAGAAAGTGACAGTCCACTTCGATATACTTCGTCCGTTCATGGAAGATGGGATTCGATGCAATCTTCGTGGTTGCCTGATTGTCACACCAGATATGAGTAGACGTCTGCGGTGGGAAATCAAGCTCATGGAGGAGATGACGAAGCCAAAGGATCTCAGTGGTGACCATGGTCAGGAGACGACAGTCTGTTTCTTACCGCGCCATGAGATGAGGTTACCGGCGAAGAACACGACAAATCCAAAAGCAGACTTGCGGGTAGCAAGGCAACTCGCATAGTCCGCATCACAGAAGGCCTCAACATCCAAATGAGCGTGATGTGAGTACCGAATGCCACATGCATGGTCTTTCTTTATGTATTTGGCAATGCGGAGGACAACATCCCACTGAGATCTGGTCGGATGCTCCATGAACTGACTCACTTTGTCAACAGCGCAGACAATGTCTGGTCGTATCATGGTGAGGTAATTGAGTTTGCCCACCAGACGACGGTAGGTCTCTGGGTGAGGAAAGGGTGCCGAGTCGGCATGGAGAGAGCGTTCCCCAGGCTCAAGAGGGGTGTCCACTGCAGTCGTATGACCCAACCCTGCATCCTGCAAGATATCGAGGATATATTTTCGTTGGCAGAGAAAGATAGTGTCCTTAGAATGGGAGACCTCGATGCCAAGTGGGTGAGAGAACCAAGATCTTTGGTGTGGAAGTGGTGGTGAAGGTGCGCCTTGAGTTGGGTGATTCCAGTGGAGTCGCTTCTTGTGACGATGATATCATCAACATATACCACCAGCAAGATGCAACTGTTTGAGGTCGTACAGAAGAAGACAGTGTGATCCTTCATACTACGAGAGAGGCCAAAGGCGGTGACGACAGTGCTGAAGCGGCCAAACCAAGCACGAGGAGACTGCTTGAGGCCATATAGGGATCGTCGGAGGCGGCATACATGAGAGTCGTCTCCAGAGGCACAAAATTCGAGGGGCTGTTGCAGGTAGACTTCTTCGTCAAGAAAGCCATGGAGAAAGACATTCTTGACATCCAGTTGATGAAGCGACCAGTGATGACGAGTGGCCAGAGAGATGGGTAGGCGGACATATGCCATCTTGACAACCGGAGAGAAGGTTTCAAAGTAGTCGATGCCATATGTCTGAGCAAAGCCCTTCGCTACAAGGCGGGCTTTGAGGCGATGGAGAGTGCCATCGACATTGAGACGGATCGTATAAATCCATTTGCAGCTGACCGCCTGTTTGCTTGCAGGAAGGGGGACCAGATCCCATGTATGATTGTCATTCAGAGCCTGCAGTTCATCCCGCATCGCCTGTAGCCACCCCGGGTGGGATTTGACATCGCCAACCATGCGGGGGATAGATATCGTTTCCAGTGCTGACAAACCTCTGTATGAAGATGTAAAGAGAGGAGTAGTCTGACAAGAGCGAGTAGCTTTCCGGAGTGCAATAGGCAAATCGTCTGGTGCTGTGGCAGGAGCATCGGACGAAGTGAGAACGATGGTGTCCTCGGCCTGGACGGGGGGTACAGTTGATGGGTGACAGGAGTAGACCGTCCCAAAACGATGACCAGCAGGGGGAGACACCATAGGAGGGTGAATGATGAGAGGAAGACACTCATCGATGGTAGTATCTAGACGAGGAGAGGGAGGAGAGAATGGAGCGTTCTCGACAAATGATACGTCAGCGGAGACGCTATACCGTCGTAAGTTCGGAGAGAAGCAGCAGTATCCACACTGAGTGCGCGAATATCCGAGGAAAATGTAGCGGATGGATTTAGGAGAGAGTTTGAAGAGGTTGGAACGAGTGTCACAGACATAGCAGAGACATCCGAAGACTCGGAGTGGAAGTGAGCGAGGAGGGAGAGAGGGGAACAGAGTCCGAAAAGGAGTCTCCCCTGAAGGATGAAAGAAGGTGATTGAGGAGGTAAGTAGCAGTGAGGATAACATCCCCCTAGAAGAGAAGAGGCACCTTGCAGTGGGAGAAGAGGGCATGAGCAGTCTTCAGAATATGCCGGTGTTTTCGCTCGGCCACTCCATTATGCTGAGGGGTATTAGGACAGGAGGTCCGATGAATGATGCCGTTCACCTGGAGAAACTGCTGAAAGGGAGTGGACAAGTACTCTCGCCCATTGTCGGAGCGAAGACATTTTACAGAGATGGAAAACTGGGTATTGATCTCATGGTAAAATGTTTGAAAGGTGGAAAAAACCTCAGTTCGATTGCGAAGAAGGTACAACCAAGTCATACACAAAAAATCATTAATGAAAGATATATAATATTTACACCCTAATTGACTTGAGGTGGCACAGGGACTCCATACATCTGAATGAACCAAATCAAAGGGTTTGACGCCCGTGTATCCACTCGAGGAAGATATGAAGTGTGATGATGTTTCGCAAAGGTACAAGACTCATAATTAAAAGAAAAATGCTGACTAATATTTGGATAGAGTTGATGAAGAGCGGAGGCGGAGGGGTGGCCCAACCGAGAATGGAGGTCCGAGGCACGAGCAGAGACAGATGCGCAGACGACGGATGTTGGGCCATCGAACATGTACACCCCATCCCGAAACTGGCCTCTACCAAGTTCCCGGTTCGTCGTTCGCTCCTGAAACATAACAGTAGACGATGTAAAGATAACATTACAATTGAATTTTTTCGTCAGCTTACTAATAGATAGAAGGTTAAAAGAACTGCGTGGTACATGGGGCACAGATGACGGGTGAAGAGATGAGGTCAGAGAGCATGTACCAAAGCCCGCAATGGGGATAGTGGAACCATCAGCGACAGTGATGGCTGAGGAACCAGTATAGGGATTGTAGTTGGATAACATACCTGCATCACCGGTAAGATGGTCAGACGCACCTGAGTCAAGCATCCAGGCAGGGGAGCGATGACTCACAAATGCAGTGGAGCCACCAGAGTGGGCAAGAGATGCCGAAGAAGGGCCCGATAGGGAGGTGACTTGATGATCGCGAATCATCTGGATCTCAGCCATGGAGAGATCCAGAGATGAAGGAAGAGCAGCAGCGGACTGAGAAGCATCCTGGACCGCAGTCTGGCCCTGCCGTGGGTGCTGAGAGGGACGACCATGAAGGATCCAACAACGGTCGATCAGGTGGCTGAGCTTGCCACAATGCTGACAGAGGGGACAAGGTCGCCACTCTCCATGTCTGCGTCCACGAGTGCCGGAAGAGCGGCTACTGCCATGACCCAGGAGAGCAGTGTGATCAAGGCTAGGGGTGGGTGGGGCAAGGGCTCGATGAGCCTTCCCAAGGCGATGATAGACCTGCTGAATCTCTAGCGAAGAGGGGCTGACGAGCATCTCTGTAGCCGTCGCCGCATATTCTGGGTCGATGCCATGGAGGGTGAAAAGGCATAGTTGGTCCCTTTGGGCTGATGCTTCCGCAGGTGTCTGTGAAATGGGCCAAAGCTCAAGCAATTCATCATGTAGAGCCTTCCATTCCATGAAGTAAGCCGAAAATGGACGGACTTGCTGGCGGAGGAGGGACAGCTGTTGAAGAAGATCGGAGACCCGAGCCAAATTATCGGTCTCGGAGTAAATGAGATTCAAGGAATCCCATAGTTCCTTAACTGTGTTGGGTGTCCGAGTGACGTCTTTGACAGAGCAGTCCGGTCCATGGAATTGACCAGTAAGACAAAGATTTTGCTGTCCACAAGCTTCCGCAAACGATATTTCGGGTCGATAGGTAGGGGTGGAGGAGCCTCGAGGTGGGAATCGAGGTCCATGCCGGTTAGTGACATCAGCACGGTCTTCCGCCAGACGGAGAAATTGGTGGAGTCGAGCCGCTCATCAACCAGGCGGGTGGAGGCGATGATAAGTGGAGGCAGGACCAAGTTGTTCATCGGAGGGAGATGTCCGAGAGTTGCCGAGGGAGGCGACATTCAGCATCGGGAGGCGACATTCAGCGTCGGGAGGCCGCACTGAGAGTGGATGCCGGCAAAACGGGAGATGCCGGGAGTGGCGGGAGACCGCAGGAAGGGTGCTGCTGAGAAGGGCAGGGCTGGACCGGATGATGCCGGAAGACCGCAGGGAGGGCTCCACCGGGAAGGGTGGGGGCCTAGGTTGGGAGGCGGGGGAGTCCGCCTGGAGTTGGGGGTTTCGCCGGGAGGAACAGGGGCGTCGGGCCTAGATCAGGAGGTGGGGGAGTCCGCCTGGAGCGTCGGGCCTGGGTCGGGAGGACCAGTGGTGCCGGGAGCGGGAGCCCGCGTCGGGTGGTGTAGGGCCGACGGGGAGGGACGCTGCGGGAGGAGCGCCGCGGGAGGAGGATCCTTGAGCGGGAGGGGCGGCGTCGGGGAGAAACGCCGCGGGTGGCCAGGCGACGATGTCGGGGGCGGGGCCGGGAAACGCCGATTGGAGGCGGGCCTAGAGATACGTGAGGAGGCGGAGCCGGGAGAGGGCCGCGTCGGGGGTTCCGCCTGGAGAGGGGGCCGATCGGGGGCCAGGCGACGCCGGGATTGTCGGGGGAGAGTGCCGAGGAAGGAGGCGGTGGCAGGAGGAGAACCACCAGACTGAATCGGGAGTAAGGGCAGAGGTGGGGCCGGACATAACCGGGAATCCGCAGGGGATTTTCTCGCAACCCTAGACGGGAGAGAGAAAAAGGGAGGGAGGGTTCGGGTTAGAGAGTACCCTCTGATACCATGTAGATGGTGAATTCTCCTTACCTCAATGTGAGGCGGAGATATTCTTTTATAAATGAGTAAAGTAAATTACAAGGTGGGATATTCCGATGTGGGATTCGAAAATACCCATTATACTAAAATGGGGTCCAACAATCATCAAGATAATTTGGTACAGTAGCTTTCTCATTCTGTTTTCCTTCTTTTGCAAGATCTAACACTGTTGTCTGACCTCCACCCCTTGACCTCCACCTTTTGCTATAGATTACTTGGACATGACTGCTGAAGAAAGCTGAGCAAAATGTCTTCCCTTTCAACCAATGACCTGTGCTTTCTCCTTGATAGCAGTTTTTGGAACACGATACATTTCAATATTTCCAGATTCTGTGGGAAGAATCACTAATGATTTATTCCCAACGCCCTCAGCTTCAGAAACAACAACAAATCCCCCCCTCATCCTCAGGTTCGGTATATTCCCGGTCTGTGAAAACTCCCTCCATGTCGAAACGACCATGGGGGAAGTTGCTGCCATGTACAAGGAATGTTTACGACGGTTGCGCGTGTTGAACACCGAACCCACAGGTAGACCGCACTGCTTGGGTAACCCTTGTGCAACATCTCCATTGCTGTAACCTTTCACCACCATTTCAGCTTCCAATGGCTGATGAACCAGAATTCGCATGGCCAGTGGGAAAAACCCAGGCGCCGCCCAAGCTGGTTTTGGAATTATTGCCAGCACACTAAGCTCCCTCAAGGGAAATAAAGGAATGGAGTGCTCCATTGTGTGTACTGCAGCGATGCTCTCCGCTCCCTCCTTGCCACCTCCCAGATTTGTCAACACAGTGGTCGAAAATTTGGAACACGGACTAGGGTCAGGCAACCTCTTTTTACAGTACCATACTGTAGAATGATAAAGAGGTGGAACCCAATACCCAAGATACCTCTCTAAGGGAGGCCTTGAGGTTATTTTATAATGAATACTAAAGACCACATCAGACCATAAGTCCGATGTGGGATACAGATTCCAACACTACCCCTCAAGCTAGGTGTACCTAGCTTGAACATATAAAGAAAAGCAAAGAAATCAACAGATAACACTCCCCTAAAACTGGACATATCCAGCTTGATGACAAAACAAGACAAAATAGAATAAAAGATAAAGTGTCATGGGTGTTGCTCCCCCTCAGGAAGGTGATGGATGATGGAAGAAAAAGCCAACGAGGCGCCGGGAAAGCCGCATAGGCGGAGCTGGACGACAGAGCGCCGGGTAATCCGCATTAGCGGGGCCGGTCGTCGGAGCGCTGGGAAAGCTGCACGGGCGGGCCGGTCGTCTGAGCGCCGAGAAATCCGCCTTGGCGGGCCGGTCGTCGGGAGGCGGGGATTCCACAGGAGGAGGCCGACATGAAGGTGGGGTCTGCCGCAAGAGGAGGCCGACATGGAGGGAGCAACGATGGACATGGAGGGAGTCGGCGCAGGAGCATCGCGCTGGGAGGGCCTGTGTAGATGGCCAAAGCGAAAGAAGAAGAGCCGTGCAGAGGCGGAGGAGGTGCAGAAGCAGAAGAAGTAGCCGACCGGCGGGAGGAAGCGTGCGGTGGATGGGATCCGGCTGGATCTGGGAGGGAGCGTCGCTGGAGAAGGGCTGTCTAGGGTTGTTGCTCAAGGAGGTGCACAAGGAGGGCCGACGAGCAGGGGAGGCAGTGCGGTCTGGCCACGGTGTGCACACGAGAGGGGAGGAGTTGTCGGGAGGGAGGAGTAGCCCGTCCCAGAAGGGGAGGAAAAAAAACCCGCGTGCAAGGATAGCGCAGGCTGGCGGATGGAGGGGTCGTGGAGGAGCCGTCGAGGCTGGACAAACGAGATTTGGCCGGATCTGGCCGGATCTGGGAGGGCGGCGCCGCTAGTGCCGTTGCGCACACAGGGGGAGGCTGCCGGGGATTCCGCAGAAGGCTGACATGGAACGGGAGAGCGACGCCGGACCGGGTCGTCATGCGGGAGAGAGACATCGCCACGTGTAGAGGGGGCCGCGACAGGAGGCCGACGTGGATCGTCGCACATATGGCCCGTGATCGCGCTCACGACGGAAGTTGAGGCTTCGCACTCAAGTGGGTTGGCGGGCGAAGCATCGGGAGGTGAAGCCATCATGGGAGGGAGGCGAGCCGAGAGTCCGCAGTGGCCGGCCAGGGGCTGCACTGATGGTGGCCAAAGGGCCTGGGGCGGCCACCCCCCACCTAAGGGAGAATCCTAGAAAAACCTAGGGCTTGAAAAAAAAATGGTAGGGAGGCTCGAGTTAGGATTAGACTCCTTTGATACCATGTAGAATGATAAAGAGGTGGAACCCAATACTCTCTAAGGGAGACCTTGAGGTTATTTTATAATGAATACTAAAGACCACATCAGACCATAAGATGTGGGATACAAACTCCAACACATACCCACTTTTTCAGGCTAGAACCTGGATCAAGAATTACCTCTGTCGGCCGAATAGGACTGAAATTATTCCGCTCCCCAGGCTCACTTTCATTGGACCTTTCCTGTGTAGATTGGGATCTTCGCCAACTAAATGCTATTTCTACCACCGCAATTCGATCCTCTTCCTCTTTAATTCGTTCATCTAATTCCAAATTAAACTCAACCTTGTACTCCACTCAGAACAATCGGTCTGATTTCATTTAGCTTTGAAGATGTCGTCGACAAAGTTTGCCGCACGACCTGTGAAAGAATGCCCTGCATCGCACGAGCTGGCTCATGCTGCATTGCCTCCTCAACTGGCTCTATTGTGCAAACAACAACACAACAAGACCGCCCCCCGCTATAAGCATCCGACCTTAAACATAACTTATTCTAGTGTTTTTGAACTAGAATTCAGATTCGAGGATCTTTTCAGTTTAGAGTTTTAAAAAATTAGGACAAACTCTTACAAAGTAGACCCATACATTACACGTGGACACTTATACTCAGTATCCATTTTTTCCAACAAAGGAAACCCTTTTAAAATAAAACATGATTTCTTTTCGAGACACATCTTCAATTCTTTCATTATGACATCTTCTTTGCCCTTACCAATCTTAAGATCCGTGAAAAACATTTTAAAACTTGGGATAAACACAAAAAGCTCAGTAAGGAACATAAAGAAAGAAAAACATTAGGCCAGTGAAAACCCATAAAACTTTTCCTTAAAAACAAACCTTTTACCCTGAATAAAGGATCATCATTTCAAAAAGATCATTATCTTACCTTTTGAAAATCAAGCGATTTCCACGAAAACTCATAAGAAAACATATAATATATAAGTAGGTAATTTGAGACATAATTATACTAAAATTGAATAACCATAGGCTCGTCTTCCATACATGTCACTCTTACAAATGGAATAGCCATACAGCCGACTTCCAAACCCAATGCATTGGAGGTTATCACGGAACCACCCGTCCTTGGTTTGTCACGGAACCACCTGTCCTTGATTTATCACGTAGCCACGCGTCAAATGTCCAAGTACCATTAACACATAAAATCATGCAATTTTCAACATGTCACTTTTAAAATTTCATTTACACATAAGAAAACATTTCAAGCTATTGAAATAACCAATTCATTTTCAAAAAGCAATTTAAAACATTTAAAAAAGAGATTTTTGAATCAAAGTGTCCCATACCTCTTTGAAAACTTTTGAAAGAAATTAACATTTTAAATCATCCATGTCTGTATAAATAAATCTATAAAACCATTTTGATAACATGGACATGAATAAGAAAGATTTAGAAGAATAAATCTTTAAAACATTTAAAACGATGTTTTAGTTAGAGTCACCTTGAGTTTGACTCGTCACGTACGTTCTTTATCTTCCTGAATAATAAATTTAGGTTAATTATTTATTTTCTTGAGGACCTTTTTAAATTTTATTATTCATTTTATATCACTTATTATCATGTTATAACAAATACTTAATTATTTAAGTTTATTTCGGACGTTCGGACGATATTTGGTACTTGAGTCAAAAATGACTTTGATACGATGTCAAAAGGCAGTGGTCATAATTTCATCATTTTCAGAATAATATTCATGACATAATAATCACTTTTATACATCAATTATACTTTTAAATCCATCCATAACATATGGATATGAGAAATGAACTACGTTACAATCATGGTAACAGTAAGCCGTACGTACGTATGAGTAACATTTTTATTTTTCAATGATCATTATGGAAAGAAGTTGATTATTATTTATCTTTTCAGAATGATCATAATATCATTAATATTATATTAATAATTTAAATATAATATATATCATTCATGTGATGTAGTGATGAAAAACTAATCACATCGCTTCGTGGAGGTGATAATTCACATGTATGCACGAATGACGTTTTCATTTTTTCGTGCATGGAAAAGTAAGAACGTAAATAATATATTATTATTTCATAATGATAAATATGTTATGAATATCATATATAAACTTTAATTCCATCATTATAACCAATCTTGAGAGTCTGTGATGGAAAATGAATTATATCGGTTCGTGAGACGGTAGTTCGCCATACATACGAACACTAATTCTTTTCCCATTTGATGGAAGTGGAGATGAATTTCAGTGATGATATTAACATAATAACAACTCAGTATATTGAGGATACTGAAGTTATTATTTCATCATGGTTTAAGAAGATTTGAAGGATGTGGAAAAAGAAATAAAATAGAAACAATTAATTAAAAACAATACCTCTTTTTCGGACGATCTCCTTTGATTAACACCTCAACACCCTTAAGGTGAGTGTTCTGCCTAAACTAAGAGCTCTAGAGTGCGGGGAGAGATTCTAAAAAAGGGATTTGGGCAGACCTTAGCCGAACCAAGTAGGTTTTGAAGTGTGAGGAATAGAGGAGAAGAGGTTCCCTTTTATTAGAGGGATGAATCACTCTTAGAATTTATCAAAATATTAAATTAATATAAATTAATTTTATATTCCAAATGGTTCTAGACTGATTTATTTCGAAGATATGATGATGTTGAGTCGAATCCCCTTCATCCAATTAAAATTAGATAAGTTTTGACTATTTTTTAATCATTATCTTTTTGTTTTAACGCTTATTTAACCATTTTAACTCTTACCATGATATCATGTAATTTACATTTTGAGGGTTAATATAATTACTATATAATGCCAAACGACCACTAAATGAGTCATTGATGACATTTTATGACCTAATCATAATCAGTTGGCCGAAATTGAGATTTTTAGTAATTTTATATCATTTAATAAAATATTATTTATTTTAAAATATCAATAATGTCAATTTTGACATTATTCATTACTTGACTTTTTTAAAATATCATAACACCAAGATAAATTCGAACCAATACTTCTCAATCATCACTAACATGTCAAAGTTATCTACAAAATTCATGGATGACATTAATCATTTCAAATTATATTTATTTTAGTATTTTTAATATCATTTATTTGATATTTTCTTTAATTAAACAATTACCGCATCATCATTGTGCAAGCCTTTAATTATATTATTTTTTCTCTAAAAACTACAAATAAATTATTATGATAAAGATAAACATTTTAGCTTTCAAAATACTATTTATAGTCGAATAGACCCCCATATTAACCCCATATTAAAAATATTTCACTTAACAAAAGTGTGACAAAATTGACTTTTGAATATAATATTATAAATGTAACACTCTCATCCAAGTGACTTTCAAAGGTCATAAATTCGGCCGAATGATGCTTTTGGTCGAAACACAATCATTCAATGAAATTAGGATAAGTGTTGTAATTTTATAATATTTATTATATTATTTTTACCTTTAATTATCTGATTTATCTTTAACTGTGTTAATATTTTTTTACTAAAGTTATTATTCATATTGTCCAAAAATAAATGGGATTTATTTGTTGAAAGTGGGTGCCCTAAACCCAACTTGTATTGTATTTTGATCACCACCACATGTATGCAGTTTGTTATATATACATGTGTTTATCTTGCCATAATAGTGTAGATACTTTTGCATCCACTTTGCTTATGACAATGTCCTTAGATTACATGTCATATCAAAGGGTTATAGCAGATCCCAGACTATAATGAGAACCCCGAGATGCCATGACAATAATCTTAAACTAATGTCCTGTGGTCCAGTTACATCATTCTGAAAGGACACAGATGATGTGTGACCATCAAGTGTTGGGGGCTCATAAGCATTGAGACTTCTTCTCATGAAGTTTGCACTTGACGATCTCTAGTAGTTGAGATCATGAGCACAGACCCGCATAATAGGAACACCACATGTTTCAGGTGTCATTGGTCGTTCTTATTTACAGACATGTGTTATGGTCTCCAAACTTGAGATCATTATCAATGTATGTCATTTAATTGCGCACTTTGATGCAAGGCGAAAACCATGGCGATAAAGTCGTGGCGAAGTAGTTTGTGTTGGGTACGTCATTGATGACATGACATTGATTGAATGATCAAGATAAAATTTGTCGCTTCCGAGTTGAGGAAGAGATATCTCGGGCCTGGTTGATTAGGATGGTTGCACCTTCATTAAATCTATGGTCATGGTAGTGGAAGGTAAGACCATTCGGACATATCAACAAATAAAATAAAGCAAGATTAAAGATGATGACACCAGACAACCTACAAGGAACAAACTTCAGGAGGAAGGAGGAGCAAGGTGCTTTCACCATAGCAGAAGCGAAACGAATTGCAAGAATGAGAGGGTATGACACCTGCCATCGGGACAAGCCTGTGCATGCACGAGAAAGCCTAGCCGAACAGCCATGCGAAGGTGGAGAGCTGATTTCACGATGAAGATGCTGAGGAGGAGCAGTTCCAAGTAGCTAGTCTGGGTTGTATGTAATGTTTGAAGCCTACGGACAATGAATTCCTCTAAGGCCTACGGACCATGTAATACTTACGCCTACAGGCCTTGTAAGGGTTCCACCTCACCCCTTGAAAGGTAGATTATCAAAATCAATAAAAAAATGAAGGCCTTCGGGCCATTGGTGGAGGACACTAGTGTGCATTCTGCTTTATTGAGATATCGATGACGAAAAGATTATATTACATAGACAATGTTCGTAGGAAGGTAGTCGTTGCTTAGACTTTACCTTATCTCTATAGGGGCCTCGATGGGTTGCTAGACTCCGCTTTTGGTCGGTGAATATTATTCACTGCTATTGAGATAAGGGCTTAGAGGGTCACACACTATAGCGCTTTGAAAATCTGCCCTATTCTGGGAATAAGAATATAAAACTTGGTGGGCCCCGCCAATGGGTCCGAGTGTTATCCAAGTTCTATGAATCACCAAGTAATAAATAAATTCTTTAATTATTGAAGCTTGGAATAATATGTTGAATTTATTTATAACATGTATTTACAAGTGATTAAGTAAATACAAAGATAAAATATTATTCGAACGGATTTAAATATCCATGGTTCGTTTAATATTTTCAAGAGAAGTGAGTCGAGTTATAGACTCAAGTTTATCACGCAATATATATATTTAATATATATTGCAGTTAGTGATAAAATTATAAATATTATTTATGGCATAATTTAATTTGACATAAATAAATATTTATAATACTTATACAGAGAATATCTATTACACGGGGGCCGCGAACCCATACCGGGTATTTTAGATATCTCCTATATAAGTAAGAGAGAGACTCTCCCCAAAAACTATTCATGTGTCAAAACTGAGAGCCTCTCTCTCCTGGATTTTAGAGAGAGATTCTCTCAAGCAAGGAAGTTCTTCGAGCTCATCCTTCTTGGATCGAAGACTCTTGCCTTGCGGTGATCACCGTTGCGTCGAAGAGCTCGTTGATGTACCGCGCTAGCACTCATATTCCAACGAACTACGCGCGTACAGATTCGAGAGGCGTGTGTGGACGATCTAGAGGACTTCGACGTTGGAGTCTTCGAGCAACGGTCATCGGCATCCTGCGACGAACTGGCACACGTCAGATCCAAACAAGGTACTTGTTCGTTTTATTTTTGTGCTCTGTCAAATCCATGTGTGGTCCTCGGACTGTACCGGGATAGTTCACCGGAGTCGACGTTGTAACGTTGCTCCGGTGATGCGAAATTTTTTAAATTCCCGGCCCATCGGCTTCCGCTGCCCGTCCCGGTACGTAACATTATTTACTAAATTTGAACATTCTGATTTCAAATATGGAACCCATTTTTCAAAATTCAAAACAGAGGAATTTCAGAAATTAATTAAAAATTAATCCCGTTCATGGAACGAGAAAACAAGTTTTTAAAGTAAAAACGTTCAAAAGTTCACAATGTTTTTATATCTAATTTCAATGTGAAATTGATTCCAATGACCTACATTGGATTAGCTGATAAAAACTTGATCTAATTATACTTTAAAACCATTCAAAAATATAATTTAACACTATAAATAAATTTGATGAAAAAATAGTTTTCAATTAAAATGCATTATTTTTTCACTATTCATCAAAACATAAAACTTATCAGAAAAATACCAAAAATTCAACCAAAGTAAAATTAGATACTCTGCTTTCAAAGAAGAGGTTTATTTTGTCAAATAAAACTTATAAAAGTGTCAAAAACTAGATTTAAAACAAGTGTGCAATCAAAGACGGCAAAACTGTATTTTTTGAAAAACATTTCCTTATTCGTAAAATTGGATTTGTTCTTATATCATTTTTAGAAAATACATAAGATGAATGTTAAATATTAGATTGAATATATTATATATATATATTTCATTAATATAATCCAACGAGAGTGATTTGTTTATTTATTGGTATTAAACATATTTGTGCACATTTAAATAGTTTTTTAGGAAAAAATTTCCTTTTATTTTAAAAAGGGTTTTACATTCATTTATAATTAATTGTTCACCAAAAAATTAATTATATATACATGTATAAACCATATTTTAATAATTCAGTTAATACTGTTCATTCCCGCAATTTTAACGGCTAGGTTTTAACGGTAACATTTAAATATTAAGCTCGATTTGGCGTATCATGTACGCTATTGAACATAAAGTTTCCTTTTAAAAACTTGGGATGTTAGATTCCCCCCCTTTAATAAATTGCGTTCTCTCAATTTGAACTCCGAATCGAAAGCTTGACTTTTCAAAATATCTTTATTAAAATCCCACATCAGAAAAAGGATTAATGAAACTTTCACTTTAAAAGAAAGAAAGAGAAGTACAAATGTCACCTGGAATAACAAATACTAGATTTTCATGTAGGAAATCATGGACATGGAAGAGAAAGATAACTCTCAAAGACTAATAGAGAGTGATAGAGAACATGATCAAGAGAAAGTTAACCATCACAAAACCATAAATATGTCATGGGTCAAAAGACCATTGATAAAAATAAACGGATAACGTTTTTGTTTCAAGAACCTCTTTATAAAGTTGAAATATTTTACTACCTGGATTAAGAAAATAAGGAAACTGATAAAGATTAAGGACAAGAGGCAACACTTTCTAGAATTAAACAGCACCAAGGGTTACAAAGCAGAACAGAAAAAAAGGGACAGAAGGATAGAGTACACTTCAGGAGGCACTTTTGCCCAAGCCCTTGACCAAAATCTCAAATTCTCTTCCCCTTTTCCCACTACACGCTCCCTCCTATTTATAACCAACAATCCACAGAGGATTTCCTAACTGATTTCTCTGTGAGGTTCATTCTGTTATTCCCTGGAATCCTCCACCCAGTTTGTTAAGCAGTTGAGCTCGGGGAGACCACTCCAACCGATTGGTTAGGGGATAGTGTTGCTGGAGGGTCCACTGCCAACTGTGTTGGAGGTAGTGCTGCTGAAGGGTCCACTGCCAGCTGTGCTAGCAGGTCTACCATGGCTGCAACCTTCTTCCCACGCCTGGAATAGACCTTCCAAGTTGCTGGGGCATCCCTCGCGCTATCTCGCCCCCCGAGTGAACAGTCTTGTCCTCAAGACTGAAAGAGGGAAACTGGTTTTAGAGAATGTAGATGGCGAATTCCCCTTACCTCAAGGTGAGGCAGAGACATTCTTTTATATAGATGGGTAAAATAGATTACATGGTGGAGTATTCCGATGTGGGACTCAGAAATACCCTTTATAATAAACAGGGTTCAACACTCCCCCTCAAACTGGACATGTCAGCTTGGAGTAAGAGTCCCACAAAAAGAAAGACGACATCAAACAAGACCACACACACTCCCCCTCAAGCTGGGTCGCTGATGCTGTGGATATCAGCTTGGTACTGAGAGAGTCCAGACGGGCTCCCTGGAGGTCTTTGGTGAAGATGTTGGCAAGCTGATCGGCCGTCGGTATGTGACCGAAACTGATATGGTGTTGCTCGAGGTGATGACGAAGAAAGTGACAGTCCACTTTGATATGCTTCGTTTCTTCATGAAAGACGGGATTAAAAGCAATCTTCGTGGCTGCCTGATTATCACACCAGATATGAGTAGACGTCTGTGGCAGGAAGCCAAGGTCATGGAGGAGATGTCGAAGCCAAATGATCTTAGTAGTGACCGTGACCATCGCACGGTATTCAAACTCCGCACTAGATCTGGAGATGATAGTCTGTTTCTTGCCGCGCCAGGAGATGAGGTTACTTGCCAAGAAAACGGCAAACCTAGAAGTAGGCTTTCGGGTAGCAAGACAACCAACATAGTTAGCATCACAAAAGACCTCAACATTTAGATGATCATGATGTGAGTACTGGAGACCGTGGGCAGAGTCTTTTTTGATATATTTCGCAATGCGAAGTACATCATCCCACTGAGATTTGGTCAGATGCTCCATGAATTGGCTAACTTTGCCAACAACGCAGACAATGTCCGGACGCGTCATGGTGAAATAATTGAGTTTTCCCACAAGATGACGGTAGCTCTATGGGTGGGAAAAGAGTTCCGTGTAGAGAGACCGTTCCCCATGCTCAATAGGAGTGTCAACGGGAATGATTTGTGTCAATCCAGCATCCTGCAAGATATCCAAGGCATATTTCCATTGGCAAAGAAAGATGGTGTTCGCAGAACGAGAGAACTCAATGCCAAGGAAGTATGTTATTGGACCGAGATCTTTGGTGTGAAAGTGGTGGTGAAGATGCCCCTTTAGTTGGGCGATTCCAGTTGAGTCGCTCCCAGTATGATAATATCATCAACATACACCACAAGCAGGATGCAGTCGGAGGACGTCGTACGGTAGAAAACGGTGTGGTCCTTCATACTCCGAGAGAGCCCGAGTGTAGTGACGACGGTGCTGAATCGACCAAACCAAGCCCGAGGAGACTGCTTGAGGCCATATAGAGAGCGATGAAGTCGGTAGACATGAGGGGAGTCATCCTCCCCTAAGAGGATTGCCCGTACCTTAGCATCAAGGCACTTATGCTTGGGATTAAAAGGGAGGCCACAATGAAAATACAACCTCTTCTTGCGACGGTCCTCCCATTCCTGATTAGAGAGGCGGCGAACCCCCCAGCCAGCTGATGGGGCGGCTTGGGCGCCCCCAGGCTGAAACCTGCGCGTTTTTCCGGGCGTGTAGAATAACCCCGCTGAGGTTGTAGTGGGGAACGAAAAGTTGGATGCCAGTTACTAGTGTCGCGGGGTACAGCTGGACGCGTACTGCCGGTGCGATATTGGAAGCCGACACCATTGGAAATGGCCAGCTCCACATGGCGTGCCAGGCTCATGGCTTGGAGTCGAGTATCGGGATTATGAATTCATACCCAGCTGTGGATATCCTCACGCAAACCATGAAGAAAATATCCAACATATTGTTGTTCCGGCTGACGCGGTAGTAGGGAGGCCAGGTATTCAAAATGTTCAATGTAGTCTTGGATGGACCCGACTTGTTGGAGAGCAGCGAGTTCTTCATAGGGATTTTGAATTTCGAGCCCGCTAAATCGCTACATGAGTTTTTTAAACGTTGTCCAACTGACGTGAGGAAGAGCCTCTTCCAAGATTGTGAACCAATGAATTGCAGAGCCCTCCATGCAAAATTGTGCCAGAGGGACCATTGAATCCACTGGAGCGTTGTTGATGCGGAAATAAAGTTCTGCTCGTGTTAGCTGGCCTCGTGAGTTAGTGCCATCAAAGAGAGGCAGATCAACCTGCCGTGAAGTTGGCAAGGGAAGAAGTAAATTGGCTAGAGGTCTGGGGACAATTCTTGCGTCGTCTGCAGGAAATTCTTTGTTACCGGTGGTTGTTGAAATCAGTTCCGGGCCAACATTTGAACCTGATTGATGAGAATTATATCAAAGGCACCAAGTCAATTGCCCGGGTGGAGGAGTTGAATTTGCAAGGCCCGATGACGCGAGGGAGATTAAAGAGGTTGGATGCTACAATGAGTGCCCATCTCGCTTCATTAAAGGCCCAATAGATCTTGCCTTGCATGGATGAAGCAAATGGGTCTATAATATCACTTATTCAAGCCCAAACATGATGTTTAAAGCTTGACCCACATGGTTGAACGAATTTGGGAAGCCTTGCCCACATAGAAGATTCTAGAATGACATCTTTGGACACCAAAGTCAAATCCGATGAGCTATGCACTCAAAGTCAAATCCGATGGGCTATAGTTGGAAAGTGATGTGCTACTTTTTCAAAAAGTCTTTGGTAGACTATCTTTTTGAATTTAAGGGAACAAAGTAGTTTAGCCTTTATGACTTTAGGGTATTGGACCCATGACTATTGTACCACCCCCTTGGCTATAAATAGCCACCCCCATGACATTTGTATGACATTCAAGATTGTAATAGAGAGCTTATGCTTTGTTTCTCTCCGTTGTGTGAGGATTGTTCCGAATTTCCCCCTTGCTCTTGTGCATTCTTGCCTTGTCGATCTACAAGTTAGATTGGTGATCCAAGATCACAAAGCCCCCAATTCCATGCCTCAACCCAAGTGCGTTGTTGTGTGGATTGGCTATTACATTACTCCCTTGAGTGTGTTGTCTAAGTAGTAGGTCGCGCTCCTTATAGCGTTGATTGACTACTTGCATCCACTATCCATACCCATCATCTGCCACTTAGCCCCGAACCACATCCTTCATCTGCCTCCCTACGCCGTGAAGATCGAGCCACCCCGTGCGTTTCGCATCAGTTGGTATCAGAGCTTCGGTTGACACGATAGACATCTATTACCCTTCTTATCCTTTCTTATTATCCACCTATTAAAAAAAACCCTTTTTCTTTTAAAACCACCAGATATGGCCTATGTTGTGCGGAATTGAAATATTGTTACATTGAGCCAATTATTCATACATCTTCTTTTCACTTTTAATTCGCTATATGTGATCTGTATCCAACAAAAAAAAAAAAAAATAAAAAATCAAATTCTCTTAACTCATCATTTTGCACTTTTCAAAATTAAGTACATCCTTTATTCGAGAGATTTCAAAAAAAAATTGTCTTACTCTCCGTTCAATCATCTTGTGCTTTAAAACTCCAAGTAGAACACTTTTTTGGGGAGATTTTGTAACGTCCCGGTTCCGGGTGCCACTCAACGGGTGCCCCGAATCCGGTTCGCCACGTGACCTCAAGCGCATTTCCCCAAACGCCAGAGGCTGCCGACTAGCAGCGAGGACCCATGTCTGATAGTGGGGAAATTATGCCCTCATTTGTCAAAGTGTAGCGCAGCGGAAAAAATAAAACATGCAACAATAGCGGAAGCAATAACCATGCATATCTGAAATAAACAACTGCAGTAGAGATAACCAACCAGTATATAAATAACGATGCAACATGCCTCAATTCTATGAAAACAGTCAGAACATGTTACACAATAAATACAATACAACTGAAGTACAAGCACATAAAGCAAAACAGAACAGTCCGCGGCATCGCGAGCCTAAGCCCGATCCCATGCTCCCCTACTCCTCAGCAGCAATCAAGTACCTATACAAGGGCCCTTGCCCTTATCTACACCTGCAGAGACGTAATCTGTTTGGGCCGAAAAGCATGACCCAAACAGGGTGTGAAAAATATATCTCAGTAGGCACCCACCAAAGACCCGTGCTCAACTGTGTGTAAACATGCAACAACAGTGCTCAAAAGCAAATGCAATAAACTAAGCAGTACTCAAAAGTAATTAACTACCAGTTATATTGCCATTTTATTATTCATTTAATCATTTATTATTAAGAAACCACCACAGTGAATTTCTATGTAAACAGTCAGCGTCCTCAGTCAAGCAAAATCTCACCCTCAGGTAATCAGAATCCAACTCGCAGGTATTGCCCTCAGGCGTAACAGAAATTGCCCTCAGGCGTACGAAGTGTCGCCCTCAGGCACAGAAGTCAAGCCCTCAGGCACGAAAGGTTGCCCTCAGGCGAAATAGAACGTTGCCCTCAGGCTAATACAGTTATGCCCTCAGGTTATAGTAAAACACCGCCCTCAGGCATAAGTAAAACACCGCCCTCAGGCATAAGTAAAACACCGCCCTCAGGCATAAGTAACCGGGCCGTGCCCAACATATAAACATGCAATTTACATACAATTCCTCTCAAGGCAAAAGTAATGCATAATTTAAACATGGCGTACCCTCGGGTATCCTGGCCAAACGGCTAAACAGAGGAACGCACCCCGGGGTGGTCTTGGATCCAAGCAGCGATCCCAAACAGCATTTTAATATCACATTTAATTACCTATACAGTTCTAGGTATTTAAAATAGCCACGGCCTCAGCCACACGACACCTCAAATATGGGTTCGTAGCTCAAAAACACACAAAACGCACAACAGTTGGAAAATAAACACCAAGCCACCTACCTTATACACCCACGAACGATATACGCGAACGACGCCTTCTGAAACGTCCAAGAACGCCGTAGATCTGAGGTAAAAGAATCCTCGCTTAAACGCAAATAACTCATGTTAGGGGAAGAATTGGCAAGAACTATTAAAGAAGGGTGGAGGGCTTACCCGTGCGGTTCCAACGAGATCGTCCGAGGCGGAAACGGATTCCCGGCGTGCGCTCGACGGATCTCCGAAGCTCCGGCCTCCCTCTCCCGTTCCTTCTTCCCGTTCTAAACCTTTTCTATGAACAGGGGAGGCTACTGCCCATTTTAAGCGAAAAAAACAAAGTACACGGCGTGTATTTCCAAGTACGCAGCGTGTACTTCCCATTTTTAAACTATTCCCCTGGCGGCTTCCCGCCAGCGTGACACTGTTCACCTGCCGACATGACTA
Organism: Viscum album; assembly: GCA_963277665.1. Lineage (NCBI taxonomy): Eukaryota > Viridiplantae > Streptophyta > Magnoliopsida > Santalales > Viscaceae > Viscum > Viscum album. Next base: position 1,680,604,548 of record OY728125.1, read on the forward strand.
CACGGCGTGTCTTCACGAGTACACGGCGTGTGCTGTCGCACAGCTGGCTACCGCCTTACTATTCGTCTGCCGACTGACTACACGGCGTGTAAAGGACCACTACACGGCGTGTAAAGGACCACTACACGGCGTGTAGTCGGTTTCTACACCCTTCATCGCCGACATGGCCACACGCCCTGTGTACTCATCCCACACGGCCAGAAGTACACGGCGTGTGGAAAAGTACACGGCGTGTACTTCCAAAATTTGGGATTTTCCCGCATTTTCCTTATTTTCTCAAAAACACTAAAGGAAAGGAGAAAAGAAGAAACCTGTACCTCAAAGATAAGAACCATGTTCTTACAAACTTCCCCCCTTAAAGTAATTCATCCCCGAATTGCCCTTCCAAGGGTGACGAAGATATAACTCAGAACAGCTCTGGCCACTGAGCATGTACGTCGGTCTCCCGCTCCCAGGTTTCGTCCTGCACTCGGCCATGCTGCCATAGCACCCGTACGAGAGGAACTGACCGGCCTCGGAGAACTTTCGTGCTCCTGTCAACGATACGAATCGGATGCTCCTCAAAGGACGCATCAAACTGAAGTTCAACCTCCTCTGGCTGAAAGGTGTGAGACGAGTCTGAATGATAGCGGCGCAACTGAGATACATAGAAGACGTCGTGCATGGCTCGGTACCTCTGCGGCAACTGCAACCGATAGACAACCAGCCGAACTCTCTCCAGAATCTCAAATGGCCCCACATACCTCGGTGAAAGCTTACCCTGTCTCTTGATCCGTTTGTGTCCCAGCCTCGGCGAAACATGCAAGAAAACCTGATCCCCAACCACGAACTCAAAGGTCGTCTGCGGCGATCAGCATAAGATTTCTGACGAGACTGCGCGGTAGCCATCCGCTTCTGAATCAACTGGACCTGCTCAAAAGTCTCCTGCACGAGACGTGGTCCCAGTAAAGCTGTCTCACCTGCCTCTAACCAGCACAAAGGTGAACGACATGACCTACCATATAAAGCCTTGTATGGTGCCATCTCGATAGTCGCCTGAAAACTATTGTTATAGGCAAACTCGACAAGGGGTATATGCTTCTCCCAAGAGCCCCCTAAAGTCTAGGACGCATGCACGCAACATGTTCTCAAACACCTGTATCGTACGCTCTGACTGACCATCGGTCTGAGGGTGGTAAGCCGTGCTCAGAAGCACCTGTGTACCCAATGCCCTCTGAAAACTCTGCCAGAAACGAGACGTAAAGCGGGCGTCTTTATCTGAAATGATAGAACGAGGGACCCCATGAAGACGTACGATCTCTCGGATATACAACCTTCCGAGCTCGTCAACACCGAAGGTCTCCATGATCGGCAAAAAGTGAGCTACCTTCGTGAGTCTGTCCACAACAACCCACACGACATCATTGCCTCGAGGTGACCTCGACAATCCAGTCACGAAATCTATCGCAACTGTAGCGGTGCGGACTTCGGGGTCAACTTCACTGTAGCGCTTTTGACTTCCAGCCGACAGACACTGTAGCACTTTTGACAAAGTTAGCCGCCGATCACTGTTGCAACGCGGACTACTATTCGGAACAGTGGACCGTCTTCTTCATTTGTAGCCCATTTCGGGCTAGGGTTTCATGTCTTGAAATCCTCTGTAATTTCGTGCTCCTGAACCAGTAGTGAAATTCTGCCTCTCCCGTGGACGTAGGAATTTTTCCCGAACCACGTAAATTGTCGTGTCCTGTGCTTTCTTTCTTTTCGTTTTTTCTTCGTTTCTGTCGTTGTTTCTCCCGGCGATTCCGCAACAGATGGAACACACGATTCATCAGAGCCATGAAAACCGCTGGCGCGTTCATGAGTCCGAACGGCATAACCAAGTACTCGTACAGACCATATCTGCTCCGAAAAGCTGTAAGCGGTATATCCGATGGTCTCACGCGCAGCTGATGATATCCTGACCTCAGGTCAATCTTCGAGAACACTCGTGCTCCACGAAGTTGATCAAAAAGATCATCTATCCTCGACAAGGGATATCGGTTCTTGACCGTCAACTGGTTCAGCTTCCGATAATCCACACAGAGCCTGAGGGTACCGTCCGCCTTCTTCGCAAAAAGGACCGGAGAACCCCAAGGAGAAGTACTGGGTCGGATGAAACCCTTCGCCTGTAACTCCTCTAACTGCCTCTTGAGCTCCTGCAACTCTGGTGTAGCCATCCTATAAGGAGGAATGGACACCGGTGCTGCTCCTGGCACAAGCTCAATAGAGAAATCCACCTCTCGCTCCGGAGGTAGACCTGAAAAGTCGTCCGGAAAGACATCCCTGAAACGATCAACCACTGGAGGGAAATCCGTCTGACAAGTCCTCTGATCGTCCAGATATAAGCTCGCAATCTGGGCTGTGACTCCACCCCGCCCATGATGCTCTGGTCCAGCTCGACTCGCCTGAACATCTCATTCGCCCTTGTATAGAAACTCTCCGCCCTCTGGTGACGTGAAACTCACCCTGCGACGATAGCAGTCTACAAAGGCTTGAAAGGGAACCAACCAGTCCATCATGAGAATGACGTCATAAGCTGTCATCTCTAAGACATAGAGGTCCCAAAGGAAGTGACACCCACCAAGCTCAAGGGGGCACTCCTTGCACTGACGCACACCAGCCGTCCTAGTCCCCAACGGAGTGTCTAGCGTCATGATATCAGAAGACGAAGAAACACAGAGCCCAAGGCTCTCCACAACGGGCACATATATGAAACTATGTGTAGCACCCGTATCAAAAAGTACTGAAGATAAGACAGAAGCTACTAAAATAGTACCTCTGACTGTAGAAGGTCCGGGATCCTCCTCCTGCTGGGTCTGTTGCATTGCATATGCCTGCCCAGTGCCGCGGCCCTGCGACACAGCCTGGCTACCCTGAGCTGTCCCGCCCTGCTGCCTCTGAGATCCTGGTGTCTGGCTACCACGGCCACGACCACCATCTCTGCCTGCACGCCCTGACGTATTCCAGTTCCCTGACTGGTAAGAAGCCACTGGTCCTGCTCCCGCACGCAGAGTCTGTACAGAACCCCTCTCACTAGCCACTGGTGGAAACGCCCTACAAAAGCGCTGCAAATGACCCATCTTGCCGCAAGCTTGACACTCCACTGGGTCACGTGGACACTGCGGTCTCTTGTGCCCCTCTTTACCACACTGGTAGCACCTGATCGGGCCACCTCTGCCTGGCTGGTACTGCCACCCTGAGAGAAATCTATCTGTCTCTTCCTCTTGCCAGTAAAAATAGTACCAGTAACTGGTGTTGAACCGCCCTGACCCACACCACTAGCTCCCCGCAGGTTCCTCTCTGTAATCAGCGCCTGATTCACAATAGCATGTACTGAAGGCAACCTGAAAACATTCACCAGCGCTTGGATGTCATAACGAAGACCATCCTCAAAGCGCCTGGCCCACAACGTCTCATCACCCACCAGAACGGGTGCAAAGCGCTGAAGCTCGGTGTAACGAGCAGAATAGTCCATCACCGACAAAGCGCCCTGCTGCAGATTCATGAACTCTCGAGCTCTATCTGCTCTCAGCGTCTCTGGGAAAAAGAAGTCATAGAAGACTGCCTGAAAATCTTCCCACGCCATGTCCCTGTGATGCTCTGTCTGGGTGGTAACATCCCACCACCTCTTGGCGGAGTCACGCAGCATGTAAGTCGCGAGCTTGACCCTCCGCCCTGGAGGCGTCTCAAGATGCTCGAAAATAGTCTGCATCGATCCCAGCCAAGATTCCGCAGCCTGTGGTCCGTCATCCCCTGAAAACGTAGGCGGATGCTGCTGCTGGAAGATACGAGTCAGCTCAATCATAGATGTGGCAGCCGGCGATGCTCCCTGAAAGGTCTGCATGAACCGCATAAAACCTTCACGGAATTGCGCCTCCGTGCCTGTGTCCGGTATAACAGCTGGCGTCACATCTGGCTTTGCTGGAGGATCCACTGGTAGCCCATGACCCACCATATCTGGAGTATAGTCGTTGCCGCTCTCCTGACGAACAACGCGCGGTCGTCTAGGCGGCATGACACTACAAGGTCAAAACACGCCTTAGATTCAAGATTGTCAAGACTGAAAGCGAAGGAACCACAAAGGGAACAAGAGGAAGAAGACATTCAAGAATTGCAAAACAAGACTACACGGCGTGTACTTGACTTCTCTTCCCCTGCCCGGGTCCTTCTACACGGCTAAGCTACACGACTTCCGTTTAGCGAAACTACACGGCGTGTATATAATCTACACGGCGTGTATGGTGTAATTTTCCAACTGCCCGTGTCGTCTGTGACACGGCTGACTACTCGGCTTGAGACTACACGGCGTGTTACACCCGCACACGGCGTGTACACCACCCCGTTTCCCTAGCCACACGGCTAACACCACTCGGTCTGTCCTCGGACAAGACTACACGGCGTGTCCCACAGGTACACGGCGTGTTCAAGGAGAGGTGACACCGACCCGTGTTGTTAGTTACACGGCCGAGTCCCAGGTCACACTACACGGCGTGTACATAATTGACACGACGTGTATGTCTTAAGGTCTCCTCCGTCCGTGTTGTTAGTACACGGGCGGACTCCGGGTCAACACTACACGGCGTGTATATTAGGTACACGACGTGTTTTACCCAAGCATTCCCTACCCCGTGTCGCCGCTCACACGGTTTGTGACACGGGAAGAGACTACACGACGTGTACTTAGGATACACAGCGTGTACTCGAAAAGTTTATTTTTCTTCCCGAACAGAAGAACATACACGGCGTGTATAAGGTACTACACGGCGTGTATACTGGGTTTCCGGACAGTATGCCTCAGAAACTTCCCCGGAACCCAGAAAACACTGAAAAACAACACCTAAGTGTCAAATTCCGACCCGTGAGGGCCCATACTCCCCACGAATCAAAGTTTGACATCTTATCTGTGTTATAACTAATAAACAGCTAATGATCCACCAAATTCCGGTCAATGGGGGCCTATACTCCCCAAAAACCAAAGTTTGGCGTCCATTCTACGAACAAGCTCACATAAGGAATACCCTATCACATAACAGGTATTTATCAAACAGCTACCACAACAACATGCTTTACTAGCACAACAACTGTCACAACAACATGCAATTTCTAATGCACCTACATGGCATGAAACTATGCATGACACATGATTTCTAGCATGTGCCTATATGATGCATGGCATACCCTCAACTCATCGGGTTGCAACTAAATATAACCCATAGATAAAATATAACCCATATATAAAATATAACCAGCACAATCTCAAGTGCGTCACCCAACGGTGAAAACAAGTCAACTGTAAAATTTGCAAAATCAGAAAAATTGCAAAAATACGAGGTAGACTGGCTTTTCTCTGTACACGGGTTAGCTACGCCCGGGCACAGCTTATTACCAACTACCGTTTTCGTCCTATTCCTGACTAAGGCTCCAAATAGTAAGTCAAAGAAAAGAACCCCTCTGATACCACTTTGTAACGTCTCGGTTCCGGGTGCCACTCAACGGGTGCCCCGAACCCGGTTCGCCACGTGACCTCAAGCGCATTTCCCCAAACGCCAGAGGCTGTCGACTAGCAGCGAGGGCCCAGGTCTGATAGTGGGGAAACTATGCCCTCATTTGTCAAAGTGTAGCGCAGCGGAAAGAATAAAACATGCAACAATAGCGGAAGCAATAGCCATGCATATCTGAAATAAACAACTGCAGTAGAGATAACCAACCAGTATATAAATAACGATGCAACATCCCTCAATTCTATGAAAACAGTCAGAACATGTTACACAATCAATACAATACAACTGAAGTACAAGCACAGAAAGCAAAACAGAACAGTCCGCGGCATCGCGAGCCTAAGCCCGGTTCCATGCTCCCCTACTCCTCAGCAGCAATCAAGTACCTATACAAGGGCCCTTGCCCTTATCTACACCTGCAAAGACGTAATCTGTTTGGACCGAAAAGCATGACCCAAACAGGGTGTGAGAAATATATCTCAGTAGGCACCCACCAAAGACCCGTGCTCAACTGTGTGTAAACATGCAACAACAGTGCTCAAAAGCAAATGCAATAAACTAAGCAGTACTCAAAAGTAATTAACTACCAGTTATATTGCCATTTTATTATTCATTTAATCATTTATTATTAAGAAACCACCACAGTGAATTTCTATGTAAACAGTCAGCATCCTCAGTCAAGCAAAATCTCACCCTCAGGTAATCAGAATCCAACCCGCAGGTATTGCCCTCAGGCGTAACAGAAATTGCCCTCAGACGTACGAAGTGTCGCCCTCAGGCACAGAAGTCAAGCCCTCAGGCACGAAAGGTTGCCCTCAGGCGAAATAGAACGTTGCCCTCAGGCTAATACAGTCATGCCCTCAGGTTATAGTAAAACACCGCCCTCAGGCATAAGTAAAACACCGCCCTCAGACATAAGTAACCGGGCCATGCCCAACATATAAACATGCAATTTACATACAATTCCTCTCAAGGCAAAAGTAATGCATAATTTAAACATGGCGTACCCTCGGGTATCCTGGCCAAACAGCTAAACAGAGGAACGCACCCCGGGGTGGTCCTGGATCCAAGCAGCGATCCCAAACAGCATTTTAATATCACATTTAATTACCTATACAGTTCTAGGTATTTAAAATAGCCACGGCCTCAGCCACACGACACCCCAAATATGGGTTCGTAGCTCAAAAACACACAAAACGCACAACAGTTGGAAAATAAACACCAAGCCACCTACCTTATACACCCACGAACGATATACGCGAACGACGCCTTCTGAAACGTCCAAGAACGCCGTAGATCTGAGGTAAAAGAATCCTCGCTTAAACCCAAATAACTCCCGTTAGGGGAAGAATTGGCAAGAACTATTAAAGAAGGGTGGAGGGCTTACCCGTGCGGTTCCAACGAGATCGTCCGAGGCGGAAACGGATTCCCGGCGTGCGCTCGACGGATCTCCGAAGCTCCGACCTCCCTCTCCCGTTCCTTCTTCCCGTTCTAAACCTTCCCTGTGAACAGGGGAGGCTACTGCCCATTTTAAGCGAAAAAAACAAAGTACACTGCGTGTATTTCCAAGTACACGGCGTGTACTTCCCATTTTTAAACTGTTCCCCTGGCGGCTTCCCGCCAGTGTGGCACTGTTCACCTGCCGACATGACTACACGGCGTGTCTTCATGAGTACACGGCGTGTGCTGTCGCACAGCTGGCCACCGCCTTACTATTCGTCTGCCGACTGACTACACGGCGTGTAAAGGACCACTACACGGCGTGTAGTCGGTTCCTACACCCTTCATCGCCGACATGGCCACACGCCCTGTGTACTCATTCCACACGGCCAGAAGTACACGACGTGTGGAAAAGTACACGGCATGTACTTCCAAAATTTGGGATTTTTCCCCATTTTCCTTATTTTCTCAAAAACACTTAAGGAAAAGAGAAAAGAAGAAACCCGTATCTCAAAGATAAGAACCGGGTTCTTACAGATTTGACCCAAAAAAAAAGCAAAAAAAAAAAAAAAAGCGAACACAATTATTTCTTTGTGCTTTACATTATTAGCACTTTCCATTTCCGTACACCACTTTCTCCATCATTTTACTTCATCCCCATATTATATTTGGCTCGTATTGTTATTCATTTTTATTATCTTGCACAATCGGGCGAAACCCAAATACCATCTTTCTACCCCCCTTTTCCCCCACCTTTTATCCATTTTCTACCTTCATTTTCACCCTTTATCCACCATTCAAACGGGTTGTGTGAAACCACCCCCGAACACAATCTTGGTTTGAGAAGGATTGGTGACATGTGATATCCCTAAACAAGGTATAAAAGCTTGAGATTTGAATTGAGTGTGAGAGTGGAGAGAAATTAAAAAAAAACATTCTTGAGTGTGTACAACTTTGTGTGAGTGTGTACATCTCGTGTGCATGTGTGTGTGTACATTTTGTGTGTGTGTGTGAGTGTGTACATCTTGTGCGTGCGTGTGTGTGTATATCTTGTGTGTGTGAGTGTGAGTGTGTACATCTCGTGTGCGCGTGTGTGTACATCTTGTGTGTGTCAGTGTGGGTGTGTCCATCTCGTGTGGGTGTGTATTTGCGTGTGTGTGTGTCTTCGCGCGTGCGTGTGTGTGTAGCATTGTGTGCGTTTCTCCCTATGTGTGTGTGTGTTTGTGTAATATATCATGACCGAAGATTGTGGGAAGAAAATTGCTCATGCTAGTGATGAAGGAAGCCGAAATAGGTCTCCCTCACCAAAAGCTTCGCAACTCCAAATGCAAGATTTGGTAAGCCATTTCAAGAAGTTTCTTGATAGGAAGATGGAGGAGCTACATGAGAGGATTGACAACTTGGAGAATCAACCAAGCCCGAGGACGATCCATGGTAACCCGCGACGCGCTCCGACACCACGTCGCCCCCACATTATGGAGGAGGAGATAAAGAACTTTGATGAAGATTTTGAGGATGTCCCACAAAGGAGAAGGGTTGTTCCAATAACCTAGAGGAGGCCAACGAAGAGCGCATGATGATGATATCGTTGGAGGCATCAAAGTGAAGGTCCCTTCGTTTCAAGGGAAAAGCGATCCGGAAGCATACTTGGATTGGGAGATGCGGATCGAGCAGGTATTTTCATGTCATACCTATTCCAAGGAGAAAAAGGTAAAACTTGTAGCCCTTGAATTCATTGATTATGCATTAATATGGTGGGATCAAGTTCAAAAGGAGAGAGCCCATTATGGAGGATGTCCTATTCATACCTGGGAAGACATGAAGTTTGCCATGAGGAAGCGATTTGTTCCCTCACACTACCATAGAGACCTCCACAACAAGCTTCAACGCCTCAAGCAAGGGAGTAAGAGTGACCAAAATTGCTACAAGGAGATGCAAATTGCCATGATTTGAGCAAATATTAAAGAAGATCCGGAGGCAACCATGGCGCGCTTCTTACATGGGCTCAATTGGGAGATTGCCGATCAAGTAGAGATGTACCACAATGTGGAAATACATGATATGATCCACCAGACCACCAAGATCGAGCAACAAATCCAAAGGAGCAACATGAGGAAACCCCACTACCCCTTTCACTCCATGGAGAAATTCAAGGAAGGAGATTGGAGAACCATCAAAGACAAAAGAGATGGTTGATCACAAAAGCGATAAGGTAATTCTTCCACCTAAGAAACCTACTTTTGAGGCTAACTAAACCAGGAATCGGGATATTCGTTGTTACAAATGTCAAGGGGTCACATTGCTAGTGAATGCCCAAATCGGTGCACCATGACCATCAACAAGTATGGAGAATGAGAGACCGATGGAGAGAGCTTAAAAGAGGAGGAAGAATCTCTAGAAATTAATATTGGAGAATTTGTGGAAGATGGTGAGATTTTTGTCACTAGGAGAGTTTTAAGTGCACAAATGACTGTTGGAGAGGAGCAGTGAGAACTTTTTCCATACACGATGTAAGATCAATGAGCAGGTATGTAACATTGTTATTGATGGGGGAAGTTGTAGCAATGTGGCGAGTACCGAGTTGGTGGAGAAGTTGGGACTCCCGACTTTGAGACACCAAAATCCGTACCGCCTTCAGTGGTTGAATGATTGCGGTGAGCTGAAGGTCACCAAGCAAGTGAATGTATTGTTCACCATTGATAAGTACAAAGATGAGGTTTTGTGCAATGTTGTTCCTATGAAGGCTTGCTATTTATTGTTGGGACGACTGTGGCAGTACGATCGGCGTGTTACTTATGACGGTTTCTTGAATCGTCACTCTTTTGTACTCCGAGGGGAACCTATAACCCTAACCCCATGTCCCCCAAACAAATTTTGGAAGATCACATTTTGAGAGAAGAAAAAAATGAGTGATGAAGAAAAAAAAGTGAAAATGAAAAAGGAGAGAATGAGGGAAAGAGAGAAAATGAGAGAAGAAAAGAAATGGAGGGCAAAGAAAAATCAATAGGGAAAAAGAATTTGAGAGAAGAGAAAACTGTGATGTTAGCAAAAAAGAGTGAGGTTAATGAAACTTTGTTTTCACAACAAACCCTCTTAGTACTCATGTACAAAGAGGTGTTGCTAAATACTAACGACTTACCCCCTTTGCCAAATATTGTTGAGTCTTTGTTACAGGAGTATGATGATGTCTTTCTAGAAGAGGTGCCACCGGGTTTGCCACATATTAGAGGTATTGAGCACCAAATTGACCTCATACCTGGAGCATCACTACCGTACCGCCTTGCATATCGCACCAACTCGGAGTAGACAAAAGAAATTCAAAGGCAAGTTCAAGAGTTGTTGGACTTGGGATATGTTAGAGAGAGTCTTAGTTCTTGTGCCGTACCAGTGCTTCTAGTACCAAAGGATAAAACATGGAGAATGTGCATTGACTGCAAAGCCATCAATAACATCACAACCAGATATCGTCATCATATCCCTAGGTTAGATGATATGCTAGATGAATTTAATGGTTCAACTATTTTCTCAAAAATTGATTTAAGAAGTGGGTACCATCAGATTAGGATGAAAGAAGGAGATGAGTGAAAAACTGCATTTAAGACAAAACATGGACTTTATGAATGGTTAGTCATGCTCTTTGGTCTCACCAATGCACCTAGCACACTTATGAGGTTAATGAATCATGTCTTATGTGCATATATTGGAAAATTTGTGGCAGTTTACTTTGATGACATTTTGGTGTATAGTAGGACTTTGCATGAACATGTAGACCACTTAAGAAAAGTCCTAGAGGTGTTGAGGAAGGAAAACTTGTTTGGAAACATAAATAAGTGTGAATTTTGCCTCGATAAGATTGTTTTCCTTGGATTTGTTGTGAGTGACATGGAGTTGAAGTCAACACTGAGAAGATCAAAGCGATACAAAAATGACCAACTCTAACCTCCATTGGACAGGTAAGAAGTTTTCATGGGCTTGCTAGTTTTTACCGCAGATTTGTGAAGGACTTTAGCACACTAGCAGCACCGTTGAATGAGTTGACAAAGAAGAATGTTCTTATCAAATGGGGGACAACTCAAGAGAAGGCCTTCCATGCTCTTAAGGATAGACTCACCCACGCCCCTCTACTTGCACTTTCGGACTTCGGTAAGACCTTTGAAATTGAATGTGATGCAAGCGGAATTGGCATATGAGGAGTACTCATGCAAGAAAGTAAGCCTATTGCTTTCTTTAGTGATAAGTTAAATGGCCCAACCCTAAATTATGCTACATATGATAAAGAGTTGTATGCATTGTTTAGAGTTCTAGAAACATGACAACATTATCTTTGGCCTAAAAAATTTGTGATCCATTCTGATCATGAGACTCTTAAATACCTTAGGAGCCAACATAAACTAAATAGGAGACATGCTAGATGGCTGGAATTCATTGAATCATTTTCATATGTCATCAAGCATAAAAAGGGCAAAGAAAATACTGTGTCCGATGCACTTTCACGTAGATATTCTCTTTTATCCTTATTGGATTCAAAACTCCTTGGTTTTGAATGCATTAAGGATTTATATGCTACTGATAGTGATTTTAGTGAACCTTATGAACATTGTAAACCTGGAGTTAGTTGAGAAAAGTTCTATTTACTTGATGGATTCTTATTCCGGATTGATAAGCTTTGCATTCCCAATTGCTCTATCCGTTTACTTTTATTAAATAAGTCACATTTTGGTGGGTTAATGAGACATTTTGGTGTTGCAAAAACTTTAAGCGTTCTTAGTGAGCATTTTTATTGGCTTAGGATATCTAGAGATGTTGAAAAATTTGTGGGAAAGTGCATTGTCTGCCATAAAGCCAAATCGAAACTAAACCCACATGGACTATATCTTATTCTCCCAATCCCCAACACCCCTTGAAAGGACATATCAATGGACTTTATTGTGGGGTTACCACATACTAAGAGAGGGAGAAATTCCATTTTTGGTGTGGTGGATCGGTTTTCTAAAATGACACATTTTATTCCTTGTCACAAAACAGATGATGCCACTAACATTGCAACACTTTTCTTTCAGGAAGTAGTCAAACTTAATGGAATGCCAAGGACGATTGTGTCGGATCGAGACACAAAATTCCCCAGTTACTTTTGGAAGACCTTGTGGAGCAAACTAGGTACAAAGTTATTATTTTCCACTACTTGTCATCCGCAAACCGATGGGAAAACAGAGTTGGTGAATCGGACACAATCATCCATTCTGCGAACAATTGTCAAGAAGAATCTCAAGAATTTGGAAGTGTCTGCTACATGTGGAATTCGCATATAACAGGGCCAAGCACTACACTACTCAATATTCTCCATTTGAAATTGTTTAGAGTTTTAACCCCCTTGTCCCTATTGATCTATTTTCTTTGCCTTTGCAGGAAACAACTAATATGGATTGCCCAAGGGCGCGCATAATTTATCAAACTCAATGAAAAGGCAAGGAAAAATATCGAGCGGATGACCCAAAAATTTGTTGATCGTGCAAACAAGGGTCGCAAACTAGTGTTGTTCGAGCCCTGTGACTTATTTGGATTCATATGCGGAATGAGAGATTTCCTGACAAGCGGAAATCAAAACTCATGCTACGAGGAGACAGACTTTTCCGAGTGCTCGAGAATATTAATAACAATGCTTACAAGAGAGATTTGCCAGGTGAGTATGGTGTAAGTTCCACTTTCAATGTTTCTGATCTTTCTCTTTTTTTGGGTGCAGAGGATGAAGAGTTGAGGACGACTCCTTTTCAAGAGAGGGAGGATGATGAGAACCATATCAAAGACACCAAGTTAATTGCCCGGGTGAAGGAGTTGGATTTGCAAGGCCCGATGACGCAAGGGAGATTAAAGAGTTTGAATGCTACAATGAGTGTTCATCTCGCTTCATTAAAGGTTCAATGGATCTTGCCTTGCATGGATGAAGCAAATGGATCTATAATATAACTTATTCAAGTCCAAACATGATGTTTAAAGCTTGACCCACATGGTTGAACGAATTTGGGAAGCCTTGCCCACATGGAGGATTCTAGAATGACATCTTTGGACACCAAAGTCAAATCCGGTGGGCTATGCACTCAAAGTCAAATCCGGTGGGTTATAGTTGGAAAGTGATGCGCTACTTTTTCAAAAGGTCTTTGGTAGACTTTATCTTTTTGAATTTAAGGGAACAAAGTAGTTTAGCCTTTATGACTTTAGGGTATTAGACTTTTGACTATTGTACCACCCCCTTGGCTATAAATAGCCACCCCCATGACACTTGTATGACATTCAAGATTTTAATAGAGAGCTTATGCTTTGTTTCTTTCCGTTGTGTGAGGATTGTTCCGAATTTCCCCTTTGCTCTTGTGCATTCTTGCCTTGTCGATCTACAAATTAGATTGGTGATCCAAGATCACAAAGCCCCCAATTCTGTGCCTCAACCCAATTACGTTGTTGTGTGGATTGACGATTACATCCCTCTCTTGAGTGTGTTGTCTAAGTAGTAGGTCGCACTCTTTATGTTGGATTGGTGTAGCCCGATCCGGTTGTGCCGAATGCTTGTGGCCCGCAACTGTAGCAGTGTGGACTTCGGAGTCAACAGTATTGTAGCACTTTTGACAAAGATGGCCGTCGTTCATCGTAGCGACGCAGACTTACTTTTCGGAACAGTGATCGTCTTCTCCATTTTATAACCCATTTTCGGGCTAGGGTTACTACTGCAAAAACTCTGTATTTGTGCTCCTGATATAGTGAATTTTCTGTCTCTCTGTGGACGTAGGGTTATTCTCGAACCACGTAAATTTGTGTCCCGTGTCTATTTTTTTTTCTGCATTCTTCTTTCGTTTCTTGTTTCTGTCATTGCGACTCCCGACGATTCCGCAACACTTTATAGCGTTGATTGACTACTTGCATCCACTATTCATACCCATCATCCGCCACATAGCCCCGAACCGCATCCTTCATCCGCCGTCCTACGTTCTGAAGATCAGGCACCCCGTGCGTCTCACATCACTGATGGAAGGCTAGGATCCCCCCTGGGGCATCTTCTCCAGGTGACGGACTAGATGGGACAAGGATGTTCGGAAAGCAGCCTGCTCCTGACGTTCTTTGTCGGAAACAACAGACAGGTCGACAATGGCTGTTTCCAAGGTCGTAAGACGCTGTGCCAAAGAATCCATACGCGTATGTGTGCAGGTCTCCATGGGGGGTGCTGAATTGATCCGGCAGATCATACCAAATTGATAAAGATTAAGGACAAGAGGCAACACTTTCTGGAATTAAACAACAGCAAGGGTTACAAAACAGAGCAAAAAAAAAGGGATAGAAGGATAGTGTACACTTCAGGAGACACTCCTGCCCAAGCCCTTGGCCGAAATTTCAAATTCTCTTCCCCCCTTTCCCACCACACGCCTCGTCCTATTTATAACCAACAGTCCATAGAGGATTTCCTGATTCCTCTGTGGGGTCCATTATGTTATTCCCTGGAATCCTCCACCCAGTTTGTTAAGAAGTTGAGATGGGGGGACCACTCCAACCGATTGGTTAGGGGATAGTGCTGCTGGAGGGTCCACTGCAAGCTATGCTGGAGGTAGTGGTGCTAAAGGGTCCACTGCCAGCTGTGCTGGCGGGTCCACCGTGGCTGCAACCTTCTTCCCACGCCTGGAATAGACCTTCCAAGTTGCTGGGGCATCCCTCGCGCTATCAGAAACATACATACTTGAAAAGTAGAGTTTCATCCTTTAATCAATTTCCATCACAAACTTATCTTTTTCTCCAAATGATGAGTATTTAAGATGATTTTTTCACACCTGAAGCATTAGAATCTACATCTAGAGAATCACATAATCCACAAAAGATTCATTATCTATTCCTCCTGTCTTTAGACATTAACCAAAACCAAAATGGTTAGGGCAAAGATAAGATAATTTCCAAAAATGATTAACCTTTAAAAGAAGAAAGACTACTTTTAACTTTCAAAATTCAACAGTAATACCCAAAGTTTAGATCATTCAACTATCCTTAAAATTCCTCAAAAAAATTATTCTAGACTAAGATTGAAACCCAAAAATGATTTGATCACATAATCTTTCTAAATAAATTTTAAGAATTATCTCCAAATAACATCAATTACTCTTGAAGTCTCGTATCAAAAAGTAATTTCATAAATCACACAATCTCCAAGATATGCTAATTATTTCCATAAATAACCCGAATCAACATAAGTCCACAATAAAATCATAGATTTTTGCAAAATATATTTCAACCTTTTATTCTCAAATAAAATACCATAATATTCTATTTACCTTAATCATATAGGATTCTCAAAATAGCGAAAGTCTTCTGAAATAACATTATCCCTCAATCCTTCAAATTATTTTTTTCCAATCTCATGGTTGTATATTCGATAAAAGATATGTTCCCAATATCAACTTATTCTTTATCCATAAAATTATTTAACTAAAAAGAAAGTCATACTAACTTGGACTTCACGTAGTTCAGTGGTAGGCGATGCACTTTTATTGCCCTTTGGTTGTGGGTTTGATTCCCGTGGTGTTGCCGGACGCGATATGTTGTCACCTGTTGGAGTATGGGTAACTTCCTGCCCCACTTCCTTTGTAACTTCCTGCCCCACTTCTTTTGTAACTTCCCTTGTAACTTCCTCTTTCAGTTTTTTATAAATATAGGCCCTCTCCTCACCTTGAGGAATAAGAGGGATCTCTGAATTAACATGGTATCAGAGGGGTTACGACCCCCCCTCCAATTTTGCCCCCCCCCGCGCAACAGCTCTCTTCCCGGCGTCCTGTGCGACGTCCCGTGTAGCTCTTGCCGATCTCCCTTCCGAGCAGCAGCGTGTAGCTCCTGCCGATCTCCCTCCCGAGCAGCAGCGTCGTCCCGACGACCCTCCCAGCGCGCGCTCCGTCCTGCGCGCGACAAACCGTCGCTCCGCTGCGTTCCCTTCCGGCGCGCGCTCTCCCCGACACGGCCCTCCTCTTCGGCGGCGGCCTCCCGATCCCGACGGCCTGTAGCGCCTCCTCCAGATGCGCCTCCCTCCCCGACGAGGCTCCTCCGGCGCGCGGCTCCTGACGGCGGCCCTCCTCTCCGGACAGGCCCTCCTCGTCGCGCCTCCTCCCAGGTGCGCGACTCCTCGGCGCACCTCCACCCAGTCGCCGCTCCTCCCGTCGCGCTCCCTCCTCCCGGCGGAACTCCTCTCCCGCCCTCTCCGGCGCGCGGCTCCTGCCGGCGGCCCTCCTCTCTGGACAGGCCCTCCCCGTCGCGCCTCCTCCCTGCTGCGCGCTCTCCTCGTCGCACCTCCACCCAGTCGCCGCTCCTCCCGTCGCGCTCCCTCCTCCCGGCGGCCCTCCTCTCTCGCCCTCTCTCCAGGCGGTCCACTCCTGCCTGGCGCGGCTCCCCGCTTCGCCCTTCTGTTTGGTGCGGCTCCCCGGCGGCAGTTCCTTCCTTCGCCCAGCGGTCCCCTCGCCCCAGCAATCTCCCTCCAACCGACCTGGGCTCCTTCAATTTTTTTTTCTCCAGCGCCCGGCATGCTCCGCTTCCCGGCACGCCTCCCTAATTCCGGCTCTTCCCTCCGCTGCATCATCGCTATCCACGCGCTGCTTCCATGGCAGACTCCTGCCCTCTGCCGCCGATGATCACCGCTTCTACCCGCCTTGTGGATGACCGATTGGACTCCACAAATTTCTCCATATGGCGGAAGACTGTTGTGATGTCCCTCACCGGCATGGACCTCGATCATCATCTTGAGGATCCTCCCCCAGCCACGGCTGATCCCAAATATCGTTCCTGGAAACTTGGTGACAACAAGATCTTCGCTTTGCTGGTCAATTCCATGGAACGATCAGTTAAAGATGTCACCCGCACCGCAAATACCGTCAAGGAGCTCTGGGACTCCTTGAATATCATGTACTCCGAAACCAATAACCTCGCTCGGGTGTCCGATATCCTTCAGCGCCTGTCCCATGTTCGACAGCAGACCCAACCCTTTACAACCTACTTCCTGGAATGGAAAGGGCTGCGTGATGAATTGCAGGAGTTGTGGCCCATTCCACAAACACCGGTCGAAGCTCAGACCCAGCGGGACCAGCTCTGCCTCTTCACTCTTCTCAACGGCCTCGCTCCAGAATTTGCCACCACGGCAACCGAATTGCTCGCTAGCTCGTCGACGCTGGAGATCCCACAGGTGTATCACCGGCTCAGCAAGGCCCAGCGGGCTCTTCCTCCTCCCGCCCCCGTTATCGACCACTCAGCTCTCGTCGGTCACGGCGGTGGCCGCTCATCTGGTCCTCGTGGACGTGGTCGTGTGGAAAGTCGTCCACGTCCCCTCTGTCAACACTGTGGCAAGGTTGGCCACACGATCGACCGATGTTGGGTCCTGCATGGACGTCCATCTCAGCGCCCGCGGCAGGGACAGACAGCGGTCCAGGAAGTGCCATCGGCAGTCGCCACTCTTCCCCACTCTCTGGACCTTTTGATGGCCGACATCCGGCTGACTCATGATCCTCGGGACTCTGCCGAACCCGGCCCATCAGCGGCTTCTATAGCCCATTCTGCTCACTCCGCCTTTGTCGGCCGTCGCTCCCCTGCTTGGATGTTGGACTCCGGTGCCTCCGACCACCTCACCGGTGATGCTGGTATGTTGACTTCTTACTGCCCTTACACCGGTCCCTCAGCCATCACGGTCGCTGATGGCTCCACTATCCCGATTGCGGGCTTCGGCACCTGCTCTCTGACTTCGACGATTCACCTACCCTTTGTGGCACATGTGCCCCGCAGTCCATTTAATCTTCTTTCCATCAGTAAGCTGACAAAAGATTATAACTGCGCTGCCATATTTTCCTCCTCTGGTGTTGTTTTTCAGGAGCAGACAATGAACCGGGAACTTGGTAGAGGCCGACTTCGGGACGGGGTCTACCTGTTCGATGCACCGACACCCATCGCTTGCTCATCTACCTCTTCTCCAGCTTTGGATCTTCATTCCCGGTTGGGACATCCGCCGACATCCACCATTCATCAGCTTTATCCAGAGTTTCGTCGGAATCTTTCTTTTCATTGTGAGTCCTGTACTTTTGCAAAACATCATCGATCTACATACCTTCCTCGGGTGGATACAAGGGCTTCAAACCCTTTTGATCTCGTTCATTCAGATGTTTGGGGTCCTTGTACCATTTCGAGTCATTTGGGATATAAGTACTATATCTCTTTCATCGGTGATTATTCGCGAATGACTTGACTTTACCTCCTACGAGAACGCTCCGACGTGTTTTCCACCTTCCAAACCTTTTATGCTGAGATTCAGAATCAATTTTCCCTCTCAGTCAAATGTCTCCGCTCCGACAATGGGCGTGAGTATCTCTCCAATTCCTTTCGGCAGTTTCTCTAGATGAAAGACATCCTTCATCAGACTTCCTGTCCTGATACACCCTAGCAGAATGCCGTGGCCGAGCGGAAACACAGACATATTCTGGAAACTGCTCGTGCCCTCCTCTTTCACCGACAGGTGCCTCTGCAGTTTTGGGGCGATGCCATTCTCACCGCCACCTACCTGATAAATCGTCTTCCTTCCACTATCCTTCGAGGGGAGACTCCTTTTCAGACTTTGTTCTCCTCTCCCCCTCTTCACTCCCTTCCCATTCGCGTGTTTGGGTGCCTCTGTTACGTTCGCGACACACGTCCAGGTCTCTCCAAACTCGCTCCCAAATCCCTCCGCTGCATCTTTTTAGGCTATTCCCGCACTCAACGCGGATATCGCTGTTTTCCCCCCAACCTACGGCGGTATGTCATCTCGGCTGACGTTGCCTTTGTTGAGAGTTCTCCATTCATCCTTCCTTCTCCTCATCCTGACCCTGCCATCGATGATTGTCTTCCTCTCATCATCCATCCTCCACCGTCGTCAATCCCTGTTGACACCCATTTTGGTCAGGTCTACTCCCGGCGTCCTTCGACTAGATTCCCCGTCCTGGCCAATGACACTGACGCTCCCGCTTCGTCCGCTGCTCCTGCTCCTGCTCCGCCACCCGAGGACTTGCCCATTGCCCTTCAGAAAGGTACTCGCTCCTGCCAGAGTACTCCTCTATTTGTATCTTCTTACAGGGGTTTGTCCGCTCTGGAGACAGTCTCTGTTCCTCGCACGGTTGGTGAGGCCAAATCTCACCCCGGGTGGCTAGCTGCAATGCGGGATGAATTGCAGGCTCTAGAGGATAACCATACTTGGGATCTTGTACCTCTTCCAGCAGACAAACAGGCAGTGGACAGCAAGTGGATTTACACCGTCAGGCTGAATCCCGATGGCACTCTCCGCCGCCTCAAAGCCCGTCTTGTTGCCAAAGGCTTTGCACAGACGTACGGTGTTGACTACTTTGATACCTTCTCACCGGTTGCCAAGATGGCCTCTGTCCGATTATTCATTTCTCTTGCCGCCCATCATCAGTGGCCTCTTCATCAGTTGGATGTCAAGAATGCCTTCCTCCATGGCTTCCTTGAGGAAGAAATTTATCTGCAACAACCCCCCGGATTTTGTGCCTTCGGCGCCGAATCTCAAGTCTGCCGTCTCCGCCGCTCTCTTTACGGCCTAAAGCAGTCTCCCCGCGCTTGGTTCGACCGCTTTAGCACGGTCATTAGCGACTTTGGGCTTTCTCGCAGTATGAAGGATCACACTGTCTTCTACTGGACGAGTGCACGTGGCTGCATCTTATTAGTCGTATATGTGGATGACATCGTCATCACCGGCAGCGACTCTGTGGGTATCACCCACCTCAAGGCCCATCTACACCACCACTTCAACACGAAGGATCTTGGTCCTCTCATCTACTTTCTCGGCATCGAGGTTTCCTATTCCTCGGACACCATCTCCCTCTGCCAACAGAAGTATGCATTGGATATATTACAGGCTGCTGGGCTGACTCAGACCACTGCGGTCGATACTCCTCTCGAGCCTGGGGAGCGGTCTCTTTATGCCTCCTCAGCACTGTACCCACATCCCGAGCGGTACCATCGGTTAGTGGGCCAACTCAATTATCTCACCATGACTCGACCCGACATCTCCTGTGCGGTTGCCAAAGTCAGTCAATTTATGGAGCATCCAACCACCTCTCAATGGGATGCTGTCATCCGCATCGCCAAATACATCAAGCGCGATCCTGCCTGTGGTCTTCATTACTCCCAGCATCCTCATCAGCATATTGAGGCTTTCTGCGATGCTGATTATGCTGGCTGCCTTGCCACTCGGAAATCTACATCTGGGTTTGCCATATTCTTGGCAGGCAATCTCATTTCTTGGCGAAGCAAGAAACAGACGGTCGTCTCTCGCTCCAGTGCCGAGTCTGAGTATCGTGCCATGGCCACCGTCACTACCGAGATCCTATGGCTTCAACACCTCCTCCAGGAGCTTGGCTTTCCTCAGCAGACTTCTGCTCACATATGGTGTGACAATCAGGCAGCCACTAAAATTGCTTCGAATCCCGTTTACCATGAACGCACGAAGCATATAGAGGTGGACTGTCACTTTCTTCGCCACCACCTGGAGCACAAACATGTCAGCTTTAGCCACATTTCCACGGTAGACCAGCTTGCTGACATCTTCACCAAAGGCCTCCCCGGTGCTCGCCTCGCCTCTCTTAGTTCCAAGTTGGGGATCCACAGCATCTGACGCCCAACTTGAGGGGGAGTGTTGCGGTCCTTATGTATCCAAGCTAGGTACACCTAGCTTGAGGGGGAGTGTTGGAGTATGGGTAACTTCCTGCCCCACTTCCTTTGTAACTTCTTGCCCCACTTCTTTTGTAACTTCCCTTGTAACTTCCTCTTTCAGTTTTTTATAAATATAGGCCCTCTCCTCACCTTGAGGAATAAGAGAGATCTTTGAATTAACATCACCCATCTTGCAGGTTGTCCTTTTTGTAAAACTATAATAATATAATCCTTATAAAAATCTAAAAATTTCAGAAACTGTTAGCAGTGCGGGGTTCGGTCCAGGTGGTGTTTCCCCACAGCGCCCACGCCCCCTATTCTGCATACTTACCAACGTAGGGGTAAAATGGGGAATAAAGATTCTGTTAGTGGTGTGGGGTCCAACAGTTAGTTCAGCTAGAGGAATAAAGATTATGTTAGTGGTGTGGGGTCCAGCAGTTAGTTCAGCCAGAATATTCTACTCCACTTTCTGTTAGAACAGAATTGGTGGGAGCCAGAGGCTTGACTCCCGAAGCTCCTCCCAACAGCAGCCGGCGGCGCTGGAGGTGATCTCTCCATCGGCAACCTGCTGTATTTTCCCCTATCTCCCTAGCTGTAACATCTGAAAACCGGTATTATCAATCTAATTCTCTCTTCTCAACTCTTGTTTTGTTAATTTCGGAACACTCAACACCAGACCCGTAACATCTTTGGCAACTCTGTTGGGGAAACGCGAGCTGAGGACTCAGAACAGAGAAAGACGCACATTGAGAGCCAGCACTGCAATTTCTCTTCGGAACTGGGCTGATTGTTTCGTGTTGCATGCAAACTCGAATGGAGCACTGAGTAGCCTCTATTGAATCGTCCATGGATAGTATAAGAATTGCAATGACTTCTATACAAGAGTTTGTGGGAAAAATGATGAGCGGGCAGGATGAGAGCTTGCGAATAGCTCGGAACGAGGTGCAGCAAACGGAGGAACGATTAATGCTGCGAGTTCGGAATCTGGAAGAACAGACTATAGAGAAACTAAGAGGAATAGAATCACATATTGAGTGCAATTCAGAAGTTGGAAAACAGAGCGATAGTGTGATGGACAAGATGTCCGGTAGGGAGTACGTCGAACGCCTGGGATAAGTTCCAGCTATGGAAGTAGCAGACCAATCTGAGGAGCTGCGTTCTGTGACACGGAGGATAGAATTGCTTAATTTCGCTGGTGATGACTCTCTGGGATGGATCACTAAAGCTGAAACCTACTTTCTCATAAATCGAACTTCTGAAGATATGAGATTACATCACGTACAAATTTGCATGGAAGACACTGCGTTGTATTGGTTCCTATCATGGAACAGTGTAACCCCGGAAGCCTCTTGGAGCTCTTTTAAGCCTGCTTTTCTGGACCGGTTTGGCAGGAACACCGATGGAGACCCGCTAAGATTTTTGAAGAATTTGAAGCAGACAGGTTCGGTGGATGAATACATCGAGGAATTCGAGCAGGTCGCCTTAAGGCTGCCCAACTTCCCGAAACCATGGTACATGAGCCTTTTCACGGGTGGATTGTGTTCTGAAATAGAGAATTGAGTTTCAACGCATGAACCGACAAACAAATTCCGAATGATAATCCTGGCAAGAAAGTTGAAAGAGAATTGGTTAGTGAAGGAGTGCTTCGAGGTACACGTACTCGTCCAATTGTACCTCTTATCTCTCGGAATCTCAGAGTTACGACAAATTTTTCGGTACCCTGACCACCATTGATCGAAACCGCCGCGAAGATGAATTACGGAAGGCCGTAGGGGATGACCGATGGGGGGGGGTGAGAGCACTTAGTCGACAAGAATGAGAAGAACAGAAACAAAAGGGACTGTGTTTCCGATGTGGCCAACCATTCAGACCCATGCATAAATGTCCTGATAGGCATTTGCGGCTGTTGGTCTAGGAGTTTGAGGAACTCAAGGAGCAGCAAGAAACAAAAGATGTGCCAAAAGCAGCCGAGGGGGAAACAGTGGCTGAGAAAGAAGCTTTGCACGAGTTGCCAACCGACCAGCAAGGGGAGCCGGTAGAGCTGCGTAACATGGGTGGAGTGGGGGTCGATTCGATGATGTTAGCCGGGGAAATAACAGGGGTACCAGTTCTTATTTTAGTGGACAGCGGAGCCAGCCATAATTTCATCTCCAGGCGGATAGCAAAAATTGCAAATGTAACAGTTGTTCCAGCCAGACCTTTCGGTATAACACTCGGCAACGGATCCCGGGCTCTTTCACAAGGCTTGTGCAAGCAGATACGGATCAATCTGGAGAATTTTGATGTTATAATAGATGCTTATGTCTTCGATACAGGAGGACCAGATGTAATTCTGGGAATGCAATGGTTGAAAGGCTTGGGAAGCGTGTTGACTGACTGGGGACACAAGACAATGGAATTTATGTGGCAGGGGGAAGAAATCAGACTGCAAGGAAAAATGGCCAATGAGGTGAGCACATGGAGGCAGCCAAACCATGCTCAGACCAAGACTTTGGATGTTGAAGGGTGGGCTTGGTTAGTGCAACTTCAGTTTCCGGCAGCAGGTATGGACAAAGTGCAGACCGAACAGCTCCAATTAGAGGAGATGCTGGAAAAATTTCAAACTCTGTTCGACCAACCTTGAGGTCTCCCACCACAAAGGGCGACAGATCATGCTATAAACTTAGTGTCCGGGGCAGCACCAGTAAGCATCAGACCGTATAAGCTGGCCCATTATCTTAAGGACGAGGTTGAACACCAAATAAATGATATGTTGACTCAAGGGATAGTGCGACACAGCTGCAACCCATTTGCCAACCCCATAATCCTTGTTAAAAAGAAGTTATGACACTTGTCTTAGCTATCTACCATTGGAGACAATATCTGATAGGAAACCATTTTATTGTATACACCGATCACAAGGCTCTCAAGCATCTCCTCAATCAACGTCTTCACACGGCAAATCAGCAGGATTGACAGACAAAACTATTGGGGTATGACTTTGAGATCATTTATAAACTCGGACGCCTAAATCAGGCGGCGGATTCCCTCTCCCGCCGGGCTGCGGGCGAACTTGACAGCTCAAACGAATCTATAACTCTAGGTTCAGTCGTATCCGAACCACTCTGGTTGGAAACAGATGCAATAAAGGCCGAGTATCAGCAGGATTCAGTACCGAAGAATATCATTTCTGCTGTCCAGCAGCACCCATCAACATAGCCCAGGTATACTGTCCGTCATGGTTTGAAGTTTTTCCAAGACCGACTTGTTCTGTCCTCCAAGTCCAGCCTCATACCCAAGTTTTTACAGTACTATCATTCCTCGCTAGTAGGAGGCCATGCTGGATTCCATAAAACCTACAAACGGCTAGCTTCAAGCTTATTTTGGAAGGGAATGACTAAACAGGTTCAACAGTTTGTCTGTGAGTGTGATGTTTGCCAACGACATAAAACTCTGGTCATCTCTCCAGCTGGTTTACTCCAACTGCTTCCAATTCCAGCCCAAGTTTGGGAAGACATATCGATGGATTTTTTATCCGGCTTACCTAAGTCGCAAGGATTTAGCGTAATCTTGGTAGTTGTGGACCATTTCTCCAAATATGCCCATTTTCTGCTGCTGCGCCATCCCTATACAGCCAAAGATGTTGCTGAACTTTTCATTAAGGAAGTTGTACGGTTCCATGGTATTCCTAGCTCGATACTTAGTGATTGGGACCCTATTTTTGTCAGTAATTTATGGAATGAATTATTTCGCCTGGAGGGCACCTCTCTCAAGATGAGTTCTTCTTACCATCCCCAGACGGGCGGACAAATGGAAATTGTTAATAAGTGCCTTGGAACATACTTACGTTGTTTTGCTTCCGAAAGGCCACTATCTTGGTCCCGATGGATACCCCGGGCTGAATGCTGTTACAACACGACGACTCATTCCTCAACTAAGATAACTCCCTTTGAGGCTGTTTACGGGCGAAAACCTCCTACGGTTCAGCGGTTTACTGGACAGACTACACCAGTGGACACAATGTCCACTCTTCTGGCTGAGCGGGATCAAATGATTGAGCAGCTCCGACATAACCTCACCCGAGCCCAGCAATTGATGGCTCGATCTGCCAACAAGCACCGCCGGGATGCCACTTATGATGTTGGAGAACTCGTTTATGTCAAACTCCGACCAAATATTCAGACTTCCAAGGTCCACAAACTTACTCCCAAACTAGCAACCCGTTATTATGGACCCTATGCAGTTGAAGCACGCCTGGGAAACACCGCTTATAAGTTGATTCTGCCCCCATCAACACGGATACATCCGATCTTCCATGTCTCACAGCTGAAACATGCAGTTGGGAATTCTTCAGTCCAATTTGAGCTCCTGGAAGTTTGGGGTCGTTCTTCATCCACAGGACCTCGGCCAGTGGCAATCTCGGCATCCAGAGCAGCGCCTGGGCATTCATGTGGCAGTTGGCTAATTCAGTGGCAAGGTCTACCTGCTGAAGAATCAACATGGGAGGATGCTGAGCTTCATCATTTCCCAGTTTCCAGGTTTACATCTTGAGGACAAGGTGTCGCTTGCCGAGGGGGAAATTGTTAGCGGTGCGGGGTCCGGTCCAGGGGGTGTTTCCCCACAGCGCTCACGCCCTCCTATTCTGCATACTTACCAGTGTAGGGGTAAAATGGGGAATAAAGATTCTGTTAGTGGTGTGGGGTCTAACAGTTAGTTCAGCCAGGGGAATAAAGATTCTGTTAGTGGTGTGGGGTCTAGGAGTTAGTTCGGCCAGGTTTTTAAGGGGAAGGCTGGGCCTACGTAGGGGGTCAGAATATTCTACTCCACTTTCTGTTAGAACAGAATTGGCGAGGGCTGGAGGCCTGACTCTCGAAGCTCCTCCCAACAGCAGCTGGTGACGCTGGAGGTGGTCTCTCCATCGGCAACCTGCTGTATTTTCCCCTATCTCCCTAGTTGTAACATTTGGAAACCGGTATAATCAATCTAAATCTTTCTTCTCAGCTCTTGTTTTGTTAATTTCGGAACACACACACCAGACCCGTAACAGGAACATCCTCAAAAATTTCAACAACATATTTTAACCTCAAAGGTCATCATTCAAAAAAGTAATAACCCATAATTACCTCAAAATGAATGGCTCCAAAAATACTATTAGTCACTTTAAAATTTCATAACTTAAAGCTTCAAAAGGGTTTATAAGACACTAAACTTATGATTAACCTGAAAATTATAAACCCATGATGATATCTCTAACTCTTAAGAAGACATCCTAATCCCCAAAGCTGTCTAAACCATCATTTGATATCAACTATAAGGACCCAACCTTAAACATAACTTATTCTAGTGTTTTTGAACTAGAATTCAGTTTCGAGGATCTTTTCAGTTTATAGTTTTAGAGAATTAGGACAAACTCTTACAAAGTAGACCCATACATTACATGTGGACACTTATACTCAGTATCCATTTTTTCCACCAAAGGAAACCCTTTTAAAATAAAACATGACTTCTTTTCGAAACATCTTAAATTCTTTCATCATGATATCTTCTTTGCCCTTACCAATCTTAAGACCTGTGAAAAACATTTTAAAACTTGGGATGAGCACAAAAGGCTCAGTAAAGAACATAAAGAAAGAAAAACATTACTCCAGTGAAAACCCATAAAACTTTTCCTTAAAAACATACCTTTTACCCCCTAAATAAAGGATCATCATTTCAAAAAGATCATTATCTTACCTTTTGAAAATCAAACGATTTTCATGAAAACTCATAAGCAAACATATAATATATAAGTAGGTAGCTTGGGACATAATTATAAAAAAATGGAATAACCATACGGTCGACTTCCATACATGTCACTCTTACAAACGGAATAGCCATACGATCGACTTCCAAACCCAATGCATTGAAGGTTATCACGGAACCATCCATCCTTGGTTTATCACAGAACCACATGTCCTTGATTTATCACGTAACCGCCCGTCAAATGTCGAAGTATTATTAACACATAAAATCATGCAATTTTCAACATGTCACTCTTAAAATTTCATTTACACTCATAAGAAAACATTTCAAGTTATTGAAATAACCAATCCATTTTCAAAAACCAATTTAAAATATTTTAAAAAGAGATTTTTAAATCAAAGTGTCCCATACCACTTTGAAACTTTTGAAAGAAATTAACATTTTAAAATATTCATGTCCATATAAATAAATCCATAAAACCATTTTGAAAACATGGACATGAATAAGAAATATTTAGAAGAATAAATCTTTAGAACATTTACAACGATGTTTTAGTTAAAGAGTCCCTTACCTTGAGTCTGACTCGTCACGTACGTTCTTTATCTTCCTGAATAATAAACTTAGGTTAATTATTTATTTTCTTGAGAACCTTTTTAAATTTTATTATTCCTTTTATATCACTTATTATCATGTTATAACAAACACTTAATTATTTAAGTTCATTTCGGACGTTCCGACGATATTTGGTACTTGAGTCAAAAATGACTTTGATACGATGTCAAAAGGTAAAGTGGTCATAATTTCATCATTTTCAGAATAATATTCATGACATAATAATCACTTTTATACATCAATTCTACTTTTAAATCCATCCATAACATATGGATATGAAAAATGAACTACGTTACAACCATGGTGGCAGTAAGCCGTATGTACGCATGAGTAACATTTTCATTTTTCAGTGATCATTATGGAAAGAAGTTAAGTATTATTTATCTTTTCAGAATGATCATAATATCATTAATATTATATTAATAATTTAAATATACTTATATATATCATTAATGTGATGTGATGATGAAAAACGAATCACATCGCTTCGTGGAGGTGATGGTTCACACGTACGCACGAACGACGTTATTATTTTTGCGTGCATGAAAAGGTAAGAATGTAAATGATATATTATTATTTCATAATGATAAATATGTCATGAATATCATATATAAACTTTAATTTCATCATTATAACCAGTTTTGAGAGACGGTGATGGAAAACGGATTATATCGGTTCGTGAGGTGGTAGTTCGCCGTACACACAGACGATAATCCTTTTCCCATTTGATGGAAGTGAAGATGGATTTAGGTGATGTTATTAACATAATAACATCTCAGTATATTGAGGATACTTGAGTTATTATTTCATCATGGTTTAAGAAAAATTGAAGGATGTGAAAAAAGAAATAAATAGAAACATTTTATTAAAAATATCTCTTCTTCGGACGATCTCCTTTGATTAACACCTGAATACCTCTAAGGTGAGTGTTTTGCCTAAACTAAGTGCTCTAGAATATGGGGAGAGATTCTTGAAAGGGATTTGGACAGAGCTTGACCGAACCAAATAGGTTTTGAAGTGTGAGGAATAGAGGAGAATATGCGCCCTTTTATAAAAGAGGGAAAGAGCACTATTGGAATTTATCAAAATATTAAATTAATATAAATTAATTTTATATTCCAAATGGTTTCAAACTGATTTATTTCGAAGATATGATGATGTTGGGTCGAATCCCCTTCATCCAATTAAAATTAGATAAGTTTTGACTATTTTTTAATCCTTATATTTTTGTTGTAACGCTTATTTAACCCTTTTAACTCTTACCATGATATCATGTAATTTACATTTTGAGGGTTAATATAATCACTATATAATGCCAAACAACCACTAAAAGACTCATTGATGACATTTTATGACTTATCCAAATCAGTTGGTCAAAATTGAGATTTTTAGAAATTTTATATCATTTAATAAAATATTATTTATTTTAAAATATCAATACTGTCAATTTTGACACTATTCATTACTTGATTTTTAAAAATATCATAACAAGATAAATTCGAACCAATACTTCTCAAACATCACTAACATGTCAAAGTCATCTACAAAATTCGTGGATGACATTAATCATTTCAAATTATATTTATTTTAGTATTTTTAATATCATTTATTTGATATTTTCTTTAATTAAACAATTATTGCATCATTATTGTGCAAGTCTTTAATTAAATTATTTATTCTCTAAAAATTACAAATAAATTATCATGATAAAGATAAACATTTTAGCTTCCAGAAAACTATTTATAGCCGAATAGACCCTATATATAACCCCATATTAAAAATATTTCACTTATTAAAAACAAGTGTGACAAAAGTGACTTCCAAAGGTCATAAATTCGGCCCAAAGATGCTTTTGGTCGACACACTCATCAAATGAAATTAGGACAACTGTTAAGGTAATTTTATAATTTTTATAATATTATTGTTACCCTAATTACCCGATTTATCTTTAACCGTGTTAATATTTTTTTTACTAAAGTTACTATTCATATTATCGAAAAATAAGAGATCTATATACTAAATTTGAATATTTTGATTCCAAATATGAAATCCATTTTTTAAACTTCAAAACACAGAAATTTCAGAAATTAATTAAAATTTAATCCCGTTGACGGAGAAAACAAGGTTTTAAAATAAAAACGTTCAAAAGTTCACAAAGTTTTTATATCCAATTTCAATGTGAAATTGATTCCAATGACCTATATTGGATTAGTCGATAAAAACTTGATTTAATTATACTTTAAAACCATTCAAAAATTTAATTTAACAGTATAAATAAATTTGTTGAAAAAACAGTTTTCAATTAAAATGTATTATTTTTTCACTATTTATCAAAACATGAAACTTATCAGAAAAATACAAAAAATTCAACCAAAACAAATTTTGATACTCTGCTTTCAAAGAAGAGGTTTATTTTGTCAAATAGAACTTATAAAAGTGTCAAAAACTAGATTTAAAACAAGTGCGCCGTCAAAAAAGCGACAAAACTTTCTTTTTTGAAAAATACTTCTTTTATTCGTAAAATTGGATTTGTTTTTATATCATCTTTAGAAAATACATAAGATGAATGTTAAACATTAGATTGAATATATTATATATATATTTCATTAATATAATCTAATAAGAGTGATTTGTTTATTTATTGCTATTAAATACACTTGTACACATTTAAATAGTTTTTCAGAAAAACATTTCTTTTTATTTTAAAAAGGGTTTTACATTCATTTATAATTAATTGTTCACCAAAGAATTAATTATATATACATGTATAAACCATATTTTAATAATTTAGTTAATACTGTTCATTCCCGCCATTCTAATGGCTAAGTTTTAACAACAACATTTAAATATTATTTAGTTGTTCGTTTAAGCTCGATGTGGCGTATCATGTACACTATCGAACATAGAGTTTCCTTTTAAAAACTTGGGATGTTACACCTGCACATGTCTCGCTTCGTTCTTCAGGAAGAGAAACATCCGAAACTAAAACATTTGTTGCCTCACCGCTATCTTCGTTGTTTAAACTAGGAAAAATGATGTGATGTTCCTTGTTACTAAGAATAGAAGTTGAAGCGATGCATTCTGTTCCCCGCCACACTTGCACTGCTGGTGGTAGGCTCAGTCGCATTGCTTCCGTAGTCTGAGGTTCTGTTAATTCAGGAACAAGCAGCTCTTCCACAAAATCAGTTTGCCAAGGTGTGTCCAGAAGTTGCTGAGCTTCCCTCTCTGTCACCTTCTCATATCTTACCAGAAGTGCTAGCTTCTGCTGCTCCCATTCCGAACCTGGATTTTTACTCAGCCACGACAAAAACCAGTTCAGGGGGGCGTTCTTCATACTTAATTGCGCCAGATGCATTTTCATGTCTTCTTGAGTTCAATTTTCTGGGAAATAAGTCTGAGCTTTGGTGCTCCAGCCTAATGGGTTTCCAAAAAAATAAGGCAGCTCTACCCTCCTCATCACACCCCGCAGTCGCATCTGCACACCCCGCAGTTGCTCTCGCAACAACACTTGAAGTTCGTGAAGCTGCCTCAAGTTCTCCGTTATTCTCGAATCTGAAGATTTATTAGTGTGGACTTTCTGCATGCGTCCGTAAGAGTTCAACATTCCTATCAAACCGTTTTCAATCCTACGATCGTCACTCACCGATTGTTCAACTTCGATCGTCCACACAACAGTCGCGTTTCACCAACGTTCGTGACTTTCACCTATGTTCACTCTCTCCTATCGCCTTCTTTTTTGCGATTGACTCTTGGCAGCAATCGCCTCTCCACGCGAAGGTCCCCAACGGAGTCACCGATTTGTTAGGAAAAAAGTGGGTGAGAGAGAGAAGGAAACAACCGTAAACTCTGTATTAAGCTTGTTGAACATACACTGCAAAAAGAGTTACAGTAGGAAGAAAAGTAGTGGAAAAAAAGATGGAGGTAGAGGAGTTCCCCTAGAGAAGACCACTCTCCCAAGGCCTTGACAGTGACTTTCCTAAGCCGACGCCTACCAGCATCCAGCATAAAATGAAAATCCTTCGTACCCCATCCCCTACAACAATTCCCCCTACTTAATACCCCACCAACCCAGCCAACAACTCACAACTGCCCCAACCTAAGAATGTCTAACAAGGCAAATGACAATACCGCCCCTGGGCAGTTATTCCCACTCCAGCCCATACACGGACAACCCTAACACTTTCAATAACACTGATAACCCATTACCTGCTCATTCGTAACACCTTAGGGTGCTTCGGTCTTGTTGGAAAAGATGGAAGATGACAGTTTGCGGACAATTTGCGATCGTGTATCGATTATTGTCGCTTGAATCAGATGATAGTAAATAACTGTTATCCCTTCCTGCGGATTGACGATCTGTTCGATCAGTTAAAGAGAGCTAGTTGGTCCTCAAAAATTGATTTGTGGTCGAGATATCATCAGATGCGGGTAAAAGATGATGATATTCCGAAGACTACCTTTAGATGTCATTATGTACATTATGAGTTCGTGGTGATGCCTTTCAGTGTCACGAACACACCATCTGTGTTCATTGGACTGATGAATTCCGTGTTCTATGAATTTCTGGATGGTGTTCATCGACGACATTCTTCTTTATTTTAAGTCGGAGGAGAAGCATACAGAGCATTTGTGAGTCGTTCTAGAGGTTTTCAGCGTCATCAGCTGTTTGAGAAGCTGTCGAAGTGTACGTTCTCGGTCCGCGATGTTCATTTCTTGGGACATGTTGTGTCTCAACAAAGAGTAGCTGGGGATTCTTTGAAGACTGAGGTAGTCGCTTCTTAGGTAGCCTCCAAGAATGCTGCGGAGGTGAAGAGTTTTCTTGGTCTTGTGGGCTATTATAGGTGGTTCGTACCCGACTTCTCTCGGATTGTAACTCCTCTGACAGTCTTGACCAGGAAGGATCATACCTTTTTGTGGATTGATTAGTGCCAAACTGCTTTTGAGTATTTGAAGGAGAAGATGGCTAACGCTCTAGTTCTTCGTTTGTCTGAGAAGGGAGTTGTGTTTGAGGTTTATCGCGACGCTTGGCGTCTTGGCTTGAGTTGTGTTTTGATGCATCAAAGAGCAGTTATTCCTTATGGGTCTCGACAGTTACGGGCTCATGAGCATAACTACACTACCCATAATCTTGAGTTTGGTGCGATGGTGCTTGCTCTAAAGTTATGACGACAATACCTCATTAGTGAGTGCTTCGTGGTCTTCACAGATCACGAGAGTTTGAGGTATATTTTCTCCTAACACAATTTGAATTTGCGGCCGCGACGGTGGATGAAATTCTTGTAGGATTACAACTTTGAGATTTCTTATACACCAGGAAAAGAAAATGTTGTGGATGATGCGTTGAGCAGGAAGTCGCATAGAGATGCTTTCCATGAGTCAGGAGATGCTTGGAGAGTGATGAAAGAACTCTCTGCGATGCACCTTGATATTATAGTAGTTGATGGTAGAGGGTGTCTCTATCAGATGACGGTGTAATCATCTTTGGTGTAGCAGGTGGGGGAGTCCCAACTACTGGATTTCGAGGTGGAGGTTTGAAGATCGGGTTGTTTGTGGTGATGCTCCTAAGGGATGGTCTGGGAATGATCAACATCGGGTGTTGTTCCAAGGGAGACTCTTTGTTCCTTCGGCGATGCGCGAGGTGGTTCTTCGTGAGTTGCACAGTTCGCCTTTAGCGGTACATCCTGGTGTGACTGAGATGTATCGTGCCTTGAGAGGTCAGTTTTGATGGTCTGGGTTTAAGTGTTCGGTTGCTGAGTTCGTGTCTCGGTGTTTAGTTTGCCAAAAGGTGAAGATTGAGCATCATGTTTCTGATGGTTTGTTTCAACCGCTTGTGACGAAATGTTGAGGTTAGTGTGAGTGAGATTCTTGTATCGGGATACAAAATATGCTCATTAGGCACAAAACGAGTTTTGTGTGCTGGATGATCCATGGAGTGTCACACAGTGTCTTTGGTGTTCTAGGGGTGCATGGTTTTCATATTTGGAGTCCCTAATACTTGAGGTTGACGAGATACCTAACATGAGAACCTTAATACTTTGATACCTTTTTTACGCCAGCCTTGAGGCTTTAGCTAATTAGGGGTGGTTGAGTATGTTGCCGATCATGTCGCTGGTTAGAGCTTAACCAAGATAAGATTTGTCCTTTTGTATGGCGAGTATGACATCTGAGCTCTTGATTGAGATGAACCGACAGCGTACAACCATACCTAGATAGTGCATAGGACGTGCTTATCTATCAGATGAAGGATATGGGATGTGCTCATCCATAATGGTGAATGACATGATGTGTTCATCGACCTGGTCAGTCTATACTCGAAGAGTCCTGATGAGATTATATGTGATTGACATACACTTTGTGTCCCATGTTTACTTGATGTCTTCGACAAAGAGATGATATGAAAATGCATGTTTGCATGTGATGCGGCTGGTGGACACAGGTATAAGTAACACCGACTCTTTGCTAGAGGCCACTCTTTGCTTACATTTATGAATTCTGGAATTCATATTTGTTGTCAATGCTATAAATGTTCATGGGGTCACAATTTGTGTTTGTCTGAATGGTGATTGAGTTTGACTTAGAGAGCTGCTCTAAAAGTGTTCTAGAGTTTATGCAAAAGGAGTTTTGAATGAGTATTCACAAGGAATTGCATATGATGTGGTACATGGTGAAGTTGATTCCAAGTGTTTTGAAAGATATCCGAAATGAGTTTTGGATATGGCTGCAAAAGTTATTGTATATGATACAATATAAGGTGAAATTATATCAAGTTTATGTGGCTTTAGTGCAAGTGGACGATTGAAGGAGATATGCCCTAAAGACCTCATATTGTAGTGTACAATATATGCATGTCGTATGGAATGATATGCATGATCCTAAGGAAAATCGTATGCCTAGGTTTTTGTATATTACAGGGTGTAATATAGTTGTTGGAGTCTGCATCCCACATCGGACTTGAGGTCCGGTGTGGTCTTTATTATTTGTTATAAATACACCCCAAGGGCTCCTTTGGAGATTATCTCTTGGGGGTTCAGATCTCTCTCTTTTATTCTCATACATGGTATGAGACTCCTCCCTCCCTATTTTTTCCCCCTTCCTTTAGGGTTTCCCAGTCCGGGGGGCGGCGACCTCAAAGCCCCGTAGGGTTACCGCCGCCGCCCCTCCGCCTCTGCCCCACGCCGCTCCTGCCGGTCCTCCCTTCCGGCAGCTCTCCTGCTCCCGCGGCTCCCCGGCGGCCCTCCGCCTCGTGTCCCGCCTCTGCCCTGCGCGGCTCCCCGGCAGCTCTCCCTACCGACGCGGCAGCCTCCCGCGCGGCAGCCTTCCGCTCCGGCTCTGTCCGGCAACGCTTCTGCCTGGCGCGACTTCGTCACGGCGGCCCTTCCTTCGCGCCACAGCGCCCTCGCCCCGACGCCTCGCCCTCGGCGCGCCTCGCCCCGGTTCCCGGCGGCCTTCCCCGGCGGTTGCTCCTCCTCCCGGCGCGACTCCTTCCTTCGCGCGGCCGCCTCCCGCACGGTGCTCCCGACGCTGCTCCCTCCTTCGGGGCCCTCCCGTCCCGCGGCGCTCCTCCTGTCCAACGGCCCTCCGCGCGCCTCCCAGCCGGCCCTCCGCGCGCCCTCCCGGCCCTTCCCGGATTTTTCGGCCAGATCCGGTGATTTCCGGCCAGTTTCGGACCGCTCCGGCCGGATCCGGTGATTTCCGGCCAGATCCGGACAGCTCCGCCGGCTCCGGCCTGATCCGGACCGCTCCGGCCGGATCTGGTGATTTCCGGCCAGATCCGGCGATATCCGGACTGTTCCGGGCAGATCCGGACTGTTCCGGCCAGCAACCGGCCTCCACCTGTGCCGGCCGCTCCACGCAGGTGGCCTCCTCCGACTTCCAGCGCCGTCTCCCGGCCTCCTGCACCCTCGCCGGCCTCCTCCTGCGGCATCCCCGCCTCGCCGGCATCTCCCGGCACCTCCCGGCAGCCGCATCTCTGTCCGCCGGCACGTCCATTCGCTAGCGCAGCAACTCGACCACCTAGGATACGGGCCCCGTTGGCGTCGCCAGATCCCGCAACACTTCTGCGGAATCCCCGCCTCCCGTCGCCGGCCCCGCAAGTGCGGTTTTCCCGGTGCTAGTTTGGATTTCCCGGCGTTTCATCGACCGGCCCCACTAGTGCGGCATTCCTGGCGTTCCGTCAACCGGCCGGTCTGAGTGGTCATCTGCTGCGCCCGCAACATCTTCCATCAATCATCCTGCGAGGGAGCTTCGATCTTGAGGGGGAGCAGCAACTTTTGCAGCTTTCTTTTTATTTCGTCATGTTTTGTCATCAAGCTGAGTATGTCCAGCTTGAGGGGGAGTGTTAGCGTCTGTTTTGTTGTTTTCTTTTCATTATGTGTCCAAGCTAGGTACACCTAGCTTGAGGGGGAGTGTCGGAGTTTGCATCCCACATCGGACTTGAGGTCCGGTGTGGTCTTTATTATTTGTTATAAATACACCCCAAGGGCTCCTTTGGAGATTATCTCTTGGGGGTTCGTGTAAGAACCCGGTTTTTGCTGAGAAAGACTTTGGAATATTCTTGATAATATTCCAGAGCAGTGCCTTCAGACGGCGTGCGATTCCGAGCCCCGGAGTGGCCGGAATTAAATTTTCAGTGCGCTCACACTGGAAGCGCTAAATAAATGAGATAACTCCTAAACGGTGATCCGGATCAGGGATCCGAGTGTACGGATGGGTCCGGAATGGGGTGTTTACCCTAGGAGCGACATAAAACTTGTCGGCGCGGGATGTTTGGACCCCTCGCCCGCTCCCGGAATATTAAACGGATAAATAAATTAAATTAATTCGTTTAATGTTGAAACACAGGTATCTTTTAAACGGCGGCTCGGATTGGGAAACCGAGGGCACCGTTGTGTTTGGAATGTGCCGTTTACCCTAGGAGGGGCATAAGTTTCGCGGGCGCGGGCCGTTTGTGAAAAATGGCCCCATGGACGTTTCCGTAATTTAGCGGCTTCGGACGTTAAATTTTATAACTTTTGAACGGGGTCTCGGATTAAAATTCCGAGACCGCCGTTGTGCTCGGGAGGTGGTGTTTACCCTAGGGGAGGCTTAACCTCGACTCTGCTGAGGGTTCGGGTTCGGACCGACGGGCGGGTGGTTAAGCGTTTTCTATTT
The DNA here is from genome assembly GCA_963277665.1 of Viscum album. Classification (NCBI taxonomy): domain Eukaryota; kingdom Viridiplantae; phylum Streptophyta; class Magnoliopsida; order Santalales; family Viscaceae; genus Viscum; species Viscum album. The sequence goes on from OY728125.1 coordinate 1,680,640,688, forward strand.
AAACGCTTAACTCATCCCCTTCCTCCCCTCTTCTCCCCTGGCGCCAGCAGCTCCCCACAGCGAAGGAGGAAGCTCCCCTCCATCACCTCCTCCTCTCCAGCAAGACGCGGCTCCGGCGGATCGCCCGTGAAGCTTCGGGCAACGCCCACGAGGTAGGATGTCGCGTTTGCATTTTCTATTCCCATACCTACTTTGAGCTTGTTTTGCACTGTCGATTCCTTGTCAAAATTTTGATCAAAGCCCATAAATGCGTAGTATACATTTTTATCTCTCCAACGCATTTTTTGGAAACAAAATCCGAGCTCGGAGGAGGCCGGGGTCGATCGTCGAAGGTTGCGGGTTTTTCTGGTGGTCCGGCGAGGGCGGACGGCGTGTCAGCGCGGGTGTCCGGCGGGGGTGCTGGGGCGTCTGGCGGAGTGTCCGCGGCGTCGGCGCGGGTGTCCGGGGGAAGCGTTGGGCGCGGCAGCAGGGCGTCCGGACGAGGCAGGAGCGTCGGCGGGGGTGTCTGGCGGGCGTCCGCGGGTGTCCGGCGGAGCGTCTCGGCGCGCCGGCGGGTCGCCAGGGAGCGACGACCCCGGGGTCGCGTCGCGCGACCCCTGTGCGGCGACGAAGACCCGCGCCGCGCGGGTCTTCACGCGGCGGCCGCGACAGGCCCTCGTGGCCTGTCTGCACGGGGACAGGGTGTCCGCGGCCGGCCGGCGCGGCTAAGCCGCGGGCCGGCCCAGGCCGGGCGGACCGGCCGGTCCAGGCCGGTCCAGCCCCAGGGGTTATGCCCCCTCGGTGTTCGGACACCCGTACTTTCCGCTACGGGTGTCCGTTTTGAGTGCCGTCTGCGGCGGTGGGACCGTATTGACGAGACGGTCTTTTTGAGATGGTTTCGGGAATTTTTAATTCCTGAAACGAGGGGTCGCGGAGGCGCGACGTGTCTTTAAGTAGACGAGCATTTTCTTCCGGGATTCTTGTTTTGGACGGCGCGGACGCATCCGACGTTCGTTTTGAGCGCCGTCAGTTGCGTTGGGACCCTGGCGTCGAGGCGGAGGTTTGCAGGGTGGTTTCAGGCGTTGAGGCCGGAGTTGAGGCGCGGGCCCCACGGCCCGTCTCTTGAGCTGCGTGCGGCGTTTCACGACTTTTTCCTCGGACGTCCGTTCGGGGCGTGCGAGCAGTCGCTGTTGGGTGTTTTTCCGAGGGGATTGCAATGGTGCAATCCGCCCGCTCAAATTCGGCACGATGGTGCGGGGCCCACGAGGGCCGTTTCGGCGTCGACGATGATTTTTCTATCTTAATCACCGGACGACCGTTTTGGACAAGTTAATAGTCCATCTTGTGTACTTTTTCGGGAGGATCGTAACAGTGCGATCCGTTCGTTTAGTTTCGGGACCGGGTTGCGGGTCCCACGTGGCGCCGCTCGTGTGCGGTGCGCCGGAACGCACCTTTTTTTTCTCCGGATACCCATTCTACTCAAACGAGTAGTGCTTTTGACGTGTTTTTCCGAGAGCATCGCGATGGCGCAGTCCGCCCGACCTCTTTCGGAGATGTGGTGTGGGCCCCACCTGACCGGGCTACGGTGAATAGTACTTTTTTTCACCGGGTGGCCGTTTTGGGTGATTGAGTAGTCAATCCCGTGTGTTTTTCCGAGGGGATCGCAGTGGCGTGAACCGTTGGTGCAGTTTCGGGATTCTGGTGTGGGCCCCACACGGGTTTGGTCACGGTGAATAGTACCTTTTCCACCTGTTGACCGTTTCGGGCGAGTGAGTAGTCTAACTCGCGTGTTTTTTCGCAAGGATTACAACGGTGTGATCCGTTTGGCTGTTCGGAGCCTCTTGCGCGATCTTGAGAAATGTGGAAGCACAGAAGGTGCTCTAGTGGTGGTTCGCCCTACTTTGCTTGTAGCGGACCTTTGGCGAGTGATCGCGTGCACTCCCGTGTGAGTGATGTAAATGCTTGAGGTGACGTGGTTGGCCGTGCTTGGGCCTTTGAGGTGGAGTTGTTACGTCACGCCTTCGCGTTGACGCTGGGTGCCATGTGCACGATAGCCTTTGGGTTGGAATGAGGTATACTCCAGGGGTATACGAGAGCGCTTGGAGGTACGTGTGGTTGTTTGTACCTGAGGATGGTTGTGCGCTCAGTTGGGGCAGGGTTGAGATGGGGCCACACATTGTGTGGGCCCCACGTGCGTGCCGGGTTCTGCTTGCGTACTTGGACCTCTCGCGGCGTAGAGGCTCCCTCTGCGTGTTTGTTTGACCAGCAGGGTGGAGTTTTTCCCCTGGCTCGGTGCTTGTTTGTTTGACCAGCAGGGTGGAGTTTTTCCCCTGGCTCGGTGCTCGTTTGTTGACTAGTAGGGTTGAGTGGTCTCCCCTGGTTTCGTTCTCGATGGATTGGCCGGTAGCGGTGCTAGTGACACCCAGTGCTGGAGCAGACGCTGCACCTCCTTTGGGTGGGTTGTTCTGGAGTTGGGAGGTTGCGCGATACCCACTCCGTGTCCGGTTGGCCCGTGTTGTGCCCTCCGGTGGAGATGGCTAGAGCAGTTTTGTGTTCTACCCTCCAGCGGGGCTGGGCAGTGGGTTACTCGTCGACTTCTAGGGTTTACCCTCCAGCAGAGACTGGGCAGTGGGTCACCCGATGCTATTAGGGTCTACCCTCTAGCAGAGACTGGGCAGTGGGTCACCCGACGCTACTAGGGTCTACCCTCCAGCAGAGACTGGGCAGTGGGTCACCCGACGACCTCTTAGGGTCTACCCTCCAGCGGGGCTGGGCAGTGGGTCGCCTGTCGTCTAGTTCCAGGTCTACCCTCCAGCGGGGCTGGGCAGTGGGTCGCCTGTCGACTTATTCCAGGTCTACCCTCCAGCGGGGCTGGGCAGTGGGTCGCCTGATGATGTATTAGGGTTTACCCTCCAACAGGGCTGGGCAGTGGGTCACCCGATATCTGATTATGGTCTACCCTCCAGCGGGGCTGGGCAGTGGGTCGCCGGTTGATGTATTAGTGTTTACCCTCCAGCAGGTCTGGGCAGTGGGTCACCTGATATTTGGTTATGAATTACCCTCCAGCGGGGCTGGGCAGTGGGACACCAGTTAGCATTCCAGGCTCAGTCCTTCTACTAGGCTAGCCTGTGCCTTACCTCCGTGATTATCGGAGCGGGACCCTTGGTTGTACGGGTCAGTGTTGTGACGGCTTGACTTTGAGGGGACCTCTCGACTGCGGGGCAGTGACGAGGCGTGGTTTGACTTTCCCTAGAACCCTCAAGTACGAGGGGCACTTTCCCCACCGAGACGCGTTCTTGCGACGCGATCTAAAACCGTGCGGGCGAGTCAGTGCCGCCCAGAGCGGATAGTATCGAGGTGCGGTGATTGAACCCCTTGGCTTGCAGTTCAGGGCAGACGTGCGGGTTGCTAGGCATCGATGGAGGTTACTTCTGGGACTGTTGGCGACTCATCTTCTTAGGCTGAGCTGCGGGATGGAGATCCCCTTACGAGCTTGTTCGGGCTTCTCGACAGAGCATATGGATTTGTATATACCATGTTTTGAGTACCCATTCCTTGGGTTTTGGCTACTCTCCTTCAGGAGAGGCGAAGACGCGCGGGGTATGCCACGTGCTTTCCGCGTCCAGCTTCTCGTGGTAGGACGAGTCTTCTACCTTTCTCTTGATGGGTTGAGCTGAACTCTTTACTTCACTTCCAGTTGTACTCCTTTCTATTCCTTGTTCGCTCTACTGCTCACCCTTCGGTACCTCCTTTGTTGCTCCCTCGAGCCTTCGGGGTATCCTACTGAGTATTTTTATACTCACCTCTGCTTGGGCTTTGCCCGCACTTGGTGTGCCCTTGCAGACGACGGACAGGTGGAGCGTGACTTCAGTGGAGCGTAGGAGCTTGGGAGCATGGACCGCGTGCGGTGGTCGTGGCCGGGATCCAGGTGGGAGATCCGCCAGCTGTTTCTCTTTTTGTTTACCTGTTGCCGGGTTGTGGCACTTTTTGGTTGGGCGCGTGTTTTGCCCCTTTTCTTTTCAGCTTGTACTTTGTACTGTTTAGAGGTCGATGCACATCTGTGGTTTCTATATATAGCAGTTGTTCTGTTTACTCTGCTTGTTCTTTCTTTACTCTGCACTTTTGCATTGAGTGTGCTGCGTGTGTGTACAGGTGCTTAGGCAAAGGCCTCCCCGAGTTATTGTGCCTTCGGCGCTGGTCGCCAGCCCCTGGCCTATGGAGGCGGGCCTGGGGTAGTTGCGGCTCGAGCCCGGGTAGGGTTGGGTCGTGACAGTTCGGATCTCCCTCTTTTATTCTCATACAATAGTGATACTACACCTCTGCCTCTACCAAGTTGTATTGTATAACTAGAGCATATTGCAAAGCGTTATGATATGAGTTAATACGATTAACAGAGGCCGCAGAACGTTAAGCATCAACTTTTAGTCTCTCTCTCACATAAGCTATCATTAAACACCTGGAGATTCAATGCATTTTAGAGTTAAGTGCATGGCTGAAGGGTTACAAGCTGTTGTAACCATAACGCATGAGTAAATGCATGTCACTTGAGGGTGTCCTCGAGGGCTTTATAAAGGAGGCTGGACCCCTGATTTCAGCTTTGCGATTGACGATTTCACTGTTGTAATTCGAGTGTCCATGTGTGTGGCCATACAGTTACTGCATCAGCTTCAATTGCTCCTTCAAGAATCTCTCTCCCTCTCTATAATCTCCTGGAATATTCTGTATTTTTGTTACTATCGTTACACTGTCATCAATAGAATCCTCAGTATTCTACTATATTTCTCTCTTTGAATCCCCTGTTTTCCTCCCACAAGCACTTACAGTCCTACCAATTGGTGCTCTTGTTGAGAGAGATCCTTGGGATCCTCAATCACAGAGCTGAAATCAGGGATCCAAGCACAGGAGACTCAGATTCAGATGCAACACAATACGATTAAGAATTCAGAGGATTTCAAGGATCTCACCAATTTGTAGGACTATAAGTGCTTGTGTGAGGAAAACAGAGGATTCCGAGAGAAATATAGTAGAATACTGAGGATTCTATTGATGACAGTGTAACAACAACAACAAAAGTACATATTATTCTAGAAGAAGAAAAAGAAGAAATTCCCCTGGAAACGCTCCCCGAGGTCAAGTTCGTAACCTCCTATCTGCCAAGCTGAAACCAAATATCTGAATGCTCTCCCTTCCTGCTGGAAACCGTATTTAATAATCCCAACCTACTACAGCCAGCCAAATAATCTATCTACTGTAAAGTACAATTCTGCCCCTGATAGTTATTTACCATTCCCTCACATGGACAACCACATTGCTCACATTCCTATCAAATTCTATAAGAGTGATTGGGCTGATGTTATACACCTCTTCAAATGGCGAATGTTGAGTGGTAGCACTTGGAGATCGGTTATATGCAAATTTAGTTTGTGGGCAAATCCCAATATCTCAAATTTTTATCTACCAATGTTCTCAAAATGGCGCCCGAAGTTTGATTCGTAATTTTCGTTTGTCCATTGGTTTGAGGGTGATATGAAGTGTTGAAAAGAAGTTTTGTTCCAAATTTCTTCCATAATATCTTCCAAAAATGCCTTAGAAATCTTGTGTCTATTTTAAACAATGCTTCGAGGAATGCCATGTAGATGAACAATTTCTTTGTAGCGGCCTTGTTGGGTGTTGGGGAGGTCTCAAGTTTGAGTCTCCCCAGCTTCTTGCATGCGTGCGTGTGTATTTTCTTTGTAGCTTTGTAATTCCCCCTCCCCGATCATTTGTAACATAAAAGCGCTCTTCTAGAAATCAATAAACAACCATTATTGAATCACTACCTTGTTGGGTCTTTGGTAAAACCATAATAAAATCCTTGCTAATATCCTCCCAAGGCTGCTCCGTAACTGGTAATGGGGTGTGCTTTCTTGGCTTGAAATGACTCCGCCCTTTGACAAGTCCCGAATTTTGAAAGAATGACTTGAACATCTGCTTGCATCTTCGGCTAGTAGAAATGTTCCTTCAGAATTTCCAACGTTTTATGGATTCAAAAGTGACCAACAAGTCCACCTTCATGAGTTTCCCAAATGAGCAAGTCCCTTAAATATCTTTTCTGAAATTACAATTTGTTTCTCTTGAAGAGAAACACATCATATACAAAATAATCTTCCACAACTCTATTTTGACATTGGATTATAATCGTATTCATCTCCATGTCATGCTGATGATCTTCTTTTAATAAATTGAAATTGTCGATAAATCTTAATGTATGGTGGCCAAAATGAAAAACAAATTGTTTTGACCTCAAGTAATGAGTAGTGATTTTATTCTCACAATCTCATAAAAACTTTTTGTCACAAGTGCTGTAATTTCTTCTCGAATCGGTCAACTTCTTACTGAAATATGCAATAGGGAATTTGTCTTGGACAAGAACAACGCCCATTCCAACTCTGTCTGCTTGCATCTCATTCCACTTCAAAAGCTTGATCAAAATCAAGGCCAAAGCTGGTGTTTCGCATACAAGGAAGGTTCAGGAGCCGAGCGTGCTTGGTCCTAAAATTTATTAAAGAAAATAAAGATGCAGAAGACAACAACGGTACAAAAGGATGCCAAACCATGAAAACTCCTTCAGTGATGGATGTGGGTGGTGGCCAGAGTTTATTGCTTCTACCTTTGATTGATCCACCATAATGTCTTCCTTGGATACAACATATCCCAAAAACACAACCAGGGAAGAAATGAACTTGCGATAAATGAAAATATGATCCGTGAAATCAGATGTCTGTATTTGATGGTAATATTATTGATAGCCCTGCTATCAATGCCCATGCGATATGCACCATTTTTTTTGGCACCAATAATGTTGGAACATAACATGAATTCATGTTTTTCATGAATGCACATGCGATACATATCGCATGAAAAACTGCTAGGTGAACAAAATGAGTTTATAATGTTTGGGTACATTAGATATTGGAAGTATCAAAGATAAGTGCCTCCTAAAATCACAGATACTGCCAGCTTCAAATTGTTTGAAATTATAACCGACAGTTTCTCAGCTGGCAGAATTTCCAGAAGTTGGTGTTCTTGATTGGGCTTTAAATCAGTTCTCTTGTAGTCAGGAGTAATATCGATTGAAGCTCTTGTTCAGAGGCCAAAAACTCCACGGTCCCATTAACGACTGAACGACTGAGGGTCACTCATCCTCTTGCAGTGGCATCTTCTTCTTACGATGCCCCCTGAGCTGCGTCGCCCTTTCACCAGATTCCCCCGCTCACGCCTGCAGTATCCGCTTCAGGCCAGTACTATCAGGTTCCGCGGCAATCTTTTCATCCTTCCCAGAGTAAGGGGGATGGGTGGCAGATGTAGAAGAAATAGAAGCCTGGGCAGCCCGGACCCGTATATTCTTTTCAAGTTCAACTAGCATGAAATCAGAGGTATCGATCGCAATCGTGTACTCCATCCCGATCGCGATACTTTTCCGTGGCGAAGTGTAGATGGCTCCTTTTGCGCATTTTCAATCATCATTGCTGCCAAAGATGCGTCCAAGTCTAGAGCGTCTGATGTCCAAGTTGCTTATGCTCCTCATTTGGACCCCTTTCTTCGCCTTCGTCTGAATGCGTGCCAGCCTCCTCTATGACCAGCGTTTGCATGTCATTTTTCAGTAGACAGTGTATGAAACTCACCTTGCACATCGCTAATAATACTTTCCGCCAAATCTGCGTTCCACCCCTGCACCATCACTTCATCAGTCGCCTTTGGATGAGCCTCAACCATCCTCTTCGCTAGCGAAAATCGCTGCTCGTGCTGCGGGATCTGCCGGCCGTTTGCTTGCATCATTTGCCCAGAAACAGGCTGACATACCGAGAACTCTGCAACCGTCTTTGACTGTTTATGCATCGCCTTTCCTTTGATTCCAATTTTCACGTTGAGTGTAGTATGTGTAGCCAATACCGCATTTCGCCCCGGCACCTTCGGTTCACCAAACTCCCCCGGAGGCGCCTCAGTCATCCCTGTTGCCTGCATGGGCCGCACTTCTGCCAGATGCTGCAGCTCCTCTCGACGCTGCACCCCTAGTATAAGTTCTTTCCGGAATTCAGCTTCCTCTTTCCAGTGTTCCCAGTTTTGCTCCCATGTTTGCTGGTCTTGCCGCATCTTTAGGAGTGTAGTGTTGACCTCCACTCTATCCAGTAGGCCTCACTTCATCGCACCTGCTTCAGGAGTTTCAGGCTGTGCTCTCCTCCTTCTGGATGGATATCCGATAGGTCGGACCAATTGATAAGAACTCTCACGCCAAGGGGGTCGCCCGGAACAGACTTCTTGTATACTATGGTGCATGTTAGTGGGTGAATTCCCCTTACCTCAATGTGAGGTGAGGATATTCTTTTATAGATTGGGAAACCAATATACAAGACGGGTAAGTCCGATGTGGGACTCACCCATTTACACTTAAATGGGTTCCAACACTCCCCCTCAAGCTGGACATGCCCAGATTGGATAGAGTCCCACATAAAAAGAATAACAAGACAATCTCAAACTCCGCCTCAAGCTGGGCCAGGGAGGCTGTGAAGACCCAGTCTGGAAGTGAGAGACTCAAGACGAGCTCCGGGAAGACCTTTGGTGAAGAGATCGGCAAAGAGATGACCGGTCCAAAGAGATGAGGGTGAGCCGGGAGCCGCGTCGCGCCGAGGGTGAGCCGCCGGGGAAGAGGCGCCGGGGCGAGGGTGTAGGGGCGAAGCCGAGGAGCCGGGAGTCGGGGAGCCGGGACGTCGGGGCGAGCCGGGGACGCCGGGATGAGGGCCGCCGTGAGGGGAGCGCCGGAGAAGGGGCGCCTGGGCGGGGCGCCGGGGCGATGGCGACTGGAGCCGCGGGGAGCCGCGGGGATGGTGGTGGGCGGTGCGACGGGAGGGCCGGGAGCCGCGGGCGTCGGGAGGTGGAGGCGTAGCGGGAGGGACTACCGCCGGGAGGGTGCAGGCCGGAGAGGAGAGGTGCGCCGGGACAGGAGAGGAGGCCTGCCGGGAAAGGCTAGGGCAGGAGGGAGAGAGGCGGGGCCGGGAGAACGCCGGGAAGCCGCAAGGGAGGGAGGGTTCGGGATTCCCTCTGATACCATGTTAGTGGGTGAATTCCCCTTACCTCAATGTGAGGTGAGGATATTCTTTTATAGATTGGGAAACCAATATACAAGACGGGTAAGTCCGATGTGGGACTCACCCATTTACACTTAAATGGGTTCCAACAGTGCAAAATACAGTAGCAGAATTACAAGTGGACGAAAACTGAAGAAGAATTAGAAGAAGTGCAGAAGGGAGAGAGAAAGACTCAAGGAACCTCATGGTTCATCCGCCCAAGCTCAAGGCTGATCAAACAGACTAATTACCCCCCCTCTCCAGCCCCCTCCCTCTATTCAGCAACATTAAACTCCCCTGAAGTGATCCTTTTGCCCCTTCTAGAGGATGCTTTTCAAGCTGCCTTGTGATGCCAGCTATGGCCATGGCTGTGCTGCCGTGTCCTGCAGGTGTCCAGGTCTGGCTCAACTGCTTCTCCTGCTTGGCAGCTAGAATGCGATCCCCCTGCTCCCAGACTATCAGATACGTGCTTTCCCTTATAAAGCCTCAATTCATCAATTCATCAATTCATCTACTTGTTTTTGTAACTCCTTTGATTCCTTTGGATTACACCAATAAACGAGTTTATTAGGCAAGGTATAATGTCAATTTGGCGTTCAATGCCTCTAAAGGGTGGTAATTCAGGTGGGAAATTATTGGTGAAAACATCGTGATACTCTTTAATCAAGGACCTGGTCAAAGGATGGCGATGACTCTTATCTTCATGGCCTGACTTTTCAATCATCAATATGGCAGAAACATTTTTTTGTTTATGAATTGCCCTCTACACTTGCAGTTTTTATTATAAAGAGACTACCTTTTGGATCTATTAGTACCGATTTTACTTGATGAATTTGGGACGGCTTCAATGGAGCAATCGTGATATTCTTTTCCCCCAGCCTGAAAGCTATAAAAACCGACATCAGGGATATTTTGGTCATTGTGTGTGTGTGGGGGGGGGGTGATAGTTGTTAGAGGGGAGAGAATGCTGTTGGTATATTTGTTTCGCTGGGGCCATGAGGGATCGATTATAAGTTGGGCAGGGGGTAAGAGAAGGGCAGGGAACATCGTTTAGAAATCGGTCTCTGGCTTGGACTCGACTTCGACTTGGGTGGGAGTCTCCCGAAGCATCTTCTATGTTTTCTTCTCTTTTTCTTCTTCCTCCCCGAATGTAGTTATGCTATTTGCTCATATTATATATGAAGCCAACTGTTTTAGCATTACCGCTAGTGTGGGTCTTTATCAATTGGTCCAACCCGCCGGAGCGCATCGTCGATTTCTAATTCAGCTCCAGTGCACATTCTCATAAGATGTTAGGATAATCATCGACGACGGTAAACTCCGGCGACATCATTCCTTCTCCACCCGCCGACTTGAAGGAGGGGACCTCCCTTTCTTCATCTCCCGACGCGCTTTCATACCCACGCCTGACTTGCGTGCAGTGGTGTCGCTTTCGCTCGGAGGTGACGCAACGTCGAATTCCATTCTCATACGAGATGATCGCAGACGCAGGGGAACCTTGGACGATTTTGTCCGAACAAGGTGCGCACAACGACTTTTCTTCACCTGACACCTGCACAATTTTTCGGACACGTGCAACCGTCGGCTTCCGTTCGGTTGAGGCGCATTGCCAGGAAACTTCATCCCTCCCTCGCCGCTTTGCCTCTAACGCCCTGCGCACTAGCTTTATTTCGCAAAGGTATGTAGGACACTCTCCACCAGACACATCTGCAGCAGCGACTTCATCTCGACCTTACCGCTGCGACAATGGAAACACGCCATTAGAACCGTCTCGACAGTGCCAAACAATGTTTGGGGCGGCTGGAGTCTACTCTCTCAACTATAACAGCCTCCCTGGACATCCTCAAATCAACGCATCAAGTTTGGGAGCAGGAGCAGAAGGACTAGGCGGACTTCCGCAATGCACTGGTGTCTGACCAGGCATAGCTCTACAAGGAGCTAGCACGGGACAAGGCTGAGCTCCATCGCTCAATCTCTGCTTTAATTCGCCAACTGGATAAAGCTCCTCAGCTTGGTGAGGCATGCCCATCCTCGGCTATGGAAACCTCCTCTTCCCATACGACCACGGTTGGCGACTTCCAGCAGCATATGACGGACAACCTGGAGCACCCGGAGGGGAATGCTGTCCCAGCCACACCTCCTCACTACATGGGGGTTGACATACATCTTGCATCTCGGCATGTAGAACTTCCCGTGTTTGATGGTAGCGACCCACGGGGCTGGATCACGCGGGCGGATTCAGATTCAGCAGACCACCGAAGCTGCAAAGCTGGCTTTGGCTCAGATAAGTATGGAAGGCATCGCGATTCATTGGTTTACTATTTTGGCCGAGGTTCACCCGACTCTAACGTGAACATTGCTCAAAGAAGAGCTGATTGACCGTTTCAACGGCTTGGAAATTCAGAATCCATATGAAGAGCTCGCAGCACTCCAACAGCAGGGATTGGTCCTGGAATATATTGAGCAGTTCGAGTATCTGACATCTTTGCTACCCCCCGGCCTGAATTTCAATACGTCGGTTATTTCCTGCATGGCCTGTGCGACGACATTCGAAGTTGGGTTCACATCCACGATCCAACGACTCGGCTCCAAGCCATTTGATTAGCCCGACATGTGGAGCTTACTATCATGGGAGGTGAGAGCTCTCAAAACCACAAAGGAGGGTCGTGAAAATTTACCAAGGTCCGCGAATCTGAACCATGGAAACTGCCAAACCGCTTGGGGCCACACCAATTGGACAAGACATTTCTCCAACCAGGCAAACACAGAGCGGCCGTTGGGACGGGAGCTCATCGCGAGGCTCCTACTCACTCCACCCCTGATGGTCGTGGCGTTCGCCACCTCACGACCCAGGAGTGGGATGACCGACGATGCAAGGGCCTATGTTTCCAGTGCGGACTGCCCTTTAAGCCCTTGCACAAGTTTTCCGATCTGCACTTGCGGGTGCTGCTTGATGACACTGATGAAGGAACAACAACGTGAGGCACGACAGCAAGCTGCGACATCGCAGAACCCGTTAAGCCTTGAGGAAAAAGCTGATTTTAAGAGGTGACCTGTGATGAAACCCACGTCAGGGATATTTTGGTCATTGTGGGGGGGAATAATAGTTGTCAGAGGAGAGAGAATACTGTTGGTATATTTGTTTCGGTGGGACCACGAGGGATCAGCTATAAGTAGGGCAGGGGGGTAAGAGAGAAGGGCAAGGAATATCATTTGGACATCGGCCTCTGGCTTGGACTCGACTTCGGCTTGGGTGGGAGTCTCCTGAAGTGTCTTCTATGTTTTCTTCTCCTTTCCTTCTTCCTCCCCGAATATAGTTTTGCTATCTGCTCATATTATATACGAAGCCCCGACTGTTTTTAGTGTTACCGCTGGTGCCCGATTATGTGTTCCTCCCATTATATTTTACTTCTCTATCAAACCGTCATGGTCTCTCAATAGGAATAAAATCGCACAATACTTCATCAACATAGTTTTTACCAATAGAAAAGGGAATCAAAACTTGTTTGTTGGCTTGTAGTGTGCTCTTATTGTTGGGTCATTGCAGCTTGTATGATCAAGTTTGGTTTTGATTTGGAAGCCTCAATTTCTCCACCAATGTTGTTGAATCAGCATTTGTACAGCTCTCTTTATCAATTATCTTTTTGTTCTTGTTGATCTTCTTTTGGGCATATTTGAGTTTGCAAAACTTTTCGAATCACAAACATGTTTCTCACACCAGCTTCTTCCACAACCCAATCTTCATTTTCAGGTTCTTTACAGTCTGGGACATCCTCTTTGACGATCTTTTCAATCTCTTTAATTTCCTTCATTGTAATAATTTGACTGCCAGGCAATTGGCTTGAAAATGACAGTACCCATAAAACTTGAAACCCTTCTGATTCCCACTTTCAAAGGAATAAGATTTTCCTTTTGTCGGTTTCACTCCTCTTTCACTTTATGCGATATTTTGCTTCTTCCCGATTCCCCTTTAGCAACACTAGCTTTATTAGAAGTACATTTGTAAAAAGTATTGCCTCTATTGTAGCTCCGGAGTGTTGGTCGCTCTTGCTTCTGCACCTTAATAGACATCTTCAAGTGAACAAAATTGTTGCAAATCCACCAAATGTGCGATGACTCCATTTCCTCCCAATCCTTTTTTTGGGTATTTCCATAAAAGCCACTTTTTGGGGTTAGGTGGGAACCTGCACAAAGACCCATCCAGAAAACCGCAAATTCAAAATCAAACACAAAACCAAATTCAAATTTCAAATAAAAATTTCAAAAGGCGGAGAATGAGCTGGCAGACAACGAGGGTCGTCGCCAGTGCCTCCCCTGTGCCAGACACGGTCCCACTTCGAGCCCGTCACCTTCCCCAACACGTATACCGATGCCGACAGACTCGATTCCCCACACGCCTTTGCCGCCGGAACCACCTACCTGCCGGAAAACCAGAACCGTCGATCCGTCGGACTGAAACACCAACCGGAAATCTTCCACACCAGACCACAGGAATCCACCTTTATCACAGCAGTAACAAACAACAAACTGGAACGTCGCATGTCCACAGGAAACCGAATGCTGGGCGACTTCCAGAACAACTGACGCCACCGGAAACCATCATCAAAACCAAATCCACCCGAGACCAGAACACCTGAAAAACCAACCGGAAAATGCAATGGCCCCATTTAATCCATCCAAGAATCTAATGTATTCTTCAACAAATTTATCTCCTTGTTGCAAGCTTTGCATTCAGAAATGAGGCTCTTGCTTATAATTTTCTGGCAACATTCATCTTCTAAAGTGCTCCAACTTTTCCCATGAGCGTATATTGTTCAGTTTTCTGTATCCAATCCAGAAAATCGTTTGGATTCATGATCCCTTCAAAATCTTGAATGTCAATCTTCAATCATCTTTCAATATCCTCATCGCATCTTCTTCATTGTGTATCCACCTTCGAGTTGCTGGATAAACTTCAACAGTATGATCTTCATAAAATGGTGTTGGATTTCATCTATTACAAGGAAATTGACGACAGGGGTGTTGTGGTGGTGGAGGAGAATCGTGCTGCTGTTTTCTCAGAAGATTTGAGTAATTTGCGATTGTAGTTGTATGCTGGCTAATTCCCATGGAACGAAGAGAGTCAGAGATCTGCTCGTGTGACATGGTGAAGAAGAGGTTGCGATGGAGAGGAACAAGCAGAATGTTGCATTAACTTAATTGTTGTAACCGGGCTCTGATATCAAGTTGATGCGTTGTCGAAAGAATGGAGCGAGTAAATCAGGGGATGTGAATGTTTTTTAGAGTCAGATATCTGCTCTTGTAATGTTATTTGTGCCACCCTTTAAAGCTTTTTATAGTGTTTCATTTGTATGCAAAAAGCAGTATCTAGCAACATATCAATCCTGCTCAAGTCATTAAAGTGTTCGGTGCTATCTAATCCACAATGCCGGAGTGTCTCACCTTCCTTTTATCCTAACCATACATATGAGGATGATAAATTGATAATGTTAACCTGTATAACCTGGTTTGTATATGATATATTCTAGGAGTTATCATCATTTCATCCCATGGTTATAATTGCATCAAAACCTAAATAAATGATAAATGATTAACGCAATGCTTCTATTATGGGCAGCCCAGAGAGAGAAGACATTGGATAAACAGCTCCACTCCCTGATCGAGCAATTGGCGGCTAAGCAAGTAATGATACTTAACCATCAAAATCATCCGTATTTCTGCTTCTCAATCCACCATGTTCGTTGTTTTTGCAGGATCAAGCTGAAGGCCTGGCCAGTGAAGTTCATCTGAAAGAGATGGAACTGGAAAGATTAAACAGGCTGAGGCTCGAAAGGTGCAATGCGGAGATGAATGCGGCCCGAAATCGGTTCGGGAGAAGTGGAAACATGAAAGGGTCTGTGTCTTCGGATTGCATCGCCGAACCTCAGCAGCGGAGGGCGCCTTATAGTGAGAACCAGAAGCGGCTCATGCTCCTCAGGTCGGTCTTTGTGCTTTACATTTTGGCGCTGCACGTGTTGGTCTTTCTCAAGATCTCATTTTGAATATGTTGAAGTGAATCTTCTCCTTGGCCATGTATCAAACCAATGGCATGAAATGTGTTGAAAAGATGATCTGTAATTATATTTGCAATTCACCTAAACAATGGACAACTTCCACTTGAATCATCATTTACCGCTTTATTTTGTTTCAAAAACATGTCTTCACTTCATAATTTTTGTTATCATTCAATTTTAACATTTCCATAGGCCCACAGACCTCACCTTCAAGCGATCATTCATTTTGATAACATGATTTACTTTAATTTCATAAAGCAATGGATTTACTTTGTAGACCACTCAAAGGGGCTTGGTTCATATATCTTTTTTTGCATTGCAACTCATCAACACCTTTGAATATTTCTTGTTTGATACGTAAACAGTGATTTGAACTTTATTAACATCTCGATTTGTCATCGACTATATGACGTGAACTGACACGTCACATGATTTTAGGTGCACTTCTCCGTCACTTAAGGTGCAATTAACCAGGATGGTTATCTTATCCATTGTTGGGGTGCAATTTACCTTCAATATCAAAAATCCAATTAAATAAATAAATTAATAATAATAAATAAGCAAATAATTACAACTGTGAATAACAACAAAAAGACAACCATCTTACATAATTAATCAAATAAAAAATATAAGCATATCATGTAATATCAACGAGTCTTGCATCATATGTGAATAAGAATATTGGATGGGTCGATCATAAAGACTAAAAGGGAAACAAAATAATGAATACTTGAGCCATCCATCCCTCTATACCCTAGCTCCCTATCCCCTGTTTTGCTCTCACTTGCTTCAATCACTTATCATAGGGCCCCCACTCTTAGTCGCAAATCTGAGCATACATGCAAGGTGTGCGTGTTAGATATGTGTAGGACAGCTTAGTAGGATGCTGCCAATGGGTCCTGAACATATCCCATAATTTAAATGCGAGTGCATGTTCTAAGATGTAATTTAAAACCTACACCGACCATTTAATAAAAATAAAAAATATTTAACAATCTTGTCATGTCACCCACCATGTGCTTACCTATGGTGAAATGATCCGATGAATCACAAGATCTCATGAGGTGACCTTCTCTTGTTCGCAAGCTGCGAGGGAGTAATATAATCATGACCTATAATCATGACCCTCAATCAATCGAATATCAAGTGAGTAACCTCCCTCCCTCCCTCCCTCCCTCCCTCTCTTGTAAGTTGAGAGAGGTAACATAGTCTGACCCTAGCTAATTGTATAAGACATACGTGATAACCCCCACTTGCTCTTAGGCCTTGAGGGAGCATAATCATGGCCTCGAACCTATCATATAATAGATTAGATAACCACCTCTTTCCCTTAAGCCTCAAGGGATGACACATTCAACGATTCTCGGCCAAAATCATTCTTATCATGACCCCAAATTGATAGTGTAGCACACAAGGTAACCTCCCCTTACTTGCAAATCAAGAGGGATAACCATTTCGGTCCCCTAGCCAATCACATAACACTTAAGGTAACCTCCCCTTTCTCGTAAGTTGAGAGGAATAACATTTCCCGTGTATCTTGACTTGATCAATCTCGATCTTCATATCATGATCAAGGCAATGTAAAACATTTTAGCATATCATATGAAATCATAATAAGTGGTTACTTTACATAGCCATATTAGAAAAATAACTCATAACTCTATAGTCTTTTTTAGTTTCCATATCAGGATCAATACATAAAATAAGCAACACGATATAATCACATAATTAAACAAGTATTGGCATCACATAACCCAAAAATAAACAACCCAAGCCCTTATTCCATATCATGATTAACAACCTATAAGCAATACAATTTGACATGCCCGACGTGATTATAGTAAACAGTGCCATCATATATCCATAAATAAATAAACCCATAACCCATAAACTAACCCACAAATCACCCCTTACCAATCTCAACCCAATCAATAAATCCAACTTATGCATGAATATGTTAAGTTCATCTCATTCTTAACATAAATCATTTATTTAATTTAATTCAAGGTCCTTAGTGATGAGTTTTGATGACTTATAACAAGTCTAAATACAATAGAAAACACAAAACTCAAATACCAAGATCTATCTGAGAGAGGTTTAAAAGAAATATAAACAAATGAAAAACATACCTTCTCTGTTGAGCCAGATTTCCTTCTTCACTATATTTGATAAAGATTACTAGGCAATAGTTGGAATACTCTTGTAACACCTCATGATTTCATAGTACGTTATCTCTTCAAAGTAATTCAATAACTTGCGTTACACGCAACACCGAGTTCGAGCGCACCACGACTTACCAAACTAGCCGTTCAAAAAGCGGTTATGAATAGTATTAACTGAATTTTGAATTTTATATACTCTATATAATTTTAGAATCCATATTATGTGTTTCTTAGACATAATATAATAACAAATTCATTTTTTTTTCAGATAAAAGATGTATTTTTCAAAAAATGCAATTTTACCGCCTTTTAACGGCGAACCTTTTTTAAAACCAATATTTGACACTTTTATATATTCAATTTAATGAAATTAAATTATTCTTTATAATTGGGACATAAAAATTTAGTTTGGATAAATTTTTGGTACTTTTCTGATAACTTTCATATTTTGATGAATAGTGAAAATACTAAATTTTAATTAAAAACAATTTTTTTAATCAAAATAATTTATAGTGTTCAATTATATATTTGAGTGGTTTTAAAGTATCATTAGATTATATTTTTATCATTTAATATAATTTAGGTCATTGGATGTAATTTCACATTTAAACTGGACATAAACAGGTGTCAATCTTTTGATAGTTATTATTTCTTAAAAACACGTTTTTTGTTTTGACAACGGGAATTAATTTTAAATTAATTTCTGCCACTTCTGTGTTTTGAATTTGGAAAAATGAATTCCATATTTGGAATCAGGAGGTTCAAATTGTGTAAATAGGTAACTTTTATTTTTAGTCATTATGAATATTTACTTCAGTAAATATTTTATTTACCATGGTTAAAGGGTAAATCTGATAAATAAGGGTAAACAAATATTATTATAATTATATTTAATTACCCTAACATGTGTCCTATTCCTATTGGCTGATACATGTCCGACCGTGGGCATCCTTGGGTCGATTTTGGGACCCCATGGAGCCACTTGAGAGTGATAATGACATTTTATATTAAATAATCTAAAGTAAAGACAAAAATAACAAAAGCATATATCTTTTAGTAAAACAATTTTTATATGAGGTTATATAATTGATCTATTCGACTATAAATATTCATTAGAAAGATAAAGATTTCCTACATCATGATATTTTATTTATAATTCTTATACATAAAATAAATATATTTATATATGACACAATAATGATATAGTATTTTCTTTATTAATGAAAGAATCAAATAAATGATATTATAAATATTAAAATAAATATAATTTGAAAGTTTTGATACCATTAAAGAATTTTATAGGTGAATATGACATGTTGTGATTGATTCAATGTATTTTTTCAAAGTAATCATGTTGTTGTGACTTTCACAAAAACCAAAAACTAAATAATGTCAAAATTAACATAAATGAGTTTTTAAAACAAATACTATATTTTTAAATGATATAATAGTCCTAAAAATATAAGGTTCGGCCAAAAGACTTATATAATAATAGATATGACATTAATGAACCACTTGAGGTTCTCTTGGCATTTTATAGTAAGTTTATTTACCATTTATTATAATAATACAAGAATACATGTAAAAATTAAACTATTTAACTAAGAGTTAAATCTAAAAGATAAGGTTAATATGGTGACCTAAACCTATCTAAAACCTATTGGTTGAGAGAATTTAGACCCATCTCTACCTTAGCCACGAAATAAATTCTTTTGGACCCATTATAAACAAAAAATGATTGTATAATAAACTAATATTTCAAGCCTTTCCGAAAGTGACCCTCACCTCTCTTATAAAAAGGTACTTCCCCTTCTCTTAATTTCACACCTCCAAATCCATTTGGATTGGCCAACTCCTACCCAAATATCCTCCCAACTTCCCTCACATCAACCTAGAGTCCTTACTTTGATCAGAAAGCCAACCTAAGGAACCCTTTTGATCAACTCAAAAGGAAACACCCAAAGAAGAGGTAATAATTTCACCACCATCTTTCAAGTTCTTTTCTTCTTCCACTTCCTCTTTCTTTGTTGTTTCCATACCAAAATAATAATTCCAGTACCTCCTACATACTGTGATGTTATTATAAATATGGTACAACCATATTCGTTATTCTATCCATCCTATAAATGACAAAGTTACCATATGTGCGTACGTACGACTTACCGTCTCCACGTCGTGGTGTAGTTTGTCATTCAACACTTCATTGTTTGGATGAGTATAATAATGAGCATAATTGATGTAAATAATAAATATAACATGTTAATTATTCTGTATATATGACATACCATCCAATTACATATGATTTCACCATCAATATAATGATATTGTTACTCGTGCGTACGTACGGATTGCCGTCTCCACAAACACAATTAGATTCATTCCCCATCATAATACTTCAAGAATAATTTTCATTTTATGATTAAAAATAATGTTTAAGAACTTAATATAATTCTATATATGAATCACACACATCCTATCCATAACAAACATGGCTTACTTAACCAAGCATATAAAGGAAAATGAATCAGTTAACACCCGAAATGATGATATTACTGAAATATTATTAACAAAGAAATATTATAGGATCATATATGATATCATATTTATGTATATAGTTCTTGTATAATTTAATAACAATTATTTAACTATTATACTGGAGGTTAATATACCCTTTACCAAGGAAAAGTACAAGGTAATGGTTAATTATACAATCTCTTCATTATCCGAGGTTGTTTTTACGTGAGTATCTACTGGGACCTCTTTATCATCCACATCCGTGTTTCATAAAAATATTTTCAAAAGGAATATTTTAAGGTTTTATGGAAGGGAATATTTAACTAGATCATAATTTTAAATGGTTTAAATATTTATTCTTTTAAATCATTTTCATTAATGTCCATGTTTTCAAAATGGTTTTTAAGGATTTATTTATATGGACATGAATGTTTTTAAAATGTTAATTCCTTTAAAAAGTTTCAAAGTGGTATGAGACAATTTGATTAAAAAATGTCTTTAAATGTCTTCCTTTCTAAATTGTGTGACTTTTAAATTTTTTCATGAAAAAGGTATATTTCTCTCAAAGAGTTTTACAAATCATTTCATCTATGTCAACATCCTTTGATGGATTTTAAACTTGTTTGAAGTTGATGTATTATGATACAAATCTTCCATATTGTATTGAAGGTTTTGTAATATATTTGATTGTGGATGTGTTATTTTTATACCATTCATGGTATATGGTTAAAGTATTGACATTTCGTATGCTAGTTTTAATACGAATGTTTATGTTATGTTTCAACCTTTTCATACGAGGAATGTATTGGACTTAGTAAGTGACGGGTGAAGCCCGCTATAGCTCCTCAGTGCATCAGTAGGTCTCATGAGACAATTAGACGTGGAATTGGCCGAGACATTTTCCAATTTGATATATGGTTTTGGCCGAGACCTAAATCATTTTTAGACGTCTTGGCCGAGGCCTTGACAAGATGTTTTAGAATTTACATCATTATAAATTCCCTCATTATGAGAATATTATTGATGGTTCATGTGGTTATTCTACTAGTAGAATACCCATGAATATGTTTTTTTATGACATTATTTACTCAGCTCATATTCCTGCCATAAAGTGTTCATGTTTATTATTTGTAAAGGCATGTGTTTTCAATTATTCACCATGCCTAATGTTTATGTTATCTTCCGCTATATTTCTTACCCTTATTGAGCATTTGAGCTCACCCCTTTCTTATGTTTCATTTTCCCAGGATATGAAGAAGTATTTTATGGTTGACCTGTAGGGGTAGGCTAAGGATATAAGTGTGTTCAAAGGGGACGAAATGTTTTTGATGTTTTTATTTCATGATGTAATGTAAAAATTATGAATGTATCTAGTACTTTCAAGGCTACTAAACTGATCAGTCTTTCGGGACATGATTCCGTGTATCATGCCAATGTTATGTAATAATGCACTGACTCTGGATAACTGGGGTCGGGGCGTTACAGTTGGTATCAGAGGAAGTTTAGTACAAACATTGGAAACTAGATTTAGATAAACTCTAATTAGAGCACATTACCCTAAAATAGACTTTGAGGATAAGTATAGAAGAACTTCCTAGAATTTTGGTAATATAGAGATTTTGTGAGTTTTCCAAGAAATACATCCCTGTTTGGATACGAGCAGGTAGAGGCGGATCTGGCATAGATGTACCTAGGAGTGAAAACTCCGACAAGGAGTTTCAGGCTTGACCCGGGGTATCCTGGTACATGACAATGGGCCTTGCTGCACTCTTGGTTATGAGACTCTTGGGGGATATGCTTAGGATAATTTCTATTTTCTTTACAAGCCATTATGAAGGATTTAAGAGTAAATACTTCCTCAAAGAAAATATATTTTTATGATTATATATTATATGCATAATCTTTTCAATTACGTTAGGTATTTTAAAAGTTTGGAATTATGCATTGCGATTCATAAAACTAACCTAGTGTATGCCATTATTTAGAAATGGCACCCAGTAAATGGAATGAGAACTCCAGCAATACGCATAATCCAAAGAGTAAGAAGGATTATATATTTCATGGTATTAATCCAACATTTAGAACGAAAATAGTCTCCCATGTATTATCATCATATGAATAAATAGTATCATGTGTTAATAAGATAAGTAAATAATTCTTTGAGTCCTATGGCTTTGAAGGGAAGCCAGAGAAGAAAAGGATGGTAGAGATAAATATGGATAAAGGGAATAAGGGAAAGAAAGATTTTCCTATATATGATAATTGTGGAAATAATCACCTTGGTAAATGCTTGAAGGGAATGAGAGTTTATTATAAGTGTGGAGAAAAAGGACACCAAGTACGTTATTGCAAGGGTAAGAAAAAGGTTTCAAAGGTACAATGCTTTATCTTCAAGGAGTTGAGACACTACTTGAATCAGTGTCCAAATCATCAAAGTATGCCCCAAATAATACTACTGGATAATAATCAAGTTATGATACTATCACAGATGAAGAGGAATGACTAGTGTTATTATGTTGTTATTAAAGAATTATTTCATTTGATTGTTGTATCAATGATGTATTGGTTATATGAATTATGGAAATAAATAAGGATTGTATTGCAGTACTATTTCATTGAGGATTTGAGATTAAATGGTTTGAAGAAAAGTGACTCAATAGCAAGTTAGAATTTTTGGGAAATATATGGTTGAAGGAAAGATAAACCTTAATATGGTTCTGATACTAAGGTAGTGATTTTGGAATAATATATGATTGATTTGGATAAATTATATTCGATATTCTTGACTAATTTGAAATTAATTAATTGTTTGTTTATTCAATTATTGTTGGAGTTTACAACATTTTTGGATATAAGGAGTATATCCAGTATTCTATAATGAATAAGGGAGCATGGATGTAATAAATAAGGTTTTATGGTAATTCAGGGTGTTACCATGTTTTCAAATAATACATGATGAAGGTATTCACATGTTATTACGTGGAAAAAAGATCTTCATTGTGTTTACATTCCTTATAAATTTTGGACTATGAGTTTGGACAGAAGTATTTTGGATAAGTATAAAGGTTGGAATGGATTAAGTTTGAAATTGGATACTATTCTTAAGGTTAAATCATTTCTTAATATTATTTTTGGATTGTTATAAAAAGGACAACCTAGAGGTCGGGCGATAACCCGTTGCGTCCAGTAAGGCCATGAGGCTTGAACCCGCAACCGAAGGGTAACAAGGGTGCATCACCTACCACTGGCCTATGTGATGTCCTGGATTGTATAATGTAGTTTTTTTAAAATTTATGATAGATGAATTATAAATTCATTATTTTTGGAACCTTATACGATTAGAATAAATAGAATATTTTGGAATTCTATTATCTTTTGGAGTGAAAGATGAGTTTGTGGTATGAATTAGTTAAAAGATGAAACTCTACTTGTCAAGTATATTTTTTCCCTCTTATTCTATGAATAAATTAATTCTTAAACTTTAGGTAAGAGATCTTAAAAAAAAATGTGTTATCCCAATACCTTATGTTTTGTTGAACCAATGATATTTTGATGGCATTGAGGCCCTCAATTTTACACTTGTTTTTGATTGATGACCTCAATCACTCCCTATAAATATTTATGTTTTCCCTCCAATTATATGTCTCTAATTTCCACCAATTTTCTCCTAATCGAGATCATAATTTGGTGGTGAATTTTCATTTACCTTTCCCTCTTATTCACACTAAATTTTATTAACCCAATTTCCGATGTGGGTTTTCCACAAAGGTATTTTTTTAATTTTTAACCCATTATTTTCGAAGAACAATTTCAAATTACGAGGACGCAATATATTGAAGGAGGGATCAATGTAAACTTTCTACCTTCAGACTTGTGTAAGTTTTTTTTATTAATAAAGAGGTCTTGCTTTTATGGGAAATATCTCAACCTACTCAAAAAAAAAACACCCCATGATTTCATAGTACGTTATCTCTTCAAAGTAATTCAATAACTTGCGTTACACACAACACTGAGTTCGAGCGCACCACGACTTACCAAACTAGCCGTTCAAAAAGAAGTTATGAATATTATTAATTTAATTTTGAATTTTATATACTTCATATAATTTTATAATCCATTTTATGTGTTTCTTAGACATAATATAATAACAAATTCATTTTTTTAGATAAAAGAAGTATTTTTCAAAAAATGCAATTTTACCGCCTTTTAATGGCGATCCTTTTTTAAAACCAATATTTGACACTTTTATATATTTAATTTAATGAAATTAAATTATTCTTTAAAATTGGGACATAAAAATTTAGTTTGTATAAAGTTTTGGTACTTTTCTGATAACTTTCATATTTTGATGAATAGTGAAAAATACTAAATTTTAATTAAAAACAACCTTTTTAATCGAAATAATTTATAGTGTTAAATTATACATTTATGTGGTTTTAAAGTATCATTAGATTATATTTTTATCATTTAATATAATTTAGGTTATTGGATGTAATTTCACATTTAAACTGGACATAAACAAGTGTTAATCTTTTGATAGTTATTATTTCTTAAAAACATGTTTTTTATTTTGACAAAAGGAATTAATTTTAAATTAATTTCCGCCACTTATGTATTTTGAATTTGGAAAAATGGATTCCATATTTGGAATCAAGAGGTCCAAATTGTGTAAATAGGTAACTTTTATTTTTAGTCATTATGAATATTTACTTCAGTAAATATTTTATTTACCATGGTTAAAGGGTAAATCTTGTAAATAATGGTAAACAAATATTATTATAATAATATTAAATCACCCTAACATGTGTCATATTATTATTTTCTGATACATTTCTGACCATGGACATCCTTGGGTCAATTTTGGGACCCCATGGAGCCACTTGAGAGTGACAATGACATTTTATATTAAATGATCTAAAGTAAAGACAAAAATAACAAAAGCATATATCTTTTAGTAAAATAATTTTTATATGAGTTTATATAATTGATATATTCTAATATAAATATTCATTAGAAAGATAAAAATATTTCCCACATCATTATATTTTATTTATAATTCTTATACATAAAATAAATATATTTATATATGACACAATAATGATATAGTATTTTCCTTATTAATGAAAGAATCAAATAAATGATATTATAAATATTAAAATAAATATAATTTGAAAGTTTTGATGCCATTAAATAATTTTATAGCTGAATATGACATTTTATTATTGATTCAATGTATTTTTTCAAAGTAATAAAGTTTTTATGACTTTCAAAAAAACCAAAAACTAAATAATGTCAAAATTGACATAAATGAGTTTTTAAAACAAATACTAAATTATTAAATGATATAATAGTTCTAAAAATCTACGGTTCGGCCAAAAGACTTATATAATAATATATATGACATTAATGAACCACTTGAGGTTTTCTTGGCATTTTATTGTAAGTTTATTAACCATTTATTATAATAATACAAGAATACATGGTAAAAATTAAACTATTTAACTAAGAGTTAAATCTAAAAGATAAGGTTAATATGGTGATCTAAACCTATATAAAACCTATTGGTTGAGAGTATTTAGAACCATACCCACATTATACATGAAATAAATCCTTTTGGATCCATTATAAACCAAAAATGATTGTATAATAAACTAATATTTCAAGCCTTTCCTAAAGTGACCCTCACTTCTCTTATAAAAAGAAACTTCCCATTCTATTAATTTCACACCTCCAAAGCCATTTGGCTTGGCCAAACCCTGCCCAAATAACCTCATAATTTCCATCACATCAACCTAGATTCCTTACTTTGATTAGAAAGCCAACCTAAGGATCCCTTTTGATCAACTCAAAAGGAAACACCCAAAGAAGAGGTAATAATTTCACCACCCTCTTTCAAGTTCTTTTCTTATTCCACTTCCTATTTCTTTGTTGTTTCCATACAAAAATAATAATTCCAGTACCTCATACATACTGTGATATTATTATAAATATGGTACAACCATATTCATTATTCTATCCATCTTATAAATGACAAAGTCACCATATGTGCGTACGTACGACTTACCGTCTCCACGTCGCGGTGTAGTTTGTCATTCAACACTTCATTGTTTGGATGGGTATAATAATGAGTATAATTGATGTAAATAATAAATATAAAATTTTAATGATTCTTTATATATGATATACCATCCAATTACATACAATTTTACCATCAATATAATGATATTGTCGCTCTTGCGTACATATGGATTACCGTCTCCACGAACGCGATGAGATTCATTCCCCATCATAATAATTCAAGAATAATTTTCATTTTATGATTAAAAATAATGTTTAATAACTTAATATAATTATGTATATGAATCAAACACATCCTATTCATAAAAAACATGTCTTACTTAACCAAGCATATAAAGGAAAACAAATCAGTTAACACCCGAAACGATGATACTACTGAAATATTATTAACAAAGCAATATTAGAGGATCATATATGATATAATATTTATGTATATATTTATTGTATAATTTAATAACAATTATTTAACTATTATACTGGAGTTTAACACACCCTCGACCAAGGAGAAGTACAAGGTAAGGGTTAATTCTACAATCTCTTCATTATCCGAGGTTGTTTTTACGTGAGTATCTACTGGGACCTCTTTATCATCCACATCCATGTTTCATAAAAATATTTTCAAAAGGAATATTTTAAGGTTTTATGGAAGGGAATATTTAACTAGATCATCATTTTAAATGGTTTAAATATTTATTCTTCTAAATCATTCTCATTAATGTCCTTGTTTTCAAAATGGTTTTTAAGGATTTATTTATATGGAAATGAATGTTTTTAAAATGTTAATTCCTTTAAAAAGTTTCAAAGTGTATGGGACAATTTGATTAAAAAATTTCTTTAAATGTCTTCCTTTCTAAATTGTGTGACTTATAAAATTTTTCATGAAAAAGGTATATTTCTCTCAAAGAGTTTTACAAATCATTTCATCTATGTCAAAATACTTTGATGAATTTTAAACTTGTTTGAAGTTGATTTATTATGATACAAATATTCAATATTGTATTGAAGGTTTTGTAATATATTTGACTATGGATGTGTTATTTTTATACCATTCACAGTATATGGTTAAAGTATTGACATTTCATATGCTAGTTTTAATACGAATGTTTATGTTATGTTTCAACCTTTTCATATGAGGAATGTATTGGACTTAGTAAGTGACGGGTGGAGCACGTTATAGCTCCTCAGTGCATCATTAGGTCTCATGAGACAATTAGATGTGGAATTGACTAAGGCCTTTCCCAATTTGATATATGGTTTTGGCTGAGGCCTAAATCATTTTTAGACGTCTTGAATGAGGCCTTGACAAGATGTTTCAAAATGTACGGCATTATACATTACCTAATTATGAGAATATTATTGATGGTTCATGTGGTTATTCGACTAGTAAAATACCCATGACTATGTTTTTTTATGGAATTATTTACTCAGCTCATATTTCTGCCATAAAGTGTTCATGTTTATTATTTGTAAAGGCATGCGTTTTCAATTATTCACCATGCCTAATGTTTATTTTATCTTCTTCTGTATTGCTTACCCTTACTGAGCATTTGAGCTCACCCCTTTCTTGTGTTTCATTTTCCCAGGATATGAAGAAGTATTTTATGGTTGACCTGCAGGGGTAGGCTAAGGATATAAGTGTGTTCAAAGGGGACAATTTTTTTTTATTTTTTTTATTTTATGATGTAATTTAAAACTTATGAATGTATCTAGTACTTCCAATACTACTAAACTGATCGGTCTTTTGGGACACGATTCCTTATATCATGCCAATGTTATTTAATAATGCACCAACTCTATGTAACTGGGGTCGGGGTGTTACAACTCTTACCTCTGTAGGCAATCCATAGGTTGTACAAATCGCAGTGATTTGAAAAAGGAATATTTTTCTCATATTTATTGCAATGAGGTTTGCATCCCATTCTATAGATTTCCTTCAATAAATGAAGAAGGCTATGATGAGATACTTCATTAGACATTTCACAAACTTTATATGAAATAAATATACACTACTAAAAATAGTGCTTTTAAAAGCGCTAAAAACTTCCTTTAACAGCGCTAGAAAAGTGCAATTAATTGCGGAGAAGATAGGGGGGGGGGGGTCCCCTTCAACAGTGCTAAAAAAGAACTGATAAATGGGTCCTTTATCGGCGTTTTTTTGAGCACTGATAAAGGCCCCCTTTATCAGCGCTATTTTCAGCGTCGATAAAGGATACCTTTATCAGCTCTATTTTGAGCGCTGATAAAGGCCAAGTTGCCTGAGCAAACCCAGAACCTACATAGAACCTGCACACCTGAGATAAAACCTACACACACAGCACCAAACAGCACCTGCACACAAAATATATGCCCAAAACGACAGCTACACACAAACAAAGCATAGAAAAACATAACAACACGCACAATAGTTTTGCAAACAATGCTATATACATTTACATTAAATAATAAATACAAAAAAACACTTATATATACATTTAAAACATTGTTTTATATGGTTACAATTATAATTATCCAAAAAATAGTTAAAAACATTAATGTTTCATCCTTTTTTCATCCGTGATCCCCTCTCAAAAATTGTTATCCATGGTATTAGTTGCCAGACAAAGCATTCGAACTCAGGAAAAAAATTCCACCTATATAAGAAAACAAATATAATGTTAGTAAAACAATAATGAAATAAATTAAACTTTAATATGAAAGAATACATTAATAAAATGTCAATTTTTAATAAAAAATACACATTTGGGTAGGTAGGGGGCCATAGGACTAGATAATACTTGATACCTGACCTTGATATGGGTAGGTAAGTGGCCATGATAAGCTATTAGAGTAATGAAAAGGAAAAAGTCCAAAAAGTAAAAAAATTAATGATTTTCAGAGGTTTCTTGGTGTATGGACTTTCCCACTTTCTCTTCTTAGTCCTCTTAGAGAAAGGAACTTCAAACTTAACTTGAGGTGCCAAAGGTGGTACTGATGGAGGCACAAATGGTGTTTACCTTGGATCATAAACAACCACATCCATGAGCTCCATTTAACTTGGACAACCTCAATCATTATCCTCTCAGTCACTTTTTGAACCAACTTTGGCCACCGTGTCCCTAGGAAAGTAAACTGGAGAGGTGGGAGGTGACCAAATTTTACCAACCTCTTGAAATATCCAAGAGAAAAGGGATAAAGGATTCTCCCCCCATGATGATGGTGACTGCCGAGCCGGTCCCTCCCACACCGGAGGGGGATGGTCCTCCTTCATCCTCTAAGAGAGTGATGACCTCTTTCTCCCCATTCTCCAAACCCGAGATCCTTCCGCCTTTCCCACAGAGATTCCTGTGCCCTAAGGTTCCCGAGCTCTATGCAGGGTGCCCTAATTTGCCTTTATTGATTGTGGAGTTCAACGATGCCTTGACGCTCCTCAATCAGGTGCTGGTATAGTACATTTACCATAGATAATACCATTTGTGGACTCCTTTGATAGGTTCATTTTCAGTTTTTGGGATCTACAAGAGAGGGAGATGGTGGGTCTACTCGACAACAAATGCATTTTGATTCATTTCGCATCAGAGGATGACCTAATCAAATCTTGGTCTAGCGCGACTCACAGCTGCAAGGGGTACTGCTTCTTCCTCCAAAGATGGTCTTATGACTTCCATATGAAGTGGGACTCACCTTTGGTGGTGATCTGGGTGAGTTTCCCTAATCTCCCCTTACTTTTCAAAATAATTCCATCATTAGGATGCTTAGGAACCTCGTAGGGACGTATTTATCCTCTGATCACCGAATCGCTGCTATGTTCCATCCTGTTAATCCCCGTGTGTGCGTGGAAGTGGATGCCTCAAGGAAGCCTCCTGAGTTCGTTTGGATTACCATAGGATAAGAATACCGGTGTAGACAGCAGGTCGTGTATGAGTCGTGGGCTGACTTCTATTCCAGTTGCAAGCATTTGGGACACTCTTCAGTGACATCGGATTTCTACTAAGCATAATATGGTCCCGGGTGAGGTTTTTGTTCATGATAGACCCTCTAGGGTCTATTGTAGTGGCCAAAATGCATAGGGGAAATTGGATACTCCTGATAAATCTCACTTCTAGGGTACCAGGAGTATAGGTTTGTAGGAGGCAGGGAGGGGGGGTGTCCAAGCAAGGAGTGGGGAGCCCTATTGGAAATGAGGCGTTTCAGTGTGCTGTAGGGGCTTTAGGGGATGGATCTGCCTGTGGTTCTGACTTTAATGCAGGTGTGGAGAGCTCAGACTCTTAGTGTCCCTCTCAAGGTGGGGATGTCCAACCAGATAGAAATATTAATTCAGTTATGGAACACGTTGTCTCTCCTATTTCTGAGCCTCCATGTGAAGAAGTCACATTTCCAAAGATAGCTTTTGTTTCTTAGAGAAGGAGGTCCACATGGACTCTACAATGATGTTGCACAATGAAGAGGCTGAACCTCCAGGGAACATATTGCAGGAGGTGGCCTTGATGACTGCTGCGGTGCTTCCACATAACAAAGGGATGCTTGAGGAGGGGAGTGTGGCCAAGCCTCCTGGAATGCAGGAGGTGCACCGATTATCTGCAATAGTGTCTCAACCCGGAAAAGGAAGTCAGGATGAGGGGAGTGCCTTGGTCCCCTTGGAACCAAACATTTTCTATTCAAAACCCCCATACCATATAAAGGTTACATGTATGGGGAAGAACAGGCAGAGCCCCAGTGACCTGGGCAACTGTTTTGAGCCGAGGCCCCCCATGGAAGGCACGAGGGTTGAGTTGAGGAACCGTTTTGATATTCTGGATGCTCAAGATCAAGCTGTGTCTCATGAGGAGGATGATTCAGGTGATGACAGTTATAGCCAACTCTCAGTGGATAGTTGGGACTGTTTCAAAGGTAAAGGTCCTAACAGTCTTAGAAGGAAGAAGGGACTAAAAGGGAAGAGTGACCATGGGAAATGAATTGTGGTATATGGGAAAAAACCCAAGGGATGTAAAGACTATTCTTACTTTCCCAAACCAATGGAAACCAAGTCATCCAAGAAAGGTGGGAGCAAGGAAAGCAAATACTTGCAATATGGGGAAAGTGGTGATCCAAGAAGAGATCCAAATGTGATGGAAGAAGAGGTAGGAGAGTGCCTGAAGCTCACATTCCACTCCAAGGAAGAAATGATTGAAAAATTCCTTCGGCCCAATGCCTCAAATGAGAATATTGTAAGAATTTATCATTCTCTAAGCTAGGGGTGTATAATGGTCTTGGCCTTTGATAGAATGAATCACCACACTAAGCTCTTGGAGAAGTGATTTGAATTTAATGGGATGTTGTTCATAGAAGATTCCTTTGGGAGTGATCACACTCCCAAATACCTCTAGCTCTATTTCCACTTGACACAACACTCTTCAGACCTCTATGTTCAATGCATTCCTCCTCTAGTTGTCCCAGTACTGGAATGTGATGGGAAACACCACCATAATTAGAGCAGATCCCCCACCAATTGGAACTTATTTCACGAGAACCCCATACATTGTTACCAAATCTGTTGGCACCCTTATTGTTGATAAGCCTAAATAGATTCATAAAATCCTATCTTTTTCAGCTCAACCACAAACTCCGTGGCAGTACACTGAACCAAGAAGGGACAACCCCAGTTCATCCCAAAGATTCCACCTGATCAAATAACCCAGCCAAATAACCACCCAAACTTCTAATTTTATATAGAATTCTAGATTTTTGATCTTTAAATATGGGTTTTAAGCTCAAAATCATGTTATAACCCTTTAAAATCAATCCACATATGCTTCAAAATTAAGTTCATGACTTGTTCAAAGTCATGTGATCACATGACCATAATAGGATCATGTGATCAAATGAACCTGGGAGATTTATATGATTACACGATCCTTGAAGATTTATGCGATCATGTAAATAAGAAAAGAATACACGAATCATGGTTCAAGTGAATTACTTTGATTATGTGATTTGATCATGTGATGAGATCACACGATCAGTTCACATGAAGCATTCATACAAAGGAACTTATGTGACACGATCACATGAAGAGGCTTATGTGAAGTAGAGAAAAAACCTAAGAGTTATCATAGAGCTATGAAATATTGAGTCATTAGTGAAATAGATTTCCCATCACTCTTCTATCTATAGGAAATTTCACAGAATACCAAGAGTATCTTAGAATAATAAAAGAAAAATAGAAGGCCCAGGGAATTAGTCAAGTATTCACTTGCTTATAAAAAAGTCCTTTTTTCTTCTTCTGGAATTTGTATGTGAGGTGTGTATGCATCTGGGCATTGATGTGATGCAGGTTTTATATGAGGTACGTAGGCACCCAATTTTTTATGGGAATGCATATGTATATATGATGCGGGTTTATTTGAGAAATTGTTGAGATGCAAGATCTATGGAAAATGATTTTAGTGTGCAAACATCAAGATTACCTCTGTGATTGAGAAGACATAGAATCATTGCTCTTCCTGCAAAGACATGTCACATGTACAGAAATCTTCTAAAATAAACTAACCCTACAAGGAATAATGAAAATAAAATCAATGTTTCATTATATAATTTTTCATTAAAATAGACATATTGTATTGTAAAAATACCTTTAAATCTTTCCAAATGGTTTCTTTGGTAAAAATATAAGATAATAAAAAAACTAATGATTCTTTGTGCACTTTACTACTATTGGTTTACTACCACTTAGCATAGCATCTGATCTGAACATCAGATCCGACGTCCCCATGATTATCTCATCCGACACCATCTCTATGATATCATCGAGATGGTGTCGGATGAGAGAATCATGGGGATGCCGGATCGGAAGTTCATATCAGATGCTATGCTAAGCGATAGTTAACCAATAGTAGTGAATAATCCTTAATTTTGTTATTAAATTTGTGAGTGGTGCACAACCAATATTCTTCCAACACACTGCATCAGTAGAAACAACTTCATAAATGACCAAAATATAGAATATAAATGATCCATGCCATAATAGTTTTGGTCTAGTGCTTTTGGAAACATGGAAACATAGAAAACTAGTTTATAAGAGTCTCTCATTAAGTCATGTTTTACTAGAAATAAAATTAATTTCTAAAACAATTCTTCATAACCCAAGGATATAAAACATAATAAAGGGTGATCATATATGCTCAATAAGTGTAAAAAAGGGAGATATCCATGATCATATTAGGATAACATAAGTATTAGGAATTCACCTTCATCCTATTTGCGTACAATCTTCCAACAGGTATGATGCCCATTCGTTTCTAAACACATCTATATCATCTTGTGAATATGAGTTTTTGTGACAGTCATGGTAGTACTAAAAAAATATAAATACACAAAGTATTAATAAATATGTTAAATGAACTCATAATTATTTTCGAAAATACCTCTTCAGGGATGCTAGTTTGTTGATGAAATACGATCTCTTTCATAAATTTACAAACATAATAACCACAGTCCTTTCCATTTGTTTGTTTTGGACACTCCACAAACATTAAGAAAAATAATTAATTTGTTTTGATATGTGTTTGGATAGTGAAATGTTATTATATATACAAGGATACTTTTCCAGTTGTAGATCTTGTAGGCATTCTTGTCCTTAGGCCCTGGATTCATTCCATGAAGTAGAAGATATTGATACACCACCCTATCATAACAAAATCCTCATTAAAAGATAATATAAATCATATAACTAGATGTTTAGTTCTAAAATGTTGGATCTAGTGTATTAAAAATTAAAAAATTCCATCATGTGTGGTCAGTTTGTTGCATATCCATGCATTGAATCCAAAAAATATATCTTTGAAGTATCCAAATTGACTGCAATCAACATCCAATGCTCCCTAAAAACACAAAAAGGGATAAGTAATGAAATAAATGAAAATATAGTTGATATGATTAAATTGTAGAGTTTTACCCTTGCATCGTTGGTATTAAAAAGAGTATGTTATCCGTAATTTTGTTTTCAAACGATTTGAGCAAGGATGGCATTATTTCAGCCTCTTTATCAGAATCTATTTATTCCTTTCAAGAGGTGATGTGAGGACTAACGATTCCAAATTTTTGTTCATGGGAAAATCCTTTCAATTGTTTTTCATATATATGCCTATGAAAAATATGATATGTATTTAGTCATAATTATTATAGTATACCAGCTTTTGTAAAATAAAATCATGAAAACATACCTCATGTATACATTTACAACTGAGGCGCCTAGCCATTCGTACTTGAGGATTTCATCTACATTTTCAGCACTAATGAAATCCTATTTTTCCTCTCCGTACATATTTTTTTCAAAATCAACTGTGTGAGAATTGACGTCTATAAACTTTGTATCCACACGAGCCTGTAATGATATTAACTGTGGATATAGAACGGGTGGGGTGAAGGTGCTCTCAATAGACCATTTCAATCAGTTGGTTGATCCTTGAGATAGTTTTGAGTTGATATTTTGTTTCACCCCATTCTCTTTTTCATTCTGTAATAACATTAATCAGTTCATAACTTTTTCATTAAATGTTAAAGGTTCATCTTGAAAAATAAATTGGAAATAGATACCTCATTGTTGACATGTTTTTTACAAGAATTGACAGCCATATGATGAATGTTCCAGCAGCTTGTTCGACTGTATGAATGTTGTCATCGTCATTTGGAACAGGTAGCTCATCACTCGGCTCATTAGCTACATTAATCGACACTCTGACATGATCTGTTGGAAGTTGTTTGTTGTGTAGCATGTAATTCTGCATATTGAACACCGTAGCCCTCACTACAAGGTGATAGGTGGGAGTTGATAGATATAAATCAAAGTCATTTTTACCATGTAGAATATTAGTACAGGAAAGGTATCAGTGTTTATGTGATTCACATTTCACAGAAATAATTATTATAACATTGATTACCTCATCTAAGTCAGGTTTTTGAGGGGAATGGATCACCTTAAAGTTGGGGGTGGGGTGGGGTGGGATCTTCACGCACGGGTTATTGTTGAGTTTTTTATTCTCTTTTCCTTCCCCCCATCAAACTTGCTATCATCTCTCTTTGGTATTGTAATTATTCTTGAAACATAGCTATTGTTTCTCTTATATTTTTCATTTCCTCACTTTGATCTTCCACTTGTTTTTCTTTCTGAAAATATGTTCGGGGTGTCACCCGAAAACCCGCACCTCTAACACGACCATACTGTTTTGGCTGCTTCAAGGCTGTTGAAAGTATGTCTGCATCTGGTGTGGGTGTTGTTGATTCCTGTGACTATGTCAGATAGAATATATAGGAAAATAAGTAGTCATTGTTATGTAATAACAATTTAAAGAAAATCAAATTTATATTATGTCATACTTACACATGTTTCCCACACTTTTTGTGTGTTTTCATCTATAAGTATTACCTCTTTATTTACACGATCCTCCTTCCATAGAACATGGAGTGGGATGGAAGTGTCTTTTGATTTCGATTCATCAATCTTTATATAAACAGAGGAACATGGTTATGGTGTTGTTTTATGTCACATAAAAGTATTGCAGTAGATTTAAAATACGTACCAATTTTTTCTCAAGTGAAGCATACCCCATCCTTGCTTTATGGTAGGGGTACACTGGTTTTTTTCCCATTATTTATTTTTAGCACTCATTTTCTATTTTAGAAATAAAAAACTGTCAATAAAAGTGATGAATACAAGCAATGTCAAACAACATATTACCAGACACAATTTATTTGAAAATTCTGCTCCCCATGACGGTTTCTAAATGCATCCCATGCTCCTTGGGATATCAAGTGTGCATAAAGAGGAGATGGGTGTGGATTGATTTACCCTTCAGCATTTTTAAGATGATATTTTGTTAAAATTGTGCAGAAGCCTCTATAAATCCTTCCTAAAACTCTTAATACATATTCCTTGTGCGAGGAATCTCTTATAAATGCACTCTAAAATGAATGATGGTGAGTAAGTCATTGTTTTAGTATTTTATTTTATTTTAATAAATTAAAGAAATGATATCATAATGTTATCGTAATCTTTTTCCAGATTATTGTCTTAAGCCCAGTGAAAACATGGTTCCATGACTGTACATCAATCGTCACACGTTGCTGAGTGATGATTCTAATGTATCTACTAAATATGGATTTGTTAGGGTTAACATGTTGGCCTCACTTATTCCATCCCACCTCATATTTGATGCCGTTTTCTTTTGCCTTAAGTATTTTGGCTAACACTATCAAACTACGACGTTATTGTTTTTTTTGCGCCGTTAGGGTTTCATTTCCTACTATTTCTTTAAAATCATCATCATTATGTTCCTCTAGAGCACTAGCATCAATACTGGGTAGTAGCAATAGGTTGATAAACCTGTTGTACCTCAACACTGGGATCAACAATAATAGGTTGAGAAACCTATTGGTGCTCTGTACTAGGACTAGTAACAGTAGGTTGAGAGACCTATTGTGCCTCGAGATTGGGAGCATCAGCAGGTGAAAAAGTCATTATCTACAAAAGTGGTTTAATTTTTAATTTAGATTAAATAAAATCAGCAACGAATAGATAATAACATAAAATAACACAATGTATATTACAATAAAAAAATCACCTGATTATTGAACTCTTTTTTTAAAGGCTGAAGAGATTTGACCCCTCTATCGACTATATAAATTCCTTCATTGTGGTCTCCTCTGACATAAAAAATATCATCTACTTTGGGACCTCTGTGAAATGATTGAGAAGTCCCAATGAAAGGGTCATTCTCTATTGAACTTTCATCTGAACCTTCAATTTTTTTGGTTGATAATAGAACAATTGACTAGTTTCGGTTTGCGGGATCTAGAACATAAAATACTTGCACTGCCTGTGATGCCATTATAAATGGTTCATCTTTCTCCCCTTACTTACTGAAATCAACTTTCACGAATCCTAATTCATCTATTTTAACATAAATCCTATTATCAACCCAATTGCATTGAAAAATTGGCACTTGGAATTTCATATAATCTAACTCCAATATTTGTTTGATGATGCCAAAGTATGATATATTCACATAAATTGGATTTTTGTCCTTAGCACTGGAAACATGCATCGCTTCAACCACAATTGTAACCCCACTATTCTACATGGTACTTTCTTTATCTTGTTTATTAGTATAGAATGTATAACCATTAACTATATAAGAATTTTAGGATAATACATACATACTTGCTCTTCTAGCTAGCCATCGAAGTCGTTCTAAAATTGAGTCTAGATTTTCATCTAACTTCTTAAAAATATGGTCCCGAAACCACCTTGTAAACTGTCGATTATGTGTATTTGATATCCATTTTTTATCCCTAAATGGATTCAAATGCCTAAGAATTTCTTTGTGGGTTTAAACATATGGGTTAATGTCGAAACTATTATGAAAAACGTAAAGGTGGGCCTGCTCTTGATCTGTAATATTGATTGTGACAACCTCTCTTCTAGAAATTCCTTCACCCTCAAGCCGCTCAGTGTGATGAGATTTAGGTAGGCCAATTATTTCCACACCAGACAGGTATTCAGTACAGAATTCAATGACTTCCTCAACAATATATTGCTCCGAAATACAACCCTCTGGACGACTTCGATTTTTGACATACCATTTCAAAATCTTTATATACCGTTCAATGGGGTACATCCATTTATAATGTACAGGACCACATAGTCAAATCTCTCTCACCAAATGAACCAACCATCATATCAAAGAATGTCAGTGGGAAGAACATTTCCAATTCACATAATATGACGACAATTTCTCTTTCCATAGTTGGAAATTTCATCGGGTCTATAACTTTTCTGCATATAGATTTGAAGAAGAAACAAAGTTTCTTTAATGTATAGCAGACATTCTTGGGAAAAATGCAATGTAAAGCTATAGGAATTAGATCTTATATCAAAACATGGAAATCATGTGATTTTAGATCCTATAACTTTAAATCGCTCATTGACACGATGTTCTTGATATTTGGTGAATAGCCTTCTGGAAACTTTACATTATTCAAGAAGTTCCAAAACTAATATCTCTTCTTCCTGGAAAGAGTATAAGAAGTAGGAGGAAGAAATGTTCATTTTCACCCTTCACTAGTGCCAACTCTTCTTGTATTCCCATCTCAACCATGTCCAATCTAGCCTTAATTCCATCCTTTGTTTTGCTAGGTGCATTTAGTAACATGCCGATGACACTATCACATACATTTTTTTTCAACATTCATAACATCAAGAAAATTTTTGACATACAGAAAATTCCAGTTTGGTAATTCAAAAAAAGCTGATCACTTTTTCCAACCGGTTTTCATAAGTTTTTTTGAAAACAGTTTACCAAAAGTAGTGTCCACATATTTTACTTTCACAAACAATTGATTACCTATTAGTGGAGACAGTGCTGTACGTTATTCTGAACTTCTATTGAATGATGTCGTCCAAGATCGGTACTTATGTCGTTAGGGTAGAAATATGTGATGTCCTAGAAACACGGTTTTTGATGAATGTTTTAACCTAATTGACTATGTACCTTGTTTGCAAATGGGACACCCTTGAGTTCCTTTAATGCTATATCCTGAAAATTTTTCATAAGCAGGAAATTCATTTATCATCCTGTACAACATGTCTCTCAAAGTGAAATCTTCATTTTTGTAAGCATCATACAATGTAACACCTGAATCCCACAATAATTTCAAATCCTTGATCAATGGATCCAAATAAACAACAATATCATTACCCTATTGTTTTGGTCCTGATATAAGCATAGATAACATGATATATTTTCATTTCATGCATAACCACGGTGGTAAGTTATAATTTACCAACATAACCGGCCATGTACTGTGATTGCTGATTTGAAAACCAAAAGGATTCACTCCATCAGTATATAACGCAAGATGATGGTTTCTCAACTCGTTTCCAAATTTAGGATATTAATGATCAATTCTCTTCCACTGAGGAGAGATTTTCGGGTAATGTAATTTCCCATCTTTAATTCTTGTATCTACATGCCATGTTAATTGTCTTGCAGTCTCCTCACTTCTGTATGGGCGCCTAAAACTTGGAATGATTGAAAATTACCATAAAACTTTCGTATAACTCGATTCATCTTTATTGTATTGAGAAGCACCACATTTTGGGAATTATTTAAGTGATTGGTGGTCCTTGAGAAACAATATACAGTCATTCAGGAAGGCGTGTATTCTTTCAGAGATCATACCCATCGAGCATAGCATTCATTTAGCATCGTATGTTCAGATCGGGAGCTCATTATCTTTTGGGATCATGTCATTCAGGAGAGAAATTAGTTCTTTAAAACCGACGTCACTCCACCTGTTTCCTACTTTCAAATTATATAGCTTCAGTATGGCTGACAATGCTACGTATTTAGTGCAACCAGCATACAATGACTTTTTTGCACAACTCTTTAACTTCTCAAACAATTTTGGGAAATCACAAAGTTCATCTTCAACTATCCTTGTCATTTACTCAATACAATCTTTACCATCATTCACATCTGTAATAATATCCTCTATATGATCGTCTTCATTGTTTATGCTTGTAATCATATCAGATGATCCATAAAACAAAGTGCTATCCTAGCCACTACCTGCATTCATTTTTCCCCATGTTTATTCCAACATGTATAACTTCGATCTATTCCATGACAGATCAGGTGTTCTTGTAACTCCTCTATACTAATTTGTCTTGAATAACAATAGTGTAAACATGGACAAAAGATTTGAGAAGGGTCATATGCATGATCTTTTTCAAACTTGATAAAATCTTTCATGCCATCTTTATACTCTTTTGTCAACCAATTGGCATTCATCCATTCTTTATTCATATTCATCCTATTTGATATAGTAATATTAATATTTAACAAAATAATTACACAAAAGATATTCAACTAGGGTCATCATCCAACTATAATTAATGGAACTAGCTATGGTAAACAATACCCTTACCTCTCCATGCATTACTCAGGACCAAAGTAGATCACACCCATCTTCCCAACCACTTGATAAATGGAACTAGATATGAAAATCCCTTTCACTATAATGTTTTAGTATCCCACATGCGATCTATATGCATTATTGTAAACTGGGTTTTTAGTGTTTCTCTAGAAGCATAATGTCTCTAGTCAAGAACTATGGTACTAAACTAATATATGGTATGATTTTCAATAGAGTTCTTGTGGTTGTAAGGATTCATTTCATGTGTTGTTATGGTTATTTGACTAGGGTGTCCATAAAGTGTCTCATAAAGTCCTCTAGTGAAGCGATTTTCTAAGATTCAGTGGAATTTCACTAGTAACAAAGTGGTGGTGCCATTGAAATGGGTAAAGTTTGGATTTATATTCAATGATGGAAGAACTACAACATGAAATAAAATGGCATACCAATCATGCCAACAACCTCAACACCATACAAACACACAATCATGGTCACAATCGTAACACCATACAAACCAAACAATCACAATTTCAGATTTTACAAACAATCCCTTATTCAATTCCGTTTGTTAATTCAGGGGTTATCATAGAAGTTTTATCATCTTGGGGCATTCAATAATTAGTCAATATATGTAAATTACCAATTTTTATATTCAAATGTTCAACAAGAACCAACCAACATGCAATTCATTTAGTTCACAAACAAGGACCACCAACAACCAAGATTTTCAATGGGGCATTTATCCCATACATTTCACAACATAAAAATCAATATCAAACAGTAATAATATGTGAACAAGATGAAACCAATGATTAAAAGGAGAAAACTCACTGTGAAGGTGTCGTTTAGTGTGCAGCAGAGGTACGTTCACAGCATAGGAGAGGCGCGCGACAAAGGATATTTCCAACTGAAAAGAAAACATAAAATGAGAACTCACATGTTAAACAAATTTATTGGTCAACAGTGGGATTTTATTTTCCATATATGATATCTGCTTCCTGTTTATTTATTTTTTGCGTATCTACTATTTTCCTAGATGTTCAACTTATGAATGGGACATGTTTTCTTTTTAGGAGAAAGATCATTTTTAATTTACTCTAATTTAGGGGTAAAATATTCCACATTAATTGTATTTTTTTTCCCATGGGATCATTGCTATCCCGTTGGGATTATGAAATCCTCTTAGGTTAGTGGAAAGTCAGGTCAGTTGTTGGTTATGAAACTAGTATGGGCTGTATCATTACATTTCCAATTGTAATTGACCCATGTCCATTTAAATATAGGATTGGGGGGGGGGGGGGGGGTTAGACACTAATATATAGAAGGAACAAGATAGGTAAAAATTATCCTAGGCTCTCCAATACAAGTGTTGAAAGTTGAAACATACACCGGGTGAGGGAGAACCACCCAAGAAGAGAGGAGGGGGAGGTTGGCGTAGCATGGGGGGATTATAAACTTATGTTTTTTCTACATTATTATGGATATGCTTTTCTCTCATAGATCATGACTGATTATTGATGATTGCTCACTATTGTGAATATTTTTTTACATGGATACACATAACCCAATTTACCTAAGGGTGGATATCCCCCACCAACTCAATATTATTTCTACCTCCCAAAAAAATTGATCACCTTGTTAAAAATCATAATGCATTAGATTAAACTATTTCAATTATTTAACATGAATTGGGTGGGAAGATCTATGATGACCACTTTGAAAGGTTTTCATTGGAAGAGATAATGAACATGATGTTTAGGAGATATAACCATTCACACATGCAATAATAGTTCA
Organism: Viscum album; assembly: GCA_963277665.1. Taxonomy (NCBI): domain Eukaryota; kingdom Viridiplantae; phylum Streptophyta; class Magnoliopsida; order Santalales; family Viscaceae; genus Viscum; species Viscum album. The sequence goes on from OY728125.1 coordinate 1,680,682,301, forward strand.
TATTTAATTAATTAAAAATTAAATATTATATGAAAATATGTATGGCTTGAAACTCCACCAAATGCTTACCCAAGGGTAAAACCCCTATTCCAGGGCCAACATAGTAGGAACAAAAATATTTTGAGATCATATCATAGGAGAGATTATAATTTTCCCATCAGAACCATATGAGATAAAAAGATAAAATTGTCCTTGATTTCATTAAAATATAATGATGCGGTTCATTATAATCTCCCAAACACAACGATTCCGACCCTCGAGAAGTATGAGTGGTTAATTAGATACCAAAATCTCACAACAAGCACTGATTCACCCATGACCTCTTAAATGAAAAGGCTATTTATGCACATTTTATGAGATACTCCCCACTATAAGGGTATCCTTATTATCACACTATGACCAAAAACCAACCTCCATGGCCCATGCTCTATTCACTAATGAACAAAATGACTAGATGTGGCCATATCACTCATACCCGTGTGCCAAAAAATGAACTGCAACCTACCCCCATTCCTAAAACAATAGGAATGAAACCCTCTATAATCAAAACCCATTAAAATTGGGATTACCTCCTCAAAAAACCAATGGCACCCTCCCCTCAAAAAGGATTCCTTTACACCACTCCTCAAGAACCGACCTCAACATGTTCACTTTGGCTACACCACTGACTTATGAACCAGCTAGTAATACACATGATCAATAATTACATGCCTTAATGAACCAAAACAATGAGGCTAATATAACTAAATCACTAACCATTCCCCTCTTACATTATAGTTCCAACAAGTCAAAGAACCCTCAATTCACCTCTTTAAAAATAATGTCGATCAGACCAACCAAATATAACCACACAACCACACACTGCTTGAGCATTGTTACTAAAATAAAGATCCCCTAACCATGCTCCAAACATGACACTAAAAGTGAAACCAAAAACATTAGAACCAATAGGGCTAGACATCAAACTGAAACTTCCCTATCAACCAAACTCATATCTAGGAGCACTCTAGGTGCTCCACTTTTTAAACCAAAGGAAACCCCATTCCAAAACACAAAATGAATTCCTCTTAGAGTTATCCTACTTAGGGATCACACTTACACATTCAATTGAAGCATCTTGAATAACCCCACCCAACTAAACCACAAGTATAATCCTCCTACCATAAAACTACATATCACAATGCACGAAACAATACAAAAAACATTGGTAATGGTTTGAAACCACCAACCTCAAAGTGGAGAAGGATGATTCAGCAGCTAGAGGAGGAGGAGGAGAACGTAGCGGTGGGGGAGGACGAGGAGAATCAGGGTCGCGACAGAGGAGGGATCACGACGGTAGAGGAAGAGGAGGCAATGACGGCAATGGAGGAGGAGGATAGTCGCGACAGAGGAGGGATCACGACAGAGGAGGAGGAGAAGGTAGCGACGGTGGAGAAGGAGGAGGATAGCCACATCAGAGGAGGAGGACAAAGCAGTGGTGATGGAGGAGGAGGAGGAGGAGGAGGAGGAGTCGTGGCGTAGGGTTCAGCTTTCACAAAGGCTTGAACACGTGCAACAGATGAGGGGCCTGTTAGGGTTATTTTATAAAAAACGTTGGAACATTTATCAGTGCTTGTTAAAAGCTTTGTTAAAGATATTCCTTTATCAGTGCTAAAAAAGAACTGATGAAGGACCTGTTTATCAACGCTAAAATGTTAGTGCTGATAAATATGTATTTTATCAGAGCTTTTTTAGCGATGATAAAGGCATATCTTTATCAGCGCTAAAAAAGCACTGATAAAACAAATATTTATCAGCGTTAAAATTATAGCGCTGATAAATACATATTTCAAAAATCCTTTTTAATTATATAAATATTAAAAACTATTATATGTTTATAAATAAAATAAATAAAATAAATATATTAAATATTACAAATATAATAAATACAATGAATTAATCTAATAAATCTAATAAATCTAATAAATCTCTAATAAACATTATTTTTTAATATAAATATAATAATTTTATATAAATTAATAATAAAAACTTTTATCAGCACTAATAATAGCGCTGATAAATGTACACTTTATCAACACTAAAACAAGCGCTGATAAAGGGTACACCTATATCAGCACTTGTGCGTTGATAAAGTTTACATTTATCATCGCTTTTAGCTAGAGATTGTAAAGGCCCACACCTTTATCAGCGCTTTCTGCTTAGCGCTGATATAGGTAAGCGCTTCCCTTGCCCTATTTTGTGGTAGTGAGAGCAAGGTATATTGTAATCGAACCTCCTTTATACAATTTTTTAATAAATCATCATATGATGTTTTAGATGATACTTCTTAACAACTCACATGGAGAAGGAGATATCAGTGAGATGTGATATCCTATATTGTATACCTCATCAAGTATTTCACTCTAATAGATATACTCATATCTCATTGAGAGATATCACCCATATTACACCATGAAATATGGGCTTTAGTGCACTTATATCCTTAAATATCCCACTTTCACATAAGCCTCTAATATTTTATGCATATTTTTACAATATCTCACATTATATATAGCTACTTGTGAAACCATATCCAAAAAATATTTTGGATATACTCCAAACTCTTTTGGATAAGATGTCATATAAACTCTCTTAATCTTGGACTAACACTTTGAAGGTTCCAGGCGTAACATAAGTGTCGTATGGGTTATGGCCAACATTGATTTTTGTCATTATCAATGATCAATCCATGATTTACATGAAAATAAATGCCATGATCAACATATTTGAATCAAAGAATACAAAAAATGGATAAATGCTGGAACCAAATCGTAGGATCATCACATATTATTTATAATTAATTTAAGCAATTAAAGAATTACCTTACAAGGAATTATTTATTCATTGATGGATATAAAAATGAATCTACACCATACATTCGTTGCATTGTAAGAATCAAGAATAGATTCCCTCTAGAGTTGATCCACACATGTTCTAAAAATCTCCGAACACCACTGTAGGAATCTATGGGTGCTAGCATGATAGATCCTATCGCTTGCGTCGTTCACCTTTGATCTCCCTTATAATCGCTTCCAAAGGATTCTCTTTGATCTCTCTTGACTCGAGGATAGAAGGTGGAGGAAGATCTCTCTTCGTTCTTGGGATATTTCTTGGATAATGAAGCTCTCTAGAGTTTTGAGAGGATTCTCCAAATTTTGTTGTACACAACAAAAGAAATGAACTGGCCCTCTTGAAAAATAATATAATTGAGTTTATACACCGCTATGGTTAAAAATAAATAATTTCACAAGTGTCCTTTATTATTTATATAATCCTTGCAGAACCCCATGTCTAAAATACAAATACAATTACTATTTATTGACATGTGCTAAACTCAGGAATTAAATTAAATATTATTTAATAAAATAATATTAAATATATATTATTTATCACCGGACCATTAAACTCTATTCACCATTCCTTCAAAATATTTATCAGGCCAAGAATAATGACTATTTATTTAATAAATAAATATCACTATATTATTCTTCAATAAATAAATAAATATTATATTCACTAAATAAAAAATAAATATTTATTAAATATTTCACTCACATAATATTCTCTCGAATAACTTGTGATGGAATATTTGCGATCAAGAAAACATGAATAATTATTAAACCACATGCGAGAATAATATTTATTCAACTTGTTAAATAATAAATAAATAATATATTATTTAACTGAGATTCTAGATACACTTAGTGTGTAACCCTCTAGGCCTATCTCTCAGTGGTATTAGGCGAAACAACCTAAAGTCCAAGGTTATCATCTAGAAACACGCTAATACACCCATGACACAATGACTTAATACCTCATATGGATACTCATTGTGTAATATAATTTCTTTATCATGATATCTCTAATCAAGCAGATTGCATGATGGTGCCATCAACTTATGTTCTCAATGCCTCTTTCTTTGAATTTTTGAAAATCGAACTTGACTATATAACACAATGAACATGGATTTATTTAGGCTATATCATTTCCATCAAAGATCTTGAGATATAAAATTATGTTAAAGAACAGAAGGTACAAATCCTTTTCACATTATTCATTAATGCAATATTACTCATGATGCACCCAACATATCCTACCTCACCGTGGACATATGTCATCATAGTTTTCATCAATACATCAAAGCACGCAACTTTAATACCCATTAATAATAATCTTAAAGTCTAAGGATAAATATATCCATCCACATATAGGAACATCCAATGACACATATAAATGTAGATTTTCTACTAACGGGTCTCATTCTCATAATATCCTACACTAGATATTACCAAAGGCGTAAACCATGAGAATGTGCCTCAAAGTCTTATGAGTCTCCACCCCCAATAGTTTGTATCATTTTTGTCCCTAAAATGATTTCATCTAGCTATAGAACATATATTTAAGAATACTATCGTGACACTTTTGAGTTCTCATCATAGCGGGGAACTAGTATGACCTTTTAGTGCGACATCTACTCTCAGGACATTATCACATAATATGTCATGCTAAAAAACAATCATGATATGATAAAGAGTTTATTAATATTCAAAACAATGAATACAGGTTATCATAAAGTACACAAAAGTTGGTTCTAGGGCACCAACTCCAATAGACTCCCACTTTACATTAGATCCAACTACTAACAACCTTCAGTCTGCTAGCTCTCACATGATACTCATGTTTATGCTAAGATAGGCCTTCAGTCAAGGGGTCCACCACGTTTTCTTCTGTGTGAACTCTTCTTACTGAAACTTCACCCCTATGAGAAAAATCCCTCAAGAAGTGATACTTTTGGAGTATGTTCTTTGTCCATTGGTGTGACCTTGACTCTTTTGAAAGAGCCACCACTGCAGTATTATCACAATACAATGTGATAGAGTTTTTACTCCTAGGAACCACATTAAGCTTCTAGATGAAGTTTCGTATCCAAATGTATTCCTTGGCTGCATCAGAAGCCTCTATATACTCGGACTCAACTATAGAATTTGCGATAACTGACTTCTTTGAACTCTTCTATATCATAGATCCTCTATTGAGACATAAAACATATCTTAACTGTAACTTTAGATCATTATGATATTTTTGAAAACTAGCATCAATATAACCCTTGATGAATAGATCCTCGTCTCCTCCATACACTAGGAAAATATCCTTAGTTATTCTTAGATACTTGAGGGTAGCCTTAACAGCAAACCAATGTTGTTCTCCTAGATCTTCTTGATATCTTCCTACTATGCTCAATGCATAGGAAACATCAAGTCTAGTACATAACATTGCATACATGATTGATCTTATCGCTAAACTGTATGAGATATTAATCATTCTTTCTTCCTTCAGTTGTGTCCAAGGACACATTTTATTAGAAATATGTATACTTATGTACATGTGTTTTCATGTGTTTTATGTTTTGTTTTATTACAAGAAATATTTATAATTTATAAAAATGACAAAACCCTTTTATCATTTTATGCGAAAATTATTATTTTTTACTTTCTCACCATGTTTTAACTATATATTGAGTTTTAGTGATCATATTTTTATAATTAGTATTTAATTTGTAATATAACAAGTTTATCAAACTTTTACTCAACTACGAAGAAGTCTAATTCAATCTCCAACACATTCTCATTTTGATTCGAACATGATACATGCTTTTGATATGAACAATATTTTTTTGCTTATTGTGGTGTTAAATTTTATTTCATTATTTAATTATAACATAATTAGTTATATATATTTACTTCTTAAAAAACTTATGTCATTTTAAATCTAACACATTTATATACATTTCATTAGTATAAGTGGAAGTCTAATTTTATTTTTTAAGTGGTGCAAAAAATGTATGAAGTTTATGCAAAAAATCTGGAATTTCGGAATTTCTAAAATTCAAAATATTTTTTATTTCAATGACATATCTCACGATATACATTGGAATTTCACGAAAATTTTTGGGTTATAAATATAATAAGTTTTTATACATTTTATTAAACTAAATGAAAATATAAAAATTTCATTTAGGTGCCTTAAAAATTAGCTGAAGTTTAGGATTATTTTTTGCAGCTGTTATTTTGTGTTTTCACTGTTTTCAATCATATCTTTTAACATATTTTTCAGATTGAAGCGTTTTTTGAATAGTTGTAAATATATAGAAATTATATTCATTTATGTTTTTGGGACCAACTTATAATTCAATCTTTTATATGGATTAAAAATTCACCAAAGTTTATGTGTTCAGCTTGAACATGAAATAACTCACTATTTGTCAATCAATTTTTTAAATGCCAAATTTATTTTTTTTGAAAACCATCAATTAATTTTTTTAATACCATCAATTTAATTTTTTTAAACCATCAATTTAATTTTTTTAAACAGTAAATGAAGTTTTTTTAAACCATCAGTTTTTTTAAATGGTGAAATAATTTTTTATTTCTAACAGTGAATTAATTTTTTATTTCTAATGGTAAATTAATTTTGTTTCTAATGGTGAATTAATTTTTTTATTTCTAATGGTGAATTAATTTTATATTTATAATATTTAAGTTTTTAAATTTTAAGTTAATTTCATTGACTTGATTATTTTCTAAATTAATATTTATTGTCAATTAAATTATTCAAACTTATTTTGTAATATTTAATGTATTATAATTAAATATTTTTAATACACACTGCATGGAATTGGAAATTATTTTAAAATTTAAAATGTTAAATTATCTTACTGTAATTATGAGATTTTATTGTCTTATTATTATAAAAACTATTTAATTATTTAACGGGTAATTCAATTTGGTTCGAATTAGTGTTTAATTTTTAAATTCAAACAATTATTGTGGAAAACAATTTTCTCTCTCCTATATAATTATTGTAATGAAAAATTCTCTCTCTATGATATTTATTATTATTATTATTATTTGAGTTATTTTAACCGGTTGAAAATTGGTTTGTTAGCTTTTACAGATTCTATTTAAAGGAGTCGAGAATGCTTGGAAACGACACACCATGAACATGATGATATCATATGTTATTAATCTTTTGACATTTAAGTGATCCTGTGCTCAATAGTTTACATCATTTGTGATGAAATCTCAAGGAAAGAACGATTCTTCTTTGACTTCATTCTCCTTGAAGAGAAGTACTGTACCTTTGTTGGAACACTCAGACTTCATCATTCAAATCCATTCGAAGGGCTTGCATCAAATCTTCCATCAACATCAATCTTTATGCTTCTATCCAGATGTATTCTTTGTTATATATTTTCTATCTAGGCAGAGGTATGCACATAATCTTTCACACAATAGGCTATACTACCTCTAAAAGTCATTCCCTTGGTTATGCATGACAAAAAGCAGAACACTTAGGTTGGGGCCACTCTTGTAAAAATCTTGGGATCCTGTCAGCTCCTGCAAAATGTTGTGTGTAGGTTTGGGGATGCTTCTCACAATGTAATGGGTTGGTATTTCTCCCATGTAAAAATATGGGCTTAGATTGTTCCCATGTAAAATTATCTCTCTCTTTCATAGTGGGTTCCATACTCCATTGGTTGGGGTGTGAAGAGTAGATGTAGGATCAATTTGATCTGAACTACTATAAAATTATTCATGTCCGTATCTTTAATTCTCTGCATACACTCTTCATGTATCCACTATAATAATTATTTTAAGAAAGAATCATTTAATAATTCCAGACCACAAAATTCTGCAATTATTTATTAATAACTCTAATAATTTTAATAAAGGTCTATTCACCCCCTCTAGTCCTTCTTCCATCAAACCTTTAAGACTTAACAATATACCATGTGACATTGGAACCAATCCCCTATTGGATTGTTCCATACTAAATCTCTTCAGTATCTGGTCAATATATATACTTTGACTTAGTCCAAGAATCCTCTTAAATATATCATGAATGATCTTGATACCTAGAATATAGGCCGCTTCACCTAAGTCCTTCATGGAGAAACACTTGTTTAATCAATCATTAACAGACTATAATACTGGTATGTCATTTCTAATAAGTAATATGTCATCAGAATATACTAATAGGAAAAAGACTCCATTCCCACTAAACCTCTTATAAACACATGGATCACATTCGTTCTTAATGAAACCAAATTGTTTTATAGCTTCATCAAATCAAATGTTCCCTGACCTGAATTCTTGCTTCAATCCATAAATTAATCTCTACAACTTGAAAATATTATTGGTATCACTTGGAGTCACAAACCCTTTTAGTTGTGTCATATACACATCTTCCTAAAGGTTCCCATTAAGGAAAGTAGTTTTGACATCCATCTACCAAATTACATAGTCATGGTAAGCTGCTATAGTAAATAGAATTATGATATATTTAAACATGGAAAGTGGTGAAAAGGTTTCATCGCAGTCAAATCCTTAATTCTATTTAAACCCTTTAGCCACTAGCCTTGCTTTATAGGTATTTACCTTACCTTCCATGTCTAGTTTTCTCTTGAATACCCATTTTCACCTTATGGGATTTACATCAATTGGTGCATTGAGCAGAACCCAAACATGGTTTTGATACATGGAATCCATTTTAGAATTCATGAATTCTTTCCATCTTGCAACTTCTGATCTCTCTACTATCTCTTTGTTGGATAAAGGTTCATCATTGTCCACCAATAATGAGTCACCATCTTTGATGACTAGAAAACCATATCTTTTTGGTTCTCTTACCTCTCTAGTGCTCCTATGTAGTACTTTTGTTTCAATAACTACTACTTCCATGAGGAACTATGGAATATTTTCCAGTACCAACTCTTATGTATCTTGAGAATCAACTTCATCGAAGTCAATCTTGATCCCACTATCCTTTTTGAGGATGTTCTCCCTCTTAAGAAAGATGACTTGTCGGGTGACTGTCACTTTCTTGTCTGAGGGGTTGTATAGGTAGTATCACTTTGTTTCCTTAGGATACCCTATAAAGATACACCTTGTGACATGGGGTTCTAATTTGTTTTCTGATAAGGCCTTAACGAATTCCTCATAACCCCATACACATGTATGTGAAAAAATGAGTTTCTTTCCACTCTATAACTCGAAGGGAATTCCCTTTTCTACTTTAGTTAGTACTCAGTTTAGTGTGTATTCCGAAGTTTTTAATTAATATCCCCAAAATGATAATGGAAGATCTGCATGACTCATCATCAAACTTACCATGTCTAAAAAGGTACAGTTCCTCCTTTCACTAAAACCATTTCACTGTGGTGTGTAAGGTGTAGTTAACTGAGATAGAATCCCAAAATCCTGTAAAAATTTGATAAAATATTGGTTAAGATATCCACCACCTCAATTTGATCTAAACTTCTTTATCTTCTTTTCAAGTTGATTATATACTTCAATCTTGAATTATTTTAATTTCTTAAAGGATTCAAACTTATACCACATCAAGTAGACATAGCCATATCTACTCAAGTCATCAGTAAAATTTATGAAGTAAGAATACCCACCTCTAGCTTCTACTAGAAATGGTCCATACACATCAGTGTCTACTAATTCTAGAAGCTTTGTGGCCCTTTCACCCCATCCAACTAATGATGGTATGATCATTTTTCCTTGTAAACAATCATGAAATATTTCAAGTGGTTTTAGATGAGAAGAGTTTAAATAACTATCTTTACAGAGCTTTGTCAAAAGCTTCTCATTTACATGACTAAGACGGTGATGCCATAGCTGGGTGTTATATGAGTCATGTGAACATGATTCGTTATCTATTTCCAATACTTGGTTTTTTTTAATTTAATACATAAATACCATAATTTAAATGTAATATACCATAACATATGTTGTCTTTATAAAAGAGACAAATTTTATTCCAAAACTTGAAAATAAAACCATCCACATCTATGAATTACATAGAAATTATGTTCTTGGTAACAATTGGTACATAATAACAATACCTTAAAATAAATATCATTCTCATTGGAAATGAAAGGTGGTAGTCACCAATGGCTAGAGCATCCAGCCTCACACCATTGACAGCTCACAAATTCACCTCTCCTCTAGAAATCTTTTAGAATCTACTTGGTTCTTATATTTGGATACAAATGTGAGTAGCACAAGCTGTATCTAATACCCAATGTTTAGATATTGAAATATTACACTCAATAAAAACACACCTTTATCCCCCCTTGCTTATGAGTGTAGTTCTTCTTCCAGTGTCCTTGCTTGCCACATGTAAAACATACTTCCTCCTTTTCCTTGTCCTGCCTATGGATCTTCTTCTTCTTAGAAGGACGATGCTTAGGATCTTTATAATTTTTATGAGTCTTGGTCCCCTTCAACTTGTTCTTCCTTTTCTTATTCACTATAAGGACCGTGGGTTTGTCATGTCCCATGTCCTTATCCACTTTTTGAATCAAAATAAGAAGTTCCAAAAGACTATTCTCATTATTTCTAATGTTATAATTAACAATAAAACTAGAGAAGGTCTTGGTTAGTGAGGAAAGTATGATATCTGTGCGTAAATAATTTGTGAATTTAATCTCTAAGATATCTAAGTGTTCAATGTAGCTAATAAGCTTAACTATACAAGGCCAAGCTAGCGCAGACTCTCCATGCTTATTTGTAATCAAATAATAAAAGATCTTGTATCTCTCCTGTCTCACCTTATCTTGATAGAGACCCCAAAGGTGAGATATCATGCTATACACATCCATGTCCTCATGTTTCTTAAAAATATCATTGTTCATGGATGATAGCATGGAATATTGAATATTTATAGCATCATTCAAATTTTTATCATAGATAGAAAAATCTTCCTCACTAGCCTCATTACCAGGAGCATTAGGAATAGGTTATTCCAACATATATAATTTTCATTCATGGCATAGGATAACGCGCAAGTTCCTTTACCACTCTTGGAAATTTTTTCTGATGATAAAGATATCCTTCTTAAGTATGAATCACAGTAATATGTTTGAAGACATTTTTATTGATGTTTCTATAAATAATATGAGCATAGATTTAGTACTTTATCTGATAAAATTTAGACAAATAATAAATATTATATTGATTAATCTCCCATTATTTTATCGAAACCAAATAACCCTCACTATTGGCTTCAAAATATCATGTTTCTTGGAAATTATAGTGGAAAGGATCCATATTCCCCTTCTCATTACTCCAAATTTGGTTGGTTAAGAAATTTGAAGGGTTTTAGGTAGTCATTACAAATTCCAACTGCATTAACTCATAATTCCTTGATTTGTTGAGTGGAATACCCAGTCCCAAAATCCTTAAATTAGATATTCTCAACCCTTGCCTCTAAGTTACACCAAGTCCTTCTTTGGTAGTCAACCCTCGATGTTAACTAACTTAAGTCAACCCAAAATTTCATGTTAAAATTCCATGATAATTGAAATCACCCTAACTTTAGCTGGTCAAGCACTTTGAACTATGGTTAGATTTTAACTGAAGTAGTGGAAGGCTATACCGATTTAATATATATAATTGAGGGATTTTATCTTTATTCATAAATTACCAATTATTATCTTTATTACATGCTTGTTAATATTAAGTGGATTTAATTAGGTGATTAACCATATCTTAGATAATATTTACATATAATCCATTTTATTTTAGTTCTATCTTGCATTCTTATTAATTCATTAATTCATGTGATCACGACAAAACATCCATAATGAGATAACCATGAAACTTAAAAGAAATTAAATAATAAAGTGGTATCATCATGATCTTATACTAATGGTTAGTTTATCTAGTAGATGATAAACTAACCATTAACCTAGGGGAAAATAGATTGAACCAATTAAGGTTTGCGTTATAGCTTTCCACCTGTCCACCCATGTATCTCTCTTGGATTGGTTTCACCTTGGCTCCAAACTTGAACCGACTCCACTAGTTTGGGAGCTCCATCCATTTCATATTATTTTATTCACACATAGGTGAAGGGAGGGGGTTTATATAAAAGAAAACATGGGCACACATACACTTACATAATTAGAGGAGAGATGACACACAAGACAATAATTTAATTTAATAATAAATTAAAAGGAAAAAACTAACATACAATGGTATGGTCTAGGATCATGATCATCCATAAGCATGCAATGAATTATGAATTTAATAAAACTAGCACTCAATTCCTAATTTTCCTTATTTAAGATAAATTGTTCTTGAATAAATTAATTATCTTATTTAATTAATCAATTATTTTATCTTAATTCCCATCCAAATTTACTTGAGTTTCTCATCCATCATAATTTTTAAAAAATTAAATAAATTTATTTAAAATTAATTATGTACAATAAAAAAATGTACCTTGGAGACAACATAGTGAGTACCCATCTGAATTACCCAACATGTATTATACTCATATACTGTTTACTCTCACGACATGTGGTATACATGACTTATCACATAATTTCATGATGTGTACTATAAACTTAAGGATTATATGGATTACATGATTTTTCTGTCACGTGTTATGCTTCAATTCACATAGAGTGATAAATGTAATACAACTCATACATGATATGCAGATCTGAACATTATGTAGAAATTAATTAAAAATTTATATATATTAAAACCCATCACATGAAGTGTCTTATCAACTTAATGAACACACACAAGTATATATTAATAAGGTTTTCATAGTATAATAAATTAATTTTAATTCTACATAATTTGGAAAAAACACATGACATGTACATTGGAGCTACACAACGTGTATGTTTTCTCATCGTCTATCCACGACACACGCCTAGAGACTCAATGTGTAACCATGCCATGAAAAAAGTTGGATTACATGGTGTGTACATGGGATACATGTTGTTTGGTCTCCAAGTTACACAGTCACCAGTTAGGTAGGCTATGTAAGAAGATACTTGGCCCATCTATAAATAAAAGACTACACACCATGTACAGAAGTTACACGACATGTACTTCGGCTGACCGTGTGCCAGGTTGGCCCGATCAACATCCAGTGTATAATAAAATGAACTAAGTGAAATAAATACCCATGCCTTGAATTAATTATGAATTAATTCTTGGTGTATTAAACACTAGTACACAACGTGTACCTCCAGGTTATAGGATGTGTACTCTTGTGTTTTCCAGCCAGATTCCTCAACACCTCTCAATGTACCATTAAAATCGGTCCACCATTCCTCCATAATATATATCAGGCCTTGAATAATGACTATTTATTTAATAAATAAATATCACTACATTATTCACCAATAAATTATTAAAAATTATATTCAGTAAAAAAATATTTATTAAATACTTTTCTATCATTATATTCTCTCGAATAACTGGTGATGAAATATATACAATCAATTAAACATGAATAATTACTAAACCACGTGCAAGAATAATATTTATTCTAATTATTAAATAATAAATAAATAATATATTATATAACTGAGATTCTGGATACACTTAGTATGTGATCCTTCAGGCCTCTTTCTCAGTGGCATTAGGAAAAGCAGCCTAAAGTCCAAGGTTAGTGTCTAGAAACACACCAAGACACCCATATAGAAAGAAGTTAATGCTTCAATGACTTAATACCTCATATGGATGCTCATAATGTATTATAGTACCTTTATCATGATATATCTAATCAAGCAGGTTTCATGCTGGTTCCATCAACCTATGTGCTTGATTTATCTTTCTTTGACTTTACAAAAATTGAAATTGCTTATAGAACACCATGACATGGATTTATTTAGGCTATATAATTTCCATCAAAGAGCCTGAGATATCAACTTTCGTTAAAAAATATAATGGAAAATTTTTTTCTCACATTATTCGTTAATTCAATATTACTCGTGATGCACCCAACGTATCCTTACTCTCCACGAACATATGTTGTCACTTTTTTTAGAAATACATAAAAGTACGTGACTTATAATACTCATTAATAATAATAATAAAGTCAAAGGTTCAATACACATGTCCACATATAGGAATATCCAATGATTCATATAAATGTGGATTTTCTATTAGCAGGTCTCATTCTCATAATATCCTACACCAGATATTACCAAGGATGTACACTATGAGAAGGTGCCTCAAAGTACTATGAGTCTATACCCTTGATAATATGTTTCGTTTGTGTCCCTCAAATTATTTCATCTAGCTATAGAACATATATTTAATAATAATTTCATAGCACTTATGGGTTCTCATCATAGCAGGGAACTGTTATGACTTTTTAGTTCGACAACCACTCTTATGAAATTATCATATACTATGTCATGAAGAAGAACAATCATGATATGATAAATAGTTTATTAATATTCAAAAAAATGAATACAAGTTGTCATAAAGTATATAGAAGTTGGTTCTAGGGAACCAACTCCAACACACTTTGTACCGAAATTAAATCCTTATCCACATAGCCTTTATGTGTGACCATATGGGCCTTTATAGCGATATTTTTGATTTTAAATTTATAATTCATAAGAATAAGAAAATATTTACCTATAGAAAAGATTTATTTCTACTCAAGCTATAAATAGATATGACATAATTTCTATCAAAAACATGTATCTCCATACAAGAGTCCACCACATATATATATACATAATGAATAATCATACATTACCTTCATTTAAGACATCAAATACAACCATGAGGCATGAAACTTTTTAATCTCATACATACCAACTCAAATACTAGTGATTCTCCAAGTAAAGAACGACTAAGATGAATAAATACATCACATGTCATTCATTCGATAGATGATCACATCACATGTAACCCAAATAGGTATGACCATACAATTTTTCAATCTTATTATTTTGAGGGACCATATGTCATTCCCATTAGGAATGTAAACGAGATTGAGTAATCGCGAGCTACTCGAGCATTGCTCAAAAAATAATCAAACTCAGCTCAATTTTTTTTCTAGTAGATATTGAGCTTAAGCAAATCAAGTACTAACTCGAGCCAAGTTCAAGTATTAAAACAACACAATTGAGTATCTTGTGTGCCTAATTGAGAATCTAATTTTTTATATATTATTTTTATTCAATATATATGTATTTAATTTTGAGCTCGAGCTTCCGATATCGAGTAAAAATTTGAGTTTGATCTAAAATTCAAGATATATTTTGTAATTAGAACTCTAAAAAGGTATCTTAATCGAGCTGAGTCAATCCTAATCAAGTGATCGATCGATCCTGAGTCAAGATCAATATTGATCTTGAGCTTGGAAATCAATACTCGGTTGAGCATCGAGACGATCTCGAGCATCAAGTTCAAGTACTGAGCTCGAGCTCGAGTACTGAGATACTCAGCTTGACTCGAATCAATTACACCCCCAATTCCCATCATACAAGTGGATAAATCCCATCTTGTTTACAAAAACTACTACATGATTAAAAACATGCCTAACCACCTTTGATTATCTTAGACTCAAGGTTAATGTAATAAAGTTATTGAGGTATGAAGGTCCACCTATATAGTACTTTGTTAACTTCATGTAACAAGAATTACTAAGAAACATACACATCAAGTATATCAAAGACATTACGTATGGAATTCCATATGGTATACTCAAGAAAATAAATCTAAACAACAAGAAACTATTATGTCTCATGAACCTATATCTCTACATGATCCCATACCCATGTTAATCTTATCATATTATCACAACCCATATCTTTTTATGAAAATATTCAATTAGGGATAACCCATAGACTTATCTCTATGGAGTTAATTATCATTTGACTCTCATTTTATATACATCATATATTAATGAGTGATAAAATAGAAATTAAAAATAACAATAAATATTTAAGAATTACCAAACATTATAGGTATATCTAAAAAATAGGTCTTCTAATTAGTTGTAGACAAGCTTGAAAAATAGCTACGTGGGTGGTCTAGTAAGCACATTTCTCAAGCATCGAAGGAGGTGTTGCTGAAATCAGTTTATAAATCGATTCTGATGTATGTGATGTCCTTATTTAAGTTATCTAATGTGATTATTGACTACCTCTATTATTGATAAATTTTGGTGGGGTAGGACTGAGGCACATGAAAAGGTTCATTGGTGTAGCTTCAAAAAGATATGTGAGAGTAAGGTTATGGGATGAATGAGTTTTAAGAACTTGGGAAATTTATTCAAGATTTACTTGAAAAATAAGGGTGGAATCTGTTATATCTACCACGATCAATTTTCTCTAAAGTCCTTAAATCAAAATATTTTCCTTGATCTTGTTTTATGGATGTAGGTATTGGTTACATGCTTAGTTACTTATGGAAAAGTATTCTAGGTGTCAATCCCATTTGGGATAATGGGGGTGCTTGAGGATTGGAAATGGGTTATTTGTTAGAATTTGGAGTGACTCTTAGCTGTGTGATGATGAAATGAGGTTTGATACTTCTTTGATACTAGTTGTTATACAATATGTGAGGGTTAGGGATGTTATGAATGATTCTATGACAAATTGGTATTGGGATCGGCTCATGACATGGTCTAAAGAGATGGATAGGAAGCTCATTCTATCCATTCTAGCTGGCTCTCCATCAGAATCTAATCATCTGTATTGGTCCCCTTCATTTGATGGTGTATATTTGATATTTTCATGGTATATAATGGGGTCTTAGGTTTATTTAACACATTTGGATATTTTTTGGAGACTTGTTTAGTGAACGGATCTTCCACCAAAGCTTCGATTTTTTTGGTGGTGTATGTGTGAGGGAATTTACTGGTCGGAGTGAGTAACTAAAGAGGGGGGGTGAATTGAGTTCCCAATAAATATTTCTATTTTAAAAAATTTAAAACTAAGTCCCCTAAATTAATAAAAGCACCCAATTAATCAAAATAATATAATTATATAAAATTTATCTTTCAAATAATTTCTCAAAAGCGTGATTAAGGGGTAGTTAAAAATAATATTTGAAATCACTTTAACTTTTGAAACTAAATCAATCAATCAAAGAATTTATATAAAAAAAAATTAAGACTAACTACCAAAGTACAATTTTGTTTATAGATTTGAAAACAAAAATTGATTTGCAGTTTAAAGAAACAAAACTTAGCAAAATACACAATGAAAATAAATAAGGGGTTCAGTCTCAAGCCGAGACTTAATCCCCTATACTTGGTAATCACCTACTTCCAAGTAGTTTATTATAATAATAAATATATCCACAACCTAGATCAGGTTTTACAATCAACAATGCACAAGGCTTTCTAGGCACAAATACTCTTCCATAGTTCTACATGGGATAAAAAAAATACAGGCCACACATGAACTCTTCCACAATTACTCATGGGAATAAAAATAAAATAGTTTTATAGAATAACAAGTATTATACAGTTTAAGAACAAGATATAGTTTGTATAGATAAACAGAGTATAACAACACACAACTTAAAAGTGAAGTATAGAATGAAAAGATAAAGAGATAGATGAATAGAAAGTGTGATACGGCTCGATCCAGGATGATTCAATTGTTCTGGGTACTTAATTTTGTATTTGGAAGGAGATATAACAAGTTTTTCAAAAAGTTTAGGAAAAAAGTGTTATAGAAATCACTCTCATAGAAATCCTCAGTTATTCTCTATGTTTCATCCAATGTTCTTAGTAGAAAATCACCACTCTCTTCTTCATGATCAAAATGAATATCTTTAAAGATATATTCATTAGAAGTATCCATTGGAGAATAATCATCCTTCATTAAATGAAATGATGATTAATTTAATGCATCAAAAACTTTCCGTTGAAGATTTTAAATGCTCCATTTCTAAGTTATAAATGGTAAGGTATCTTCAATTGAAGTATGGTTAGATGTGCTCACACTAACTTATCATGGCCAGCTGATGCAGCAAGGTGATACAGTCAGTTCATTGATTCATGTGGTCATCTCAACTCTCATACATTCATTACATTAGAAACATACTATTAGTATATCACTTTATAAAAATTTACACATACCCTGGCATGGTAACTTGATTTCTTCATGTGGTTATGTAGTTTTATTCTTGCAGTAATGTGATCTATGTATTTCGATAAGTTGATTTGTTCTTTATGGTAAAGTGATCTTTAGAGAACGGTCAGCTCATGAATTAGACAAATTTTGGTCATCTATTTCATGGTAATAAGTTCTTGTTCACATGATAACGTGAAATAGATCATGTGGTAAGGTGATAAAGTCACCTGACCTTCACTTGAAAAAAGTGTCATGGTAAGCTCTATAATTAGCCATTTTTTCAATTTTTTCCAGTAAAACATTTTCTAGGAGACAACATGAAAACCATTAATAACAAGATAAACATGATTTGGGATCATGAAAATAAATAGGTTATGGTTTAAGCCAACAATCTCCCCCTTTTTGACGATCACAAATCATAACATGTAAATTTAAATGAATTTAATGCATCAAAAGAATATTTAAAAAGGATTTAAATAACTGTAATGAGTTTTTTAAATTATGAAAAGAGTTTCCACATTCAATAAACTCTAATCAATCACATTATTATCCCCATATTTCACATTATTAATTCAATGAAATTTAATTTATCCATATTATCCCCCTTTTGAGATTATCAAAAATAAACATTGTAAGAAATAAGAGAATAAATAGAGATTGAAATTAATATATCAAAAGATGGTATAAAAAAATAGTAAAAATAGAGGAAAAATAATATCTATCATAAATTTTGATCTGAATGCAACTAAGGGTTATCTCTCATATCTATAGGAAGGATAATATCCTTTCCTTTAGAAGTAGAGGCAGGAGTAGAAGTGGTCACATGATAAGATGATGAGGTAGGGGCTCCAATAACCACACACCTAGAAACTATTCTAAGCTGCTGAAAGGCTTGCGAAAGAGTGATCCCAAAAGGATTGATTTTAGAGAATGTTTTAGGATGAGACATAATAATGGATGAGGGAGCTAAGATAATAGTCTGATAGGTATAAAGGTTATGTTACATCAACCAGGTAAAATCACTTCCAAATCAAGAACCATGCTCCAAGGATTGAAGGAAATCATCATGATTTTCCATAAAGGCTTCCAAAATAGGGTTCATAGCTTTAAGATTCTCAAATTTAGAATTAAAAACTTGAGTTAGTGGGGGAATATTTTAATCTAAAGTAATAGTTCCAAGCATCCCTTTCAAATCTAACTTTGTAAAGATCTTGATTAGATAATAATCAATTACACTTTTGATTGTTTCTCTATCCTAAACAACCTGTTTAGAATCCTTACAAACCAAAGTGAGGGTATTATAATCATGGGTTTGAAACCAATCATACACAGCTTCACGAGTTTTGTTGAATTATTCATACAAAACTTGCATCTCATCCCAAATAAACTGTTTGAGTTTGTATTCATCAACAGGAGTAGAATAAATTACATGATCCATATGAAACACAAAATTCATTAATATTTTATCTAAATGAATCATCATATCTGATAGATCATCTTAAAGAGTACCCATAAGATCTCTCATATCTCTAATATAATTTTGTATCATTTCTATTCTAAAATTAAATATGGACTGGAGATGATTGATGACCTTAGTAACATCTTTAAAAAGATCCTCTTATCTCACATTATTTAAAGAGTTCTAAAAGTTATTAAAATCATATTGGAGTATCCCCAAAATATCTGATTTGAATACAACTAGTTCATCCTTAGTGACATATTAGGATGATGTAATTTAAGGTGCATGAACAGAAAGAGATGGATCACTAGTTTAATTCCCACCATCTACCTCATGTAAACTCTAAATTCTACTGTTTCCCATATTATGTTCTTCAACTCTGGTAGAAACTTAAATTACATCATTATTTGAATCCTCAACAATTTCCTCCTGATCAAAAAATTGATAGGTTTCAATTCTCTCATGAATATCAACTTCATCAATATAAGATCCTTATAAATTTATTTGAATAGAGAGAGTGACAGGTCCACCATGTCTAGGTGGACTACCTCCATGATATTCATAATTTTAACTAGGATAATTTAATCTTAATCCAAAAGATTTAGGGTACTGATCTCCCTGAGAAGGAGAATCTAGTAAAGGTTTTCTAGGGGTACTTCCAATAATAAGAGATTCCTCTGAGCTATACCCATCAGCACCAAAACCAACTGATTTATCCCACAATGGCGTATCTTCAAAAGATAACTGATCTTCTTCATTAAGATCAAAATCTTATGTTTCTTCTTCTTCCTATCCTTCAACAAAATTATCTTCCTTAATAACTTATTCTTCAACAACTACTTATTATTTACATAATTTATTTTATTATTCTTTAGTAGGAGAAACAACATCAATAGATTACTCCATAATTTCATCAGGTTCAAGATTTGAATCTATAAGATCTCTCAGTTTAACTGAATATTTCAATAGATTAAAATGCTCATACAATTTCATTGGTTCAACCACCCATTCTTGTTTCCAAGGGTTCCAGTTAACTTTTATTTTCTTACAAATCATTCGAGTATGACAAAATCTATCAGAACCAACTATTTTATCTTCTTCTTGAGGGATCGATACTTTATACTCTAGTAAAGCATAAATTAATTTAGGATATGGTAAGGATATAAACCTTTAGAATCAATTACATATCTTAACCATATGACATGAAAAGAATATACATAGACTGACCTAAACACCATTCTTCATTAAAAATAGGAAAAACAAATCCTGATGTATCATAATACTAAAGTCTCCTTTCCTTAAACATATAAAATGCTGAATAAACTTAACTATAATTTTAGATCCACCAATTAGCTCAACAGCAGTGGGTCTCCTAGGAGTTCCATTACCCATAATTTTATATAGAGCATTATCAAACTTGAAGTTTGGATGATAAAAAAGATACAAAATTTGATAATCTTCGCACTCATCATTGTGCGGTACGCCCAAACAGTTTTCCCAGCACTTTGATGAGAATTTGAAAACTTCTCCCTTAATAATTAATTTTACTTTATCCTTATTCTCTCCAAGAAATAATTCAATATTTACATAAAAATATTTGAAAATATTTAGATAGAAGGGTCTACCATTGTCCTTAAACCATTCAACCCATCCTTATTTCTTAATCTCATTCCGGACTAGTGATCGGCTCGACTTAAACCATTGAGCATTGACTTCTTTCTCAACTAAAACTATATTCTTAATGAGATATGATTTCTTCGGCTCTACGGAATCACTTGGTCTAGATTTTGTCTTCTTAAACTTCTTCTAAGGAGGTGACTGAAATGGAAAATCAGTTTCCAAAAAATGCATCATCCTCCACATTTTGATTTGAATTGAGATCTCTGAAGGTTTGAGAATGGGAGGTAGAACAAAGAGAGTTGATATGAGAGAGCAAGAGGTTTTAGATGATAGAAAATTATCCAATCAGAATATCCTAAAAGGATAGAGGAGATCTAAAGGAAAATATAAGTTCCATTTCAGATTCAGATTCAAAATTTTAATTTAAATAATTTAGGGATTAAAATAATAATATTCTTAAAAGAAATATTACCGAAATATTTACTTAAAAAATTACAAGTAAAAATAGACATGGAAAGTCTGATGACTATGGGTTTGAAAATATCCTAAGAACAGTAGCTTTACTAATGATAACTTACGATAGGTGTTCTAACTGTACTACCAAGTAATCCATGATAATTAAAAATTATCCGTATGAACATACATTCATGGTAATCATAGTAACAATATAAGAATATATGACATGGTAACAAGTTTTCATGATGGGAAAGCTAATAGTATGAACAAATAAAAACTCACGGTCACCCTACTGACTGTGTGAAACACACTTCACAGTTATTTCCAGAAAAAATTTAAGAACAGAAGTTAAAGAATTTAAACATATAAAATAATAAATAATAATTAAAATATAATTTATCATTCCTAATTCATGTTTGATATAGTTTAATATCTCAACATTCAAAGGCTTTGTAAATATATCAGCAAGATGATGTTCAGTACCTATGAATTCAAGAGTTATATCACCTTTTTGGTAATGATCTCTTAAAAAGTGATGTATTATATCAATATGTTTGGTTATTGAATGAGATATAGGATTATTAGAAATATTTATCATAATTTTATTATCACAGTTTATAGGGAGATGTCTAGATTTATATACACAGTCTAGAAATGTGCATTTCATCCATATAATCTGTTCACAAAAAATGCCTGCAGCTATTTACTCATCCTCAATAGTGGATAATGCCACAAAGTTCTGCTTCTTACTACATCATGATATGAGAGACTTTCCCAAAAAAGTGACATGTTCCAGAAGTGATTTTTCTATATATCTTACAACCACCAAAATATTCATTTAAATAACTAACTAAATCAAATTCTTGTCCCCTGGAGTAAAAAAAATCCTAAATTGGTTGTATTCTTGAGGTATTTAAAAATTATTTTCACAGTTAATAGATGTGATTATTTTTGGTTTTTTTTTGAAAATGAGTACATATAAACACACTAAACATAATATCTGGTCAGCTATTAGTTAAGTATAGTAAGATTCCAATCATACCTCTATAAGTGGTTTGATCAACTAATTTCCTAGCTCCATCAAGATCCATCTTACAGGTTGTACTCATGGAAGTATCATTACCTTTAGTACTGTCCATACTAAAACGTTTTATAAGATATTTGGTGTACTTGATTTGATTTAAAATAATTCCTTCCTTATTTTGAAAAATTTGAAATCCAAGAAAGAATTTAATTTCACCCATTAATCTCATTTAAATTTCACTTTTCATCATTTTTGAAAATTTAGTACACAAAATAATTTCTTGATGGTCCAAAAATAATATCATCAACATATTTTTTCACAACTAAATCATCATTTGAAATCCTTTTAATAAATAAATTAGGATTAAATACTCCTTTAGTAAAACGTTTAAGAATTAGAAAAGAGAGGAGCTTATCATACCAAGATCTAGGTGCTTGTTTTAAACCATATAAATCTTTAGTTAATTTAGAAACATGATTTGTAAAATGAGGTTTTTGAAAACCAGGGGGTTGTTCCAAAAAAACATCCTCAATAATATAAACATTTAAGAATGCACTATTTACATCCATTTGATATAGTTTTAACTCCAAATGTGCTTCATAGGAGAGTAAAATTGTAATGGCTTCAAGTCTAGCTACCGATTCAAATGTTTCTTCAAAGTAAATTCCTTCCTCTTGAATGTATCCTTGTGAAGCCAATCTAGCTTTATTTCTAACTATAGTGCCTGACTCATCAACCTTATTTCTAAACACCCATTTTGTGCCAATAGTTATAGTGTATTTAGGTCTATTTTCTAGTTCTATGACTTTATTCCTTTCAAATTGATTAAGTTATTCTTGTATTTCCATCACCCATAATTCATAATTAATTACATCATTGATGTTCTTAGGTTCAAGCTGTGATAAGAATGCTTTATGTTCAACTTGATTTCTAAGAGAATATTTAGTCTGTGTTCCTATATTTAGAAATTCAACTATATCATCTAAGGTATGATATCTATGAGTCCTAATTGTTATAGGAAAATAAGGGTTGGATATCTCATTATCCTCTAAAGGTTCGGGTTTGGGTTATTTATTAGAATTGGATGAGTTCATCATAGAAGGTCTGATATAATTTTCATCAAGTTTAGCATTTCTATTCAGATTTTTCAGATTATCTTCAAGATTGTCTAAAGAGGTTTTAGGATTATGTGGATCTATTTCATCAAATTTGACATATAAAAATTCATTCACAATAATAGTTCTTTTATTAAACACTCTATATGACTTAATGGTTGTTGAATACTGAAGAAAAATTCCTTCATCACTATTGGAAGAATTTTTTTCAAGATTATCCTTAGTATTAATAATAAAGACTTTGCAACCAAAAACTCTACAGTAATTAACCTTTGGTTTTCTTCCATTCCATAATTCATAAGGAGTTATTTTTAAGATAGGTATAATTAAGACTCTATTGATTATATAATAAGACATATTCATAGATTCTTCCCAAAATTAAATAGGTAAATCATACTTAGTGAGCATGGTCTATGAGATTTCTTAAAGGGTTCAATTTCTTCTTTTTACTACACAATTCTCCTGTGGGGTCCTAGGAACAAAAAAGTTAGGATTATATCCATGTTGAGATAATAATTATTCAAAATTTGGATTTTCAAATTCACGACCATGATAAATTTTTAAGGACTTAATTCTATGTCCATCAATATTTTTTAGATATTTGGATAATACTTAGAAAAATAGGAACAAGCTTCACTTTTGTGAGATAGAAAGAATACCCAAGTGTATCTAGAATAACCATCTAATATAAAACAAACATAGTGATTCCCATTTAAGCTAGAAACTCTATAAGGTACAAAAAACCCCAATGTGAACCAACTCTAGGGGTTGAGAATATTAAACTTATTTCTTTGATCTAAAAGATATTTTTTGATGTTTACCTTTTTGACATGGTTTATAGAATTTATCATCTGGGAATTCTAGTTTAGGAAGATCCTTGAGGAACCATTTCCTAGTCACCATTCTAAGTGAATGGATATTGTAATAGACTAGTCTCCTATGAAAAATCCAAGATTATTTGTGAAAGGAAATTAGACAAGAAATATTTTGAGAAATAAATGAATTTAAATTAATAACATAAAAATTTTCATTTCTTAAGGTAGAGAAAACTAATGAATTTTTAGAATAAAAAACACTACATGCATTGTTTTAAAATTTAACATGTAAACTATCATCAAATAATTAAGATATAATAATAAAATTATATTTCAATCCATCTATAAATAAAAATTGATAAATTAAAACAGTACTAGAATTACCAAATTAGGAAATACCAATTATCTTCCCTTTAGCATTATCACTGAAAGTGACATATCCACCATCAACCTTGATTAGGTTCTAGAAACTTGAATAGTCCCCAATTAAGTATCTAGAACAACTGCTTTCCATATACCCAAGATTTTTATTATAGTTATTCAAATAGGTTTCCTAAAAAGTATATTTAGATAAAAAATGACTTTGGTACCCAAATTTTCTGAGGTCTAGAAATGTTAGTAATCAAATATTTAGGAATAAATAACCATTTAATTGGTTTCCTATAATAATACATTAAAATTTTAGAAATAAAGACTTTGTTTGGTCCAAAAAAAAAGAATTGTTATCAAAATTCGTAGAACTAGAGTTAGAAATAATTTTTTTAATAATCCTTCTTTTTACAGGAAGATATCATATTCCAGTAGTATATTTAGGATCCATTTTCTTTCCAAGAATTTGGGTCAAGGTATTTCTTCCATTTGTAAATCTTTCCAAATAACATTTTAATTGTTCATTGGATAACTTCATCTTAGTATTTTCTTTTAACAATTAATCATTTTTATCCTTTTCTATAATAAGATCATTTTTAAAGTTAACAGACAGAGCATGTCTCTTATTTAAAATTTTATATTCATATTTAAGTTCATTAAAGGTATCTTACAATATATTATAGTATTCAAACATTTCTTCACTAGACATATTTTCATCAATATTTTCATTATCAGAAATATTTGAAATGCGAGAAGGAGATTTAAGAAAAACATTCAATACCTCTGCTGTGTTTTTCATAAAATAAATATTAGCATTATCAGGATTATCTTCTTTTCTTGATTTTAATTCATTGAAACTATCTTCTAAAGTACTCCAAGTTGATTTCATATCCTTATTATATATTTTTTCCTTATCCTCATATTTTTTATTATACTTTAGCTTAGGGAATTCACCTTTAATATTTTATTTTCTCTTATATTCACAACAGACTATATCATTGGTTGAATCATTCTTTTTACAATATCTTCTCTAGTTACCTTTGTCATAATTTAATTTGTAATTAGATTTATTGAAGAATTTATTACCTTTGTAGAACTTTTTAAAATGCCTAGCCAAATGTTCTATTTTCTAATCACTGTCAGTAGGTGAATCTTCATCACTTGAGTTTTTATCTTTGATATTCTGTTTTCATTTTGAAGAATTAGTTTTAAAATCTATAGATTTCCATTTTGGTTTATCCACTTATTCCTTTCTTCATACATCATTAGTATTTAATAAGTTCTTTTACTGGGAGTTTACTAATATCACATGATTCTCTTATTGATACAGATGTTCCTCTCCATCTTTCTGGTAAGAATATTAGAAGTCACATAACTTGATCATTGTTAGTGATTTTATTTCCTAGTGCATGCATCATGTTCACTATATCATTGAACCTAAGATACATATCAAATATAGAATCATCAGGCTTCATCTTAAATGTATCATATTTAATAGTGTAGGTGTTTAAGCACAATTCTTTAAAATTATATGTTCCTTCATGAGAAATAACTAGTGTATCCCAAATTTCAAAGCCAATAACACAGGAAAATATCTAGTTAAACTCATCTTTACCTAAAGCACTATATAATTCATTCATAACTTTACAATTATTTTCATATGATGTTTTAGTAAAATCTCTCCAAGTAGCTCTATAAATTTGAAATTTCACATATTTATCTTCAATTACTGTCCAAATATCAAAACCCATACTCTCTAATTTAATTTTCATCTTAATATTCCATTGAGAATAGTTAGTTCCATTAAAATAAGGAGGAAAATTAGTGGTATTTCTTTCTTGTATATTATTATCCATAAAGAGTTAAATTTAGAAATAACAAAATTTTAAGATCTTTAAAATAAAACTAAATAATAATTAAAAATATATTTGAAATTCATAGGATACCAAATGCTGGTCCGAGTGAGTAAATCAAGAGGGGGTGAATTGAATTCTCAATAAAAAATTTTGTTTGAAGCAATTTAAAACTAAGTCCCCAAAATTAATAAAAACACCAAGTTAATCAAAACAGTAAAAGTATATAAATTTGATCTTTCAAATAATTTATTAGAAGTGTGATTAAGGCTCAGTTAAAAATAATATTCCAAATCAATTTAACTTTTGAATATAAATTACTTAATCAAACAATTTATATAAACCAAAATTAAGACTAACTATCAAAGTACATTTTTTTATAGATTTGAAAACATAAATCGATTTTCAGTTTAAAAAAACAAAACTTAATAAAATACATAGTGGAAATAAACAAGGGGCTCGGTCTCAAGATGAGACTTAATCCCCTCCACTTGGAAATCACCTGCCACTAAGCAGTTTATTATAATAATAAATAAATCCATAACATGGATTGGTTTTTACAATCAACAACACACAGGGATGTCCAGGAACAAATCCTATTCCACAGATTTATGTGGGATGAAAAAAATACAATCCATGCAAGACCACTTCCATTACTACTCATGGGAATACAATTAAAAAAGTTTTATAGAATATAGATTATTATATAGTTTAAGAATAGGATATAATATGTACAAATAAATGGAGGATAATAACACACTACTCAAAAATTATAGCATAGAATGAAAATAGAAAGAAATAGATGGATAGAAAGTGTGATGCAGATCAAATTGTGATGATTTAATTATTATGAGTCATTAAGTTTGTCTTTAGAAGGAGATCAAACATGTTTTTCAGCAATTTTAGGAAAACAGAGGGTCATAGAAATAACTCTCATAGAAATTCTTTGTTATTATTTTTATGTCATCCAATTTTCTCAGAACCACATCATCACTCTCTTATTCACAATAGAAATGAATCTCTTTAAATAGATCTTTAACAGAAGTAGCTGTTGGAGAATAATTATCCTTCATTAAATGCACTGACACTTCATTTAATGCATAAAAAACTATCCGTTTGATATTTGAAATGATCTAATACTAATTTAGACATGGTAGGCTATATTCAATTGAAGTACGGTTAGCTATGATCTCGACAACTTGTCACAGTCAGCTAATGCGGCAAGGTGATATGGTCGGTTCATTAATTTATGCAGTCAGCTCAACTCTTCATGTAATCAATACATTAGAAACATACTATTAGTATATCACTTTATAAAAATTTACACATACCTTGGAATGATAAATTAATTTCATCATGTGGTTAGGTAGTTTCCTTCTTATGCTAAGGTGATATGTGTCTTGTGGTAAGGTGATTTGTGTCTTACGGTAAGGTGATCTTCAGCGTGTGATCAACTTATGACTTGGGAAAATTTTGGTCATATGTCTCATGGTAAGTAGTTCATGTGCACACGATAAGGTGAAACATATTGTGCGGTAAGGTGACATAGTCACCTAACCTTTACATAGTAAGGTGTCATAGTAAGCTCTATACTTATCCATTTTTGAATTTTTTTTCTTCAGTAAACCATTTTCTAACAGAAAACATGAAAACCATTAATAAAAAGATAAACATGATTTGGGATAATTAAAATAATGAGGTGTTGGTCTAATCCAAAATAATTATTTTTTCCATGGAGAGGATTTTCAAGCGAAGTACTATCAATAATGATAGATTTACACTATTTTTTGAGAATGGATAAGCACAGGAGAATGAAATGTTCTAATGTAGTAGTTTTTAAAGTATTTGGGAATAGTATGATGATCATTTGTATCTTTTCATAGATTAGGTTTTGGACATTCCATATTTTTTCTTACTTGGATCTTTCTATGTGAAACAATTATATTCTCGGAGATTTTCATGGTTGCATGGTGCATGTAGAGGAGGAATGATGATTACTTCTATAATAGGTCATTATCTAATGATGTGTAGATTCATCATGCAACTAGTTTTATTGATGCCTAGAAAAGGCAGAGAGGATTCAGTCTTCATACTGGTGATATTAGTCTCGCATCCTCTTGGAAACCATCATGAACAGGTTTTCTTAAAATTAATTTTGATATTGCGGTGCTAGGGGGATATTACATTGGTATTGGTTTTGTTTATTAGGATGGGGTTAGATCAATTATTTCTTCGGTCCACAAAACTATTGAAGCTAATTGGTACCCTCTTTTAGTAGAGGCTAAAGTGATTGAGGATGATACTTTATTTGTGTAGGATAATGGTTATAAAAAAGTTGTGTTGGAGTCAGATTTCATGCATTTTATCAATTCTATTCTGGGACATGAGGATAATCAAGCATTTTTGGGCCTTATTGTGGATCATATTTTTAAAATTTTGACCATATTTTAGATTTTCTAGTTCTCTATTAAGATACCAGACAATCATGTGGTGCATCATCTTACATGTATAGTGAATAAGGTAGATTGTGCCTTTTGTAATGTGTGTGTCCTAGTGGGGTTGCATCATTTTGTTCTTTAGGATCTTATATCTTAATGAATTATGTTTGTTTTTGTTTCAAAAATGAAAATTGAATTTAAATATAATTAAATGATAAATATATATATTCCAATGTTTTCATTATATGAATAGATTTATAATACATAGGAAAAACCATATGCATGAGTTAATCCTATTGTATCTAATACACAATGACGTTGCACTTTTTTTTTCTTTTTAGTGGTCTTTTCAAAAAATGAGACATTAACATGTAACTCTTACATCAACATGTAACCATGCTACTTCGTTATATATCCATTTAAAAAATCAACCCTCCCACTAAATTATTTAATGATATAATGTATTTTAAATAATTTTCTTGTATAATAGTGAGATTGGGGTTCTTAATCCTTATCTCTAATATCTTTACTAATAATTTTCTTCATAACACTCAATGTTTCAATTTGTATATAAATTATATTGTTAGAGATACTAACTACTTAATTTTTTTCTAAGTTTCTTTCTTTGAACCTTGAAATAAAATTCTAATATAACTTTATAAAATGATTCTCTTTACCAACATATCCTATTTTTTTTAAATAACTAGGAAAAAATTGAAATTACCTAGTTAATTTCACTTGGACCAAACTTGTATATTATGAATAAAAACTTATTTTATTTATTTTCAATTAAAATTCCCCATGTTCAACTTTACTCACACCAATATCTTAGAAAATATATCTATCAAATATATAATTCTATGGTATAAACATTTTGTGTACCAATGAAAATGGATTATTTATTTTCCTTATAATGTCTTTCAAATAAACTGAAGTCTATATCTTATATGAATTCTTTTCATACTTGTATCTAGATCATTATCTAATTATAAAAATAAGATACTCTAAAAAATAACATATTTTCATATTTTAGAATATACCCATATAAATTATTATTATTTCGATCTTATAAAAATCATAACACTTTCATCCTTATCTTACTTTTTATATCATGTTATTTATTAGATTTTCAAATCATGAACCATGTGCTTTATAAACCAAATTTATTTCATTTAAGAAAAAATATATTTTTTTCTAATCCACATCACTTCTCTTTTCCCTTGTCAAACAAGTGATAACGTGATACAAAAAATACAAAATGGTTTATAAAGACCTAAATCCACTAAGATAAAGTTGGTCATATATTCCTTTCTCTAAAGTAATAACTCTTGTTTGATTTCTCTAACACTAACTTCCAACTCCCTCCATAAATTCTTCTTTACTTATGGGTATCTATACATATGAACAATAGTGTAATATAAATTAGGTATCATAGAACCATAAATTAGAAATAGAGTAATTAGTCTATAAAATATAAATACCCAAATTGGACTCCTACAACATTTAGTGAACTCTTTTAGGTACTTAGGGAAATTACATTTCTATTTTACATCTTTCTACAATGTAAACATTTCCCTTCCTTTGAAACAACTCATTTTTTTATTAGACCGATAAAGGGATGATACCCTAAGGGAAGGGGGGGGGGTGAATTAGGATATTATAATAAAAAATTATTCATTTCAGTGATCTTGTTATATGATTATTTAGAATACTATTTTCTTCCTCAATGAATATGAAATAAATAGAGCATGTGACATAAGTTATTTTTATATTGTTCACTCTCATTAGGCTACGTCCAAAGAGTATACACTGATGATGTAATGATGTATTAAAATCCACTAAATTAAATTGATTTTATAAGGTTTAGAGTAGATTTACTATCCCTCTTGGTTTATAACCACTCAAAAATATAAAATCATACTACTCACTTACACAAGAAAGACTCATTTCCTCTCAAGTGTATAAGTTTTGATCACACAAATATTTTGGAACAAATTGACCATTTTGTATATTCAAAAAGATAAAAGTTCCAATGAAAAATCCACAATATGGAGACCTAAGAACACGTTCCTAGGCCTCCCAAAATAATCCCAAAGATTGACCCCACAAATCAAAAATAAAATAAAAAAGAGTCACACTTTGGTTGGTATAGAAATATTCTCCAACTTCATCACAATGATGAACTCCTTCCTATTCTTCCTTCCCTTTGGCTTGATGTATTGTAATACTCGAACCTGCAATTCTGGATTCAATGCATAAAAATGATGTATATATATATTTTTTAAAAAACTGAATAATTACACAACACTAAATATAACCAAGGACCTTTTTCGGTTTAGGTTCTGGATAATTAGACAAGAACATACATATTTGTAGAGTTGTTCACAAATAAAATAAAATATATACTTCACTACGCATGTGCTAAAACCATAAGCAAAGATATCCATATTATAACTTCTAAAACACCTGTGATTTTTTTAAACAAGGTATGAGCATTAAAATACCCACTAAGGGGTTTTAAAATCCATGAAAAACCTTTTATGAAATCACCTTTTGAAAATAACTTTTGAAAAATATTTTTTATTATTCTTTAGATAATACCTTAGAAAATAATTTTATAAATACCTTTTGAAAAAATTATTGAAATTATTTATTCCTTGAAAATACTACAACACTTTGAAAATAATTATGCTAAAAAATTTCTTTAAAAATAATCTGGTGATTTTTCTGGAAATATTAAGCAAGATTCGGAAAACAAAACATCGGGGCCACTTGAAACATTAAAGGCTATCTTGGGCCTACCCACTTACTGAGGGATGGGTTCATTGCCCAATTAACTACCATATTTACAATGTCTAAGTTCATAATTTTTTAAAAACATTTTAATCCTACTCTATATATACATACATTTTTCACTAGATTTTCTACTTTAAAAACATGGACAACATATTCACATATGCTTATAATTAAATTTACACTTATAAATTAATTAAGAAAACTTCTGATAAATTGGAGAAAATAAATTTCTCCACTTTTAGACATTTCATAAATACATATAATGTTAATGAAAGAATAATTAACATTCTTATATTAAAATTTTCATTCATTAAACTCATAAAAACCACATTGAAAATAATTTTCTATAAAAGGATAAATTATTAACTATATAAGTACTTAAAACAAAGACTCAATTAAAATTAAAATGGTACATGAATTAAATTTCACTAGTTATAGATAATGGCCTTGGGGAAAAAATGGGCCTATGGGCCATGTAATGGGCCTTGGAAAAAAAATGGTCTTACAGGGCATGTAATGGGATAAATGCCCACTAGGCCTTCGGGCTATGTAATGGGTCTCCCTCTACCCAGTTAAAGAGGTATTTTCTTTTCTTTAATAATAAATGAGGCTTCATCCCCAACCTTTAGAAAAAATAGAATAAAACCAAAATCCATCCCATATGTATGTTCAAAATTAAATTTATATAAATACAATACAACTTCAAAGTAAGTACAAAAAGAACAAATCTAAGAAGCGATACAACATTTGTCCCAAAGTATGAGCTAGTAATGCCCAACACGATCGGAAAAATCCTCCCAGAATCTTGAAAAAAGTTTTATATACGTAGGGTGAGCATACAAGTATAATCAGTAGGAAAAGCCAAAGTCTATCGTGCAGAAGTGGGGGCTACATACTAATGGCCCTGTGAGAAAATTGAAAAACCCAAAAGCACCTAACAAGGTATACTATCCATCCCAAAATCTCACCAAGGTACACTCACCAAATAACACAAGTCAAGTAAATTAATATAGTAATCACATTGATGATAGGTTTCCCCTCACCAATTTCCCACTAATTAACCTCTCTCACACCCTAATGATAGACGTCCTGGTGCTCCCACATATTACGAACATACCAAACCACATCCCACTCACATACACCTGGGTCTCACAACCACTTCACATCCCACCCGTAGACACTTGGTCCACAAACCACACCACATCCCAAAGACACTTGGGAACCACAACACATATCATCCTGAAGACATCTGGGAATCAAAACTCTCCCGTACACACCTGGGCCTCACAACTAATACCTGCTCAAAGAGTCTTGGGCTATCATCGTATGGAAGAGGGAGTAGGGAAGAGTGGGTGGCCAACCATCCATCCTCCCACTAGGATGTTTCAGAAATACACCCTCCCCCATAATAATGGGGGTGTTCAGAACATAATGCTCAACTAGGGTGGGGTGCGTATAAAAATCACAAGGAACTACATGTATATATATAGGTAGAAAACACTCATCCCAACCTATGGGGTTCCAAAAAATAACCAGTCCACAAAACTACCTTTGCTTCTACCTCTAAATGAATGTATCAAGATAAACGACGATCACTTCTGAAGTTTATAAAATAAACACTCTTAACACCCAATCATTTTGATGTTATTAAGAATTTACCAGTTTTCCATCCCTAATTGGGCAACTAAAAACCACAGAACACAACCAAAATTACATCCAAGCCAAACAAAGGAAGGAAACTATGATAAAACACCCAACTTCACACTTCATCCCTAGTTAGCATCCAAGACAACCACTTCCATTATTATTCTTCAAATTAATTCCACCTTGTCCTTACATTCAAAAAGAAAACCCCCAACTCATGGACAAACCCCACATCACACCTCATCACAACCAACCCGACAAACCTGATGTATAACAACACCACACCCATCAACATAAACAAAGCACAACCCGAAACTACTTCCTCGCTACTCAAACACTATCCATCCATTCCAAAATAAAAAAAATTTCTCAACCTAAGATTCCATTATACCCTCAAACCATCCACATGCACTGCCATGCTCTCAATAGTATAACCAAACAACCCATATAAAGCACCAGACAGAAAATATCCACGCACAGCCCACAACCACACCAAACAAGGAAAGGTATACTCAGATTTAATGCACTCATTATTTAATTCCACTTTGATAATTCATGGGTTTTCACAGAACAAGTTTGATCCTAGGGAATCCATTTATTTAACTAGATATACGTGATTAATCAAGTTTTCATGTTCATAACCATTCAACTGAAGATTAAAAACAATTTTTTCATTAGTCAGGTGCACAAACAGAGACCACCAATGACTAATATTTTCAAAAGTCATACGCCCAACACAATTCATAGCATGGATCAAATATAATAGATAAAACAAAATAGACATCATCATCATCTTCCCCTCCACTCATTTATTACTTTGTTTAAAAATGGATCCAACCATATTCACAAGAAGACATCAGTATACCCACCCCACATGATACATAATTAAAAGATAGATGAAGGAATCCCTACTTTGAGCAACATATGATCAACAACTTCTCCTTGTGTAAAAAATAGGGGTGCACGAGTAGCAGGAAAGACTCCAAAGGAAAATTGGATTTGAAGGCCACAAAAAAACACATGAATCCATGAGTAAGAAAGGATCTAGGTGCACCCAGCGAAAATATAAGAGTTCAAGGAAGAGAGGATCTCGACTTTAGAAAAAGGCCATATCCTATATCAATGGAATGGAGATAATTTCAAAGTACTTAAAAGTATTTTCATGGGAAATAAAATACAGATTGGACATTTAAAAGTCTCGAGAGTGTTAAGATATCAAATATATAATTAATATTCTTTGAAAGTGCTTCATAAATGGCCAAACAATGTTTTAAACTCGATTTACGTCAAATAAAATGTAAGAGGGGCGAAATTGAAAAAATTGGGAAAAACTAAAAATGAATCACCATTGGGTGAGTAACCGACGTGACTCACCAATGCCAATCACTGATTATACCTACCAACGCCACTCATTTAGGCCACTCACCAATACCACCTACCGACGCCACTCACCGATGCCACTCACTGACGCCACTCACCAACGCTACCTACCATGCCACTCACCAACGCCACCTAGAAACACCACTCACCGATAGTGAGTCACCGACACGACCTACTGACCCAAGTCACTGATGTGACCTACCGTCATGAGTCACTGACGTGACCTGCTAACAGCGAGTCACCGATGTGACCTACCGACACGAGTCACTGATGCGAGTCACCAGCGCAACCTACCAACGTGATCTACTGACAGCGTGTCACCAATACAACCTACCATTGAGAAAAGCTGGAAAACTGGAAAACTCTTGAAATGATTCTCCGTCACCACCCAGAACACCTCAAAAACTAGATTTTTACAAAGTAATGGATTTGAGAGGTCTGAGTCATTACATCAGATTCCTCTAAAACTATTCTTGTTCTAGAGAATTCAAAACCAAACCTAGAATAAAGAGGGGTCCGAACAACCACCCCATTAGATACCTATCAAGGATAAACCAACCTGTGATTCTTGTAAGGTGAATTGAAACCTCGAAATTCAAGAACACCTCCTCCAACATCTACGACCCCAACCGACCATAAGACACACCATAAAAGCACCAAAACCCATACTCCCCAAACACATAAATCAAGGAATTTCTTCCTACATGTCAAGATACTATCCACTTTGGGCGACACTGACTCACCCACATAGGTTTAATCATACACATTAATGC
Source organism: Viscum album (assembly GCA_963277665.1). Classification (NCBI taxonomy): domain Eukaryota; kingdom Viridiplantae; phylum Streptophyta; class Magnoliopsida; order Santalales; family Viscaceae; genus Viscum; species Viscum album. The sequence continues at coordinate 1,680,718,005 of OY728125.1, forward strand.
GTCTTGATTAGGGATCAGGTCCTACCCTCTTCATATGTTAGGATTTTATCACAAATTACAGAATAAGGAAAAAACTCATCTCATAGCAAACAAAGTCCAAGCATCACAAAGCAAAATAGGACAAGGAAAAACTCATAATAACTCTGTGTACTAGGCACGCATCTGCATCTCCCTTTCCAAAGTACTCTCTTCCAAGCCACAATTCCTCCACAACACATAAACCATAGGAATAGTTCGTCCATGCAACACTTTCTCCTGATGATCTTGGATCTCCACTAGCTACTCCACGAATGTTACGTCATCCTCAATATCCAAATCTACCTAGTCAATAACATGGGAGTCATAACGAAGATACCGATGAAGCTGGGAGATGTGAAAGAAGTCACAGAACCTCTCCAACTATAGTGTAAATGCCAAATGATATGCCACCTCACCAAATTTCTCCAACACCTTGAAGGGTCTGATGAACCTAGGAGAAATCTTACTCCCTCGGCCAAACCTCCACTACCCACGTCGAGGGGAGACCTTCAAGAAAATGTGGTCCCCAAACTCAAACTCTAAGGGCCTCCTCCTATGATCAGCATACAACTTCTGCCAGTCCTATGTTGCCTTAATCCTCTCATGAACAAGATGAATCTTCTCTATCATGGTCTGCACCACCTCGGGATCAAGAATAGCTATCTCCCCAACCTCTGTCTAGCACAAGGGTGAACCACACGGTCTTCTATACAGGGATTTGAACGGAGCTGTCCCAATGGAAGAGTGATAACTGTTATTGTAAGCAAACTCCACCAAGGGAAAGTGTTGTACCCAAGATCCACAAAAATATAAGATGCATTCCTACAATATGTCCTCCAACGTCTGGATGGTATGCTCTTTTTACCCATTTGTCTGAGGGTGGAAGGTAGTACTAAGGCATAAATGAGTGCCAAAAGCATGATGCAATACCCTCTAGACTTATGAAGTAAAAAATGCATGCGAGTCCAAGAGAATAGACCTCAGAACTCCATATAGTCACACCACCTCATCCACATACCTACTGGCCAAGGCATCCTTTGCACTCAACTCTTTTATTTCCAATAAGTGTATCAATTTCATCAGCCAATCCACTAATACCCATATAGCATCACAACCTCCCTGATCCTTGGGTATCCCTATGATAAAATCCATCGATATTTCATCTTACTTACACTTGGGGACATCTAAGGGCTACAAAAAACCATTGGGAAAATGGTGCTTGACCTTCACTTATAGGCACACTAAGCACTTTTCCATAAACCCCTCTAGAGACTGCTTCATCCCAGACCACTAAAAATGCTCCCTCAAGCCACAATACATCCTGGGAACCTCTAAATGCACTGCTAAAGGTGATATATGAAACTCACAGATAAATACCTCACAAATTTCCATCAGAACAAACTACTTACCATAAAAAAACATTCAATTTTGACCATACTTTAACCATTCTTACAGAGTGTCACCCTAGTCAATGTGATCAAGCATCACCTCTACCTCTGAGTCTCCCCACTGAGACTCCTCCACCTACTGTATCAGAGATGACCACACTATCATCTAAAACAGACAACCTCTTCCACCATCCATTCTTACATATAAGTGAAAGGTGACCAATTCATCCATTTCCTTCCAAGCATTCGTAGATTCTTGAAATACCTCTCTCTGTGACTTCCTGCTAAAAGCATTAGCCATGAAATTTACCTTTCCTGAGGTGTAAGAGATTTCAAAGTCATAGTCCTGGGGAAACTCTATCCACATCCACTTTTGCAAGTTAATATTTCACTGGGAAAAGATATACCTCAATATCTTGTGGTATGTGAAGACCACAAAGTGCTCCCCAATGAGGTAATGTTGCCATAACTTTAGTGAAAACATGACCAATGCTAGATCCAAATCATGGGTGGTATAGTTAAATTCACAGGGAAGTAACTTCCTAGACCCATAAGATATCACTCTCTGTTGTTGCATCAACACACACCCTAATCCTAGATAGAAAGTATCGCAAAACACCTCGAACATCACCCCTTCCTCTGAAAACTGGAGCACTGAACAACTTCCCCTTTAGGTAGCTAAAAGCTGCCTGACACTACTCACACCACACAAAGGCCTGGTCCTTTATGGTTAGAGCCATTAATGGAGCTAAAACTCAAGAGAAATTAGGTACAAATATCTGGTGATATTATTCTAGAACAAGGAAACTGCGAACCCCCACCACATTCTTGGGTGTTTCCCAAGAAAAAATCACCTTGGCCTCTGATGGTTCCACTACTACGCCCTACTAAGACAACACATTCCCAAGGAAGTGCACCTCTCTCATATAGAACTTGTACTTAGACAACTTCCCATAAAGCTGGTGGCATCTAATAACCTAAAAGATAGTCCTAAGATGTTCGGTATACTCCTCATCTGACTTAGAGTAGATACAAATTTCATCGATGAATACGGTGAAAAACTAGTATAGGGACTCACAAAAGATAGATTTCATAAGTCCCATGAACATTTTTGGTGTGTTCGTAACATCGAACAACATCACCATGAACTCGAAGTGCCCATACCTACACCTGAAAGTAGTCTTCGAGATGTCACCCTCCTTTACCCTCAACTGGTGATACCCAGAATACAGATCAATCTTAAAAATCCAAATTTCTCCCCTCATCTAGTTGAAAAGACCATCTATCCTTGGTAGAGGGTAATGGTTCTTGATTGTCACCTGATTCAACCATCGATAGTCTATGTGCAGCCTGAGAACACCATATTCCTTCTTTTAAAACAAGATCGGATCACCCCAAAGTGACACACTATACTGGATAAATCCCTTCTTAATAAAATCATCAATCTGAATCTGCATCTCCTACAACTCATAAGGTTCCATCCGATAGGTAGACATCGAAATCAGACTACCACCGGGTTGTAAGTCTATCCCAAACTCAACGTCACGTCGAGGGGGTAGATTAAAAACCTCCTTAGGGAAAACATACAAGAACTCCCTAAAAACTATGGGATACTACACCATTTAAACATCTACCGATCCCACTGACAACTCAACCAAAAATAAAAGAAGAGGCTCTATACGTTGACTTCCTCCCCAACAACTCCACTGACCAATGAAATCCACACGCTGACCATCCACATCTGAGAACATGACTCTCCTTCAGAATTAGTCGATAATAGCATGCATAGAGTACAACCAATTGATGCTAAGGATGACATCATATGACTGCATTTGTAACAGGAAAAGATCCTTGACTGATGCGGTCCCATCACCAGTCTACATATCCAAAAAACATAAAAAAAGATGGTCTGACCACTGACCTGGGTACTCAACACTAGGGGAACAAAAAGACTCTTTATGTATAGTCCCAGAGCATGGGCTAGAGCGGGTGAAATGAAGGAGTGCGAAACTTCTGAATAAAAAAATCATAATAAAGAGTATTGAAAAATCTAATCATACCTCAAACGATCTATAACCCTACTGAAACTGCTGCCTCTAGGGTGTGTAACTGACCATGCCCATCTCCTCTAACCCTTTACTAATGACTAACTACTCAACCATGCTCTGGTCGAGGTCCCTGAGGAACACCTGGAGGTAGGACTCTACGTTCTCCATCTCTCCTTAGTGGAGCATGAGCCTGCTGTCCCTGATACTGAAATAACCTAGTCGAAAACTACTGCTAAGGCGGGCATTGAACCTTCCAACCTCCACTATACTAAGCTAAAATGGCCATCGATCACTAACTCTGAGTGTTCAAATGAACTCCACAGATAAAACACACTGCCCCCAGACCTACAGGATAGGCATGAGGACTGGAAGGTTGAAACATAAAGTATTGAGGTCGATTCCCTGATGTCCAAAACCTCAAAGGATCTAGAACTTGAGATCGGCCACTGGTATCCTTGCCCTTAAAATAAACCTTATGGATCCCATATCATGGTAAAACTCCTTGCGAGTGAATTATCTCAACTACCTCTACCTTCTTATGGACCTCTAGGTATACTGACAAGGTGAAGGGAGTAACTGTGTATTGGAGAGAAGGATGAAGTGACTCCTCTAAGCATCTCTCCTGAAACTCCACATACAGAAAGAGATTCAGAGAAAATTTAAGGAAATCCATGAACTTGATCCCTAAATCCCATATCGACATACTCCCATGCTGAAGGGAGAGTAGCTCTTGTCGCTTCTCAGCCTTCATGGTTGAAGAAAGAAATTTTTCTTAGAACTCCTTCTCAAAATCGACCCACATAACATCAGACACCTTTCATCTCCCCCAGGTACAATGTAAACCTCTTAAGTATAGTTCCCATCATATGAATAAATCCCAACGAAACCTAGTACTCCATCGGAGCGTAGATCAGGCTGAAGGTGATCTCAATCTCCTCGAGCCAGCTCTCCATCTCAATGTATGAGACACTACCCTCATACTTTCCCAAGGTTTGCCGTTGGAAAGCACGTAATGGTCTCTGCCACTGGTTTTCCTCCTCCTATGGATCAACCCTCCACTGATCAGTTGGATCATCCTACTAAGCCTCCACTACCTAAGACACTTGTGGATGATGACCAAGTTCTATAGCTGAAAAAGGTAAACAAAGAACTCCTAAACCCGGGTATACTTACCACTTGAGATATGCATGATACCATATTTTTATATCCTAACACGAAGTAATATCTTATATCACTACGTGTATATCATTGAAGGATATATCATATTTCACTTCTAATGATATAAACACATATACCATTATCAAAACATTATCACAATTTCTCACTATTTTCATTCCATTTAAAAAATAATGATATTACTCTATCACTTCCAATAATAATAATAACAATCAAAAAACATTATTTTGAATAGTATTATGCCTGGTGATATTGCCAGAAGTGATATAAGTCCCTGTTCTAAAACATGCTAGATGCTTTATCATGAACAATGGTATCATATATCGTTCACAAATATATGATCCATACATATCATATACAACAATATCTAACAACATTTTTAATATTATCATGATCAAAGAACTAGATTAGGCCATGTCACATCATAACCAATGATATCATTATATCTTTGCCTATGATATAACCCATTCTTTAAAATTTCAGTTATTTATCAAAAAATAAATTTCTTATAAACTTCCTATGATTAGGTTATGATACCATAAATGGATTTTGATAAATATTAAAAAATATAAATATAATAAAAAAATATAACCTAAATATAAAGAACTATCTAGTAGAAGTTTTCAATAAATTTGAACAAATGAAGAATATACCTTCTATTTTTGGGACAAATCATATTCATAAATATATTTTATGAAGATCACTAAGAAACAACTGAATTAATATTACCTTAATAGGTGAGTCATAGGATGTATGAATTGTGACATGACTCAAATCCATCAGAATCCCTACCGAGTCAGTAGTGAAGCCAAGTGTGTTCATTTAAACCCACCTCTAATAGGCCATGAGTTGGAGACTAGTCCAAGTGTATATAACATAAAAAATGAGAGGAATTAATCTCTTTAACACTAATAAAGTATATGAAACAAACAATAAACACCATTAAACATAGATGAAATAATTCATAAAGAATCATATAACCAGAGAAACTCCAGAAGTAAATACTAAATGAAATAGCTCCTAAAAAGGATACAAATCCTTCAATGCTAACTGATCTAGTAATGTTCATATTTATATCTATCACTATCTTAAAAATATATAAAAGTAGTAAATAGAAGTAGTGGTGAGAATACAAATATAATTAGTATGTTCCTCCCTAAAAACTCCCATATTAATGTGGAAGAAGCATACTAAATATTCAGTAAACATTCAATGAATCTGAATTATGTCCCATCCTAGTTCATAAATAAACCCATCTCACTAATGAACCACTATTTAAATTTGAATCAATATAAATTTATTATTTCATGAAAATATATTAAAGAAGGAATCTCATAATCACTTATTCATTTATCCAGCCATCCTCAAATCCCAACAACATATGTCTTGGAAATCCCAACCCTTCCCATATCCACATACCACAACCTCATTCCGTAAAAATAATCCATAGCCACATACCAAAACCTCATACCATAGCCACAAATTACAACCAAAACCACTACTCTGAATGAAAGGTAGATTTTGAAAGGGGGAGTAGTCATTCATCCATTCCAACTATTTCCTGGATGTTGGGGGTTCACTTTGTACTAAAAAAACTCATATGAAAATCAATTAGGTTATCTGAACTGGAAGGTAGTGTATAAGAAATAAAAAAACATACAATGGTATATAATAACTCACACTCTCATCCTAGGGTCTACATCTTATCAAGTCACCGCTACAATAATATACCATTACCCATATTTTTACCGACACACAACTATCACTAACACCACTAACTAGAAAAATACCTAAAACATCATCTATATAATTTAATTAACAATTAAACACATCATTATTTCCATTTCATATTTAATTATGAATCCTATATAATCCATTATTTACCTGTTCAAAATTCATCAACCTCATTAATTTTTCTATTCCATCTTCATTTACTAATTACCACATATATTAACCACCATATTAATCATTTACTTCCATATTTCATTTTTTCATTACATTAATGAACACATAGACCACCCCATTCATCTTCTTCACTTTAGTCATTCATTTATTTCATATCCATATCCAGAGTAATATATCTTTAAAAACCCATCCATTCTAACCTCACAATACTACCAAGACAAAAAAGCCACACTAAACTCATTACATTTCCACACCCATATTATACTTCCATATTCTCAACACTAATTCCATATACTACAATAACATATACCATAACAAACATGAAATAAATAATAATAAGAAATCACATAAACTACAATAACCTCACACACCTCATAGGATTTAATTTATTTTAGTATAATTAATCCAATATCATTTACACAATCAAGGAAACTAAATCATGGTAATACCATATAAATAATAGTAAATAAAAGAGAAGTTTTTGAATCACATACCTTAAACCAAAGTTTAAATTGTTACATCATAAAAATAATTAATTGTATATATAAAACTACCATTCTATAATAAGGGTCCTATAATAAACTTATAATCTATCAACCTCATATCAGTCGTCCACTATACCAATAGATCAACCATTATCCATAGGCCCACTGAATAAAATAATAGATGAAAAAAAAGAACAAGAGAAAAAGAACATTAGATTATGATGATTCTATATCAGGAGTATAGGAACTCAAGGATCAACCAAAGGTACTTAGAAACCACCAAGGAAAACATATCTTCCATCTAGGGCCATAATGGAAGAAAAAGGATCAAATGAAAGATATGCGAGATTATTAAATTTTTAATTAATTGAAAATTCATAAAATCATGATGCAGTTCCTTAAACCATGTCATGGGTCAATCAACCCTGATCTAAAAACCATGACATTATTATTTTCAAAATATTAAAATTATATTGATTATTTTATTTTCAATTCTACATTCATGTAAAATACCATGATATGGTCTACCAAACATGTCATGGTTTCATTAAACCCATATTTAAACCATGAAATGACACCAAAAGGTCCCTAACATAACTATTTCATTTTTTACACAACACAATGACAAACCATGATGTAGTTTCTCCCAATATTGAGTAGAGACTCCACCAAAATACACCTTTAACCTATAATAAGAAATACGACCAGTTTAATCATACCATGTTGTAGAAAATACAACCATGATGTAGTTATAACACTATAATGAAAAATAAAAATTCTAATAATCTTTCTATATCACTATGACAACACAATATAATGAAGGCCACAAACTATGATGAAAATAGGAAACCACGATATAATTAGTACTCAACCATGGCATGGTTTTCTCAAGAATTAAAATATAATCTTAACTCACATAATTCACCTCTAAAATCAATCTTTACTTCTCCAACACCCCAAAAATCACAAATTAGAGGACTAATATTTTTGGTCCTTTATATTCGATACCTCTGAAATGATTCTCATCCTAAAGAATCAAAAAAAAAAAAATCCTTAGGTGAATTAAAGAAAACTTGAAAACTTAACTATATAGAAAATATATGAAAATATCAATCACTTAAACTAAAAGTAAATTCTTAACTTTACTATAAGAATCAAGTTTAAAAATGAATTTGAGTATTGAACCAATATCTATAATTACCATTCCCACATACATTCCTCTAAACCACCATGAATTTATAAAACATGTTCTAAGGGAATGAATCTCCCCCACAACACCTTCTCCTATCAGTCCCAAATTTCCACTAGTATCTCCATGAAAATTTCATCTACCTCGATATCTAACTCACCCCAATAAACAATATGTGGGTCATCATGAAGAAATTTTTAAAGCTACCAAATTTGGAATACATAATGAATCTGATCCATCCATGGTGAAAGTAAAAACCTACACACCACCTCACGAATCCATTATATTACCAAAAAAGTTTCAACTAACCAAGAAGAGAGATCACTATATCAACTAAATCTCTATTTTACATGATAAGGAGAAACCTTCAATTACACATGATCACCAACATCAAAATCTAATTGACACCTAATCTAATATGAATAATATTTTTTTGATCATAACCAGATTTTATCAACTCTCAAATCACCTAAACTTTCTCTATCAAAACCTCTACTAAATATAAAATGGTAATCCCTGGCCCTCGGTCTAGTACAAAGGATACCTACATAGCCGCCCATAAAATTACTCAAATGGTTCCATCCTATTGGAAGAGTGATAACTATTATTATAATAAAACTCAACTAAAGGTTAATATGTCACCCATGAGACTCAATGTAACACCATACATTTGTATAGGGTATTATTTTGATCAAAATTTCACCAAAACTCACGTATTTTGATAAAATTTGAGCATTGTTGGTGTTGGAGGGGGAAGGGGTGGCTCGTGGGCCTGTTTAAGGAGAGTGGAATAGGTTTTGTGATAACTATCCATTGATAGATGCCAATTAGGTATCTAGTGGAGGTGGAATGGGAATAAGTAGCTCTAGTTGGGCCACTGGGGGGATTTTGACCCTAGAGCGGGTACCTGGTGGGTGCTCACTAGGTTTTTTAAAAGTATTTTAATTAATTAATTAATTGTTTAAAATATTATTAAATGATAATTTCTTCTCATTTTCCTCCTACAGTAGCTATACCTATCCTCTCTTTCCTATCCTTTTTATTCTTCAATTGGTGGATTTCCTTTATTAGTGGGTGGATCTGGATATCGTCTATCATAAGGGGTCATCACCAGAAAGGATATGACTTCACTGCCATCTATCCATAATTTCTCTTACTATTTCACCATTTATCATTCGTTATGATTAATTTCAGGTATTTTCCCTAATTTATTTATTTTGATTGATTGAGGATGAATCGACCAATCATTTATAATGAGAAAGACCCTACTAAACCCAGATAGACAATCCCCTACTTCCTTAACGGTATTTATATGTGTGTGTCATGCATTATATAAAATTAATGAAACACAATTTTGTTTCATATGACCTAAAATTAATTCAAATTGTTTTTTTAAATCTACATGGTATTATTAGAGCCCGATAAATCCGTGTGTGGGCTGAGGGAGGTGTGTGTTGACAAAATTGGTCACCAGTGACCATTTCCCATGTGAATTGGAATTTGAAAATATGAATTTTGACCTTGGATGGGTTCTTATATTCAATATTTAACCCTAGGATCCTAGTTTGGTGACCTATGTTATTACTTGGTAAGTATTGGCATGAGAACATACTAGGATAGTGGTGAGAAGGCCTAAAAAAACTATGAGTTGGTCAATGGCTTGAGAGCATAACCATTGATGTGATAAATGATTTTTAATTCTTTATATTTGTCCTAAATGATAAGTAATATATTTTAATGACTGATTGGTATTTGGGTGATGTCTTTTCCAACTAGAGATTATTAGTGATGGTATCTCATCCACCTATGTTATATTGTGGTATCTCATCTTCCAGAAATGTGACTGATGATCAATAATTCACTATGAGGCTGATGTAGTGGTTGAACCTCACACCCTTTGAGATGTCATGTTAGTGGTATATAATCCACTAGAGGATTAATATTGGTGGTGCATCATCCACCTATGAGAGATGTTTTGGTGGTACATCATCCACCAGGATACTTATTGAAGTGGTTTTTGTGGTGCATTATCCACATGGGAATGAGTACTAATCCTATATTCTCCTCCCAAGGGTTGTTATAACTGGTGCCTTATCCACTTGTAAATTAATAATATTGTTACTTCATCCACCTATATATTTTTTATGGTGGTGCATCACCCACCCATGGATGTGATTTTAGTGGTGCATCATATTCCTATGGCATGTTGTTTTGATGTTGTGTCATTCACCTAAATTATATAACAATGGTATATAATACATATGATTATAAGTAGTGTTGGTATATCATCCACCTAGAGTTAGTGATTCCTTATTCACTAGGAGATTCCTTATTCACCCTTGGAATTAGACCATTGATGGATCGTTCAATTGGTTGGATAGTGAGGGTGATTCAATATTCACCTAGAATACTTGATGGCGATAAATCATTCATCCTTCCCACCATAAAAAGAGTGATACATTATTCATCCTTAATGTGTGTTCATACTTGAGTATATTATTTAATTTCAACATTGAATAAATTAGGTATTTCCACAAATGTTTTGTTAGTTGAGAAATATATGGGGTGATAAGTAATTTATTTAACTATTTTAATAGAATTCTATATCATGTATGCATGTGTATTTACTGGATTTATTAGGAACACTGTTGGTAGTGGCCTACTAGGTTGTACTCACACCCTGATAGGGATCCCTATTACTTTAATATACTTCATGTTTCATGAACTATGTAAGGTTAAGGGACCTTCTACTTTAGATGATTGAGGTAGGTTATATATTTAATTTTGCAAGACATGAATGGTTCAGATCAAAGGAGTAGTTTTGTGTCTGTCTCCATTAGTTTTGTTTACCTTTAGACCCATTTGTATATAACCAACCCTAGGGGATATTATTTATATTGTATAACCTAAATGAAATGTATAATAGCTCATTTTAATATAAAATGATTTTGATATTTACTATTGACAGTCATTTAGAAATGTTTCCTATCTTATAATCTTGTTATATTGGGATGAATACTTCTTGATATTTATTTTGCTATGATTTATTATCTATCTTTACCCAAGGGAATAATATCCAAACTTGTTATATGTTAATACTCATCACTATTCAACAACCTATAAAAAACGGGGAGCTGCACTTAAGGTACATATCACCTAGTTTGGTCATGAAATTAATGAACCAAACTAGGGATATTACAAAAGTGGTATCGAAGCCTATTATTTCTTTTATTTTTGTCTTACTATTTAGGATGTGGTAGATATGAGATAAGATGTTTCTGAATTTTGGTATGTATCTTGTTCCTTGGAGTAACTAAACCACATATAAGGTAAGTCTAAGTTTCCAAGGATGAGACTGTTGTTTTGTATTTTTCTTTTATAATTGGGTTACTTTTAGTGAATATCATACATTTTGGTATTGATTTATGATTAATTATATTTTTTTATTGATCTATGGTGATAATAGTGCATGATTTCATGCATCATTATTGGTACATAGGTATTACATAACATTCATATGCTTTCCTATGATTTATATTCTATTTAAATTTTAGGATTGGGTCATTTAAAGTCTTGATAATAACTTATACAGTGTTTTACTATATAACTTATTGGTTTCACTATACTTGACCAACCCATGATTTTTGACTTTTACTATGATATACTATTACTATAATTTGATCTAATGTGAGATTATAAATGAACCAATAATGGTTAGTTTTGGATAGAATCAATCCTAGATTTGTGAGACCCATGTGTCATAGGGTTTGTGTTTAAGGTAGAGTGAGATGTGCCTATTATTTCTTACTCTAAAATATGATATCTCAACCTATAATAGAAAAGTATTCTAATTTATGTTCTTGGAATTCTAGTTATATTACACCATAGTAACCACCCATTCAATGTTAAATGGATGGGGATGAGCATTCCCCACTAGAAGTGGAGCATGAGACACCTATTGGGCTTGTTACTCTCATCGATTAACAACTCATAGAGATTAATTTATAGGTGCTATAGTCCATGGGGAATTGGGCACTGAGAGTTTGGATGGCCAAGTTTGATATGAGTCATGGGTTCCAACTACATTATCCACCACTCTTTATAGTTGAGGGGAGGCCCTAGGTTTTTTAGTTCTAGATTGAGTCTCTATAAACTATGATTGATCATCTTGAGACACCCCAATAGGTAGGTGAAGATTTCCACCTATATTCTTTTAATACTAGAAACACACTATTGGGATGTTCTAGTCTTGAGAAACCATCATATGGGGTAGTCCTAAAAGGAAATTTAGTCATGATTGTTTAATAAGTTATTTCTAGAGACTATGTGGTCTAACAAATCTAGATATTTCATGCATTTGGTACAAGGGGGAATGCAAGTGATGGATGATTCCACCCGCTTTACTAATCTAATATAGTTTTCGCCTACACTGGTTGGTGATGAGACTGACATAGTCCATAATTTTGTGGATGGTCCAAGGCACTCTATATAGTTGTAGGAAAATATTTTATGATTGAAATGTCACAAACCAACCCATCGGGGCCTACCTAGCTGGTGGAAGGTTGAGTCACAACTACCCCAAGCCTACCTCCATAGGCCAGGGGATGGAGACTAGAACTGAAAGGCATAAATAACATGGTATGCCTTTTCCTAATGTACCTGTACGCACGCACCTAACCATATCTATGTATAAATGTAGAAGAATTAATATAAAAGATAGTAACATATAGAGTAACAAACATACATGTAAAAACCTCTAGGGAATACAAGAGTATGACAATGTAATATGAAAAGTAAAGGGGAAAAATACATGCCCAGCCAGAAAGATGCCCCAAACTAACGATAACTAGAGTAGTAAATGATGAGAAATCCCAACTCCAAATCTCCAAGCTTCGACCAACGTACGTGGTAAAATTTACATGAGTATACCCTACTCTCCTATGTAATCATCATCAACTTTTCCATCATCTTCGTAAGACATGACACATGCAAGAAAATATCATAAAAGGTTGAGTATATACATACATTGTAGGACCCCCTGAAAGTTGAAGGGGAAGAAATAGGAGACATGATACAAGTAGAAATATCAACCCATATTGAGAGAGAAATGGAATCCAATAATAGAGATACATATTTTCAGAAATGAAACCTATATGAGAGAGAAATGGGATCTCCATATCACAACCCAACCTAGGAAAATAGTCTTCCATCAGTTCCAAAGAGGCCCACCAACGATTCCTAGTATCTTGCGTGTATGTATAAAAAAGTATCCATTTAGATCCAAACTTCACCACTATGCTGTATAGTTTATGGGACACAATATCTTGGAAGAGGACACATACCCTGGTATAATTGGAGGGTTCCAATCAGTAGATAGAGGACCCACACCCTAGTCTGTCAAGGAGTTTCACTCTATAGGAAGAAGACCCATTTCCTGACACAACAGGAGGGTTACACTCAGTTGATAGAGAACTTATTAACTAGTCCTTTAGGGGGGTTCCACTCTATAGGTAGAGGACCCATGCCCTGGCACAGTAGGAGGGTTCCACTTAGTTGATAGATAGAGGACCCATGCCCTATCCCAGTAGGAGGGTTCCACTCTGTGGTTAGATATAGGACCCATGCCTTGTCTCAGTAGGATGGTTCCACTATAAAGGTAGAGGACCCATTCCCTAACACAGTATGAGGGTTCCACTCTGATGATCCTACCCGATCACAACCACCTTCGAGCACCGCCTAAATAATCATCACACTCAGAGCATCTCGAATCATATATCAAAATCCACCAAGAAGTCCACAATCATGATTTATGCTTAAAAAAAATCAAGATAAGCTACTCACAGGACAAAATATTATTTCAAACAAAGGAGATATGATAGGTAGAAGTTTCCTAAAAAATGAGGTAGACGATGTGTAAGGGGTTCACACGATGTGTAGCCCCACTCCTCTACCTAGTTGTATCCTCAAAAGTACAAAAATCACTCTCAATTTAGTACTACATAGGATGTATGGGTACCATATGATGTGTCTCGACCACTTGTGGATGAGCCGTGTTCTCCTAACCATGCTCGTGTACACTATCTATGTGCCAGCGTGTGCTTGATCATGTCTGTGTCTATGTAATCCTATAGTATATGACGGGTCTCCAACACCAAGTCACATGGAATGTGGGGGTCCCACATAGCATGTGATATTTAAATCACCTAAAAACCCTATCCTCCATAGTTGATTCACTACATGACGTGTGTTTATCAGACTACACACTATGTAGTCATGTTTTTCATAGAATTCCAGATATGCACTGTGTGTCTCAGATACATGCCCACCACCACAATATCCATTGTTTGACCACCAGAAAATAGTGTAAAATACATTCTTCCATTTATTATGGCCCTCCGTTGGCTGGAAATTAGAATCTGGATCACCTGTATGAATCCCACATGCTTCCAACGCATCTCCAGTACCGTTTCCATCTTCACTTCAGATCCCAGATCCAGAAATCCATCACCCAAATCCCACAATTCATCTCCATTCATTATTATATCTTCAAACCATCTATTTCATGAAAATATATCATGAATTTGAGGGTCTCGAACTCACCCATAAATGTTGAACCATGTCCCCATGGGCCAATGACAAATAATGCAAAGAACAGTGGGAGAAAAAACACAAAAAAGGTGAAAAAATAGTCATCCAAGATTTATTGGCCAAAGAATATAGATTGGGAATATCTGGGGTTATAAACATGGAACAACATATATAAATTGAACAAACCATTGAAATTTTATACATAGGATCATGAAAGGGATTAAATTTAAATGCAGATCAAAGAATAAAGAATTGATCATGCTCAATATTTTAATCATAATGAAGGAAACCATTGATGAAGAGTCCTACATCGATTCAGATTGACCATTGGTGAAGAATGTAGCTACCAATGATGGGGAAGATCTGTCTTATTTGTTATTCCTCGATTCACCTTGATCTAGTTGTCATTCAAGCACCCGATCTAAATCCACCAATGAATAATGGTGGAATACTCCTCTCAATGGTCCCAAGGTTATGAATATCACCCTATAAATGTGACTGATGATCAATAATTCACTATGAGGCTGATGTAGTGGTTGAACCTCACACACTTTGAGATTTCATGTTAGTGGTATATAATCTACTAGGGGATTAATATTGGTGGTTCATCATCCACCTATGCGAGATTTTTTGGTGGTACATCATTCACCCGGAGACTTATACTAGTTGAATACTGTCCACATATTGAAGTGGTTTTTGTGGTGCATTATCCATATTGGAATGAGTACTAGTCCTATATTCTCCTCCCAAGGGTTGTTATAACTGGTGCCTTATCCACTTGGAAATTAATAATAGTGTTACTTCATCCACCTATATATTTTTAATGGTGGTGCATCACCCACCCATGGATTTGATTTTAGTGGTGCATCATATTCCCATGGCTTGTTGTTTTGATGTTGTGTCATTCACCTAAATTATGTAAAAATGGTATAAAATACATCTGATTATAAGTAGTGTTTTTATATCATCCACCTAGAGCTGGTGATTCCTCATTAACTAGGATATGCCTTATTCACCCTTGGAATTAGACCATTGATGGATCGTTCAATTGGTTGGATAGTGAGGGTGATTAAATATTCACCTAGAATACTTGATGGCAATAAATCATTCATCCTTCCCACCATAAAAAGAGTGATACATTATTCATCCTTAAGGTGTGTTCATACTTGAGTATATTATTTAATTTCAACATTGTATAAAGTAGGTATTTCCACACATGTTTTGGTAGTTGGTAACTATATGGGGTGATAAGTAAATTATTTAACAATTTTAATAGAATTCTATATCATGCATGCATGTGTATTTACTGGACTTATTAGGAACACTGTTGGTAGTGGCCTACTAGGTTGTACTCACACCCTGATAGGGATCCCTAGTACTTGAATAGACTTCATGTTTTATGAACTATGTAAGGTTAAGGGACCTTCTACTTTATATGATTGAGGTAGGTTACAAATTTAATTTTGGAAGACATGAGTGGTTCAGATCATAGGAGTAGTTTTGTGTCTCTCTCCATTAGTTTTGTTTACCTTTAGACCCATTTGTTTATAACCTACCCTAGGGGATATTATTTATATTTTATGACCTTAATTAAATGTACAATAGCTCATTTTAATATAAAATGATTCTAATATTTACTATTGACAGTCATTTAGCAATGTTTCCTATCTTATACTCTTGTTATATTGGGATGACTACTTCTTGATATTTCTTCTGATATGCTTTATTATCTATCTTTACCCAAGGGAATAATATCCAAACTTGCTATATGTTAACCCTCATCACTATTCAACAACCTATAAAAAACGGGGAGCTTCACTTAAGGTACATATCACCTAGTTTGGTCATGAAATTGATGAACCAAACTAGGGATATTACAAAAGTGGTATCGAAGCCACTCATTTATTTTATTTTTGTCTTACTATTTAGGATGTGGTAGATATGAGATAAGATGTTACTGTATTTTGGTATGGATATTGTTCCTTGGAGTAACTAACCCACATATAAGGTAAGTCTAAGTTTCCAAGGATGAAACTATTGTTTTGTATTTTTCTTTTATAGTTGGGTTACTTTTAGTGAATATCATACATTTTGATATTGATTTATGATTAATTATATTTTTTCTTGATTTGTGGTGATAATAGTGCATTATTTCATGCATCATTATTGGTATATAGGTTTCACATAACATTCATATGCTTTCCTATGATTGATATTCTAGTTAAATTTTAGGATTAGGTCATTTAAAGTCTTGATAATAACTTATACAGTGTTTTACTATATAACTTATTGGTTTCACTATACTTGACCAACCCATGATTTTTGACTTTTACTATGATATACTATTACTATAATTTGATCTAATGTGATATTATAAATGAACCAATAATGGTTAGTTTTGGATAGAATCAATCCTAGATTTGTGAGACCCATGTGTCATAGGGTCTGTGTTTAAGGTAGAGTGATATGTGCCTATTATTTCTTACTCTAAACTATGATATCTCAAATTATAATAGAAAAGTATTATAATTTATTTTCTTGTAATTCTAGTGATATTACACCACATTAACCACTCATTGAATGTTAAATGGGTGGGGATGATCATTCCCCACTGGAAGTAGAGCATGAGACACCTATTGGGCTTGTTCCTCCTATCGATTAACAACTAATAGAGATTCATTTATAGGCGCTATAGTCCATGGGGAATTGGGAACTGAGAGTATGTATGAACAAGTTTGATATGAGTCATGAGTTCTAACTACATTATCCACCACTCTTTATAGGTGAGGGGATGTCCTAGTTTTTTTAGTTCTGGATTGAGTCTCTACAAACTATTCTTGATCATCTTGAGACACCCCAATAGGTAGGTGAATATTTACACCTATATTCTTTTAATACTATAAACATACTATTAGGATGTTCTAGTCCTGACAGACCATCATATGGGGCATTCCTAAAAGGAAATGTAGTCATTATTGTTCAATAATTTATTTCTAGAGACTATGTGGTCTAACAAATCTAGATATTTCATGCATTTGGTAAAAGGGGGAATGCAAGTTATGGATGATTCCACCTTCTTTACCAATCTAATATAGTTTTTGCCTACACAGGTTGGTGATGAGACTAACTTAGACAAGAATTTTGAGGATGGTCCAAGGCACTCTCTATAGTTGTAGGACAATATTTTATGATTGAAATGTCACAACCCAAACCATAGGGGCCTACCTAGCTGGTGGAAGGTTGATCCACAACTACCCCAAGACTACCTCCATAGGCCAGGGGATGGAGACCAGCACTGAAAGACATAAATAATATAAGATGCCTTTTCTTAATGTACCTGTACGCACACACCTAACCATATCTATGTATAAATGTATAGGAATTAATATAAAAGATAGTAACATATAGAGTAACAACCATACGTGTAACAACCTCTAGGGAATACAAGAGTACAACAGTGTAATATGAAAAGTAAAGGGGAAAAATACATGCCCAGCCATAAAGATGCCCCAACCTAACGATAACTAGAATAGTAAATGATGAGAAAGCCCAGCTTCAAATCTCAAAGCTTCGACCACCGTACGTGGTAAAATTTACATGAGTATCCCCTACTCTCCTATGTAATCATCATCGACTTTTCCATCATCTTCATAAGACATGAAACATGTGAGAAAATATCATAAAAGGTTGAGTATATACATACATTGTAGGACCCCCTGAAAATTTAAGGGGAATAAATAGGAGACATGATACAAGTAGAAATATCAACCCATATCAAGAGTGAAATGGAATCCAATAATAGAGATACATATTCTCATAAATTAAACCTATATGAGAGAGAAAGGGGATCTCCATATCACAACCCAACCTAGGAAAATAGTCTTCCATCAGTTCCAAAGAGGCCCACCAACGATTCCTAGCATCTTGCGTGTATGTATAAAGAAGTATCCATTTGGATCCACACTTCACCACTATGCTTCATAGTTTATGGGACACAATATATAGGAAGAGGATGCATACCCTGGTATAATAGGAGGGTTCCAATCAGTAGATAGAGGACCCACACCCTAGTCTGTCAAGGAGTTTCACTCTATAGGTAGAAGACCCATTTCCTGACACAGTAGGAGGGTTCCACTCAGTTGATAAAGAACCTATTCCCTATTCCTTTATGGGGGTTCCACTCTATAGGTAGAGGATCCATGCCCTGACATAGTAGGAGGGTTCAACTTAGTTGATAGATAGAGGACCCATGACCTATCCCAGTAGGAGGGTTCCACTCTGTGGTTAGATAGAGGACCCATGCCTTGTCTTAGTAGGATGGTTCCACTAAATAGGTAGAGGACCCATTCCCTAACACAATATAATGGTTACAAAATGTAGGTAGATATAGGATCCATTCCATGTCCCAGAAGGAGGGTTCCACTCTGATGATCCTACCTGATCACAACCATCGTCGAGCACCGCCTAAATAATCATCACACTCAGAGCATCTCGAATCATATATCAAAATCCACCAATAATTCCACAATCATGATTCATGCTTAAAATAAATCAAGATAAGCTACTCACGGGACACTATTATTTCAAACAAATAAGAAATGATAGGTAGAAGTTTCCTAAAAAAGGAGGCAGACGATGTGTAAGGGGTTCACACGACGTGTAGCCCAACTCCTCTGCCTATTTGTATCCTCACTAGTACACAAATCACTATCAATTTAGTACTACATAGGATGTATGGGTACCATATGACATGTCTCGGCCACTTGTGGATGAGCCGTGTTCTCCTAACCATGCTCGTGTACACTAGTTATGTGCCAGCGTGTGCTTGATCATGTCTGTGTCTATGTAATCCTATAGTATATGATGGGTATCCAACACCAAGTCACATGGAATGTGTGGGACCCACATAGCATGTGATATTTAAATCACCTAAAAACCCTATCCTCCATAGTTGATTCACTACACGATGTGTGTTTATCAGACTACACACTATGTAGTCAGGTTTTTCACAGAAATCCAGATCTTCTCTGTGTGTCTCAGATACATGCCCACCACCACAATATCCATTGTTTGACCACCATAAAATAGTGCAAAATACATTATACCATTTATTATGTCCCTCCATTGTCTGGAAATTAGAATCCGGATCACCTGTACGAAGCCCACATGCTTCCGACGCATCTCCCGTACCGTTTCCATATTTACTTCAGATCCCAGATCTAGAAATCCGTCACCCAAATCCCACAATTCATCCCCATTAATTATTATATATTCAAACCATATATTTCATGAAAATATATCATGAATATTAGGGTTCAATCATGCTCTAACTCACGAAGAAATTTTGAACCATGGTCCCATGGGCCAATGAAAAAGAATGCGAAGAACAGTGGGAGAAAAAACACAAAAAAGGTGAAAAAATAGTCATCCAAGTTTTATTTGACAAAGAATATAGATTGGGGATATCTGGGGTTATAAACATGGAACAACATAGATAAATTGAATAAACCATTTAAATTTGATACATAGGCTCATTAAAGGGATTAAATTTAAATGCAGATCAAAGAATAGAGAATTGATCATGCTCAATATTTTAATCATAATGAAGGATACCATTGATGAAGAGTCCTACCTCGATTCATATTGATCATTGGTGAAGAATGTAGCTACCAATTATGGGGAAGATCTATCTTATTTTTCTGTTCCTCAATTCACCTTGATCCAGTTGTCATTCAAGCACCCGATCTCAATCCACCAATGAAGAATGTTGGAATCCTCCTCTCAATGGTCCCAAGGCTATGAATATCACCCTATAAATTCACCATAAAAACATATTTATAGAGGTAAAACGTTTTAGGTCATTTAATGAATTAAATTAATTAATTAATTAATTAATTCACTTAATGTACTGTCCAATGACCGCTTTATCTGAATGTCCTATGCTGACTAATTTTAGATCGTGCCTAGGGTAAACCTCACACTCCTGATTCAACCATAGTATGAGATTATCGATTTGAGATCCTGTTCAGGATATATTCCATTATTTATGAAAAACTATTTATGCATGATATAAAATATATTTAATATTTTTATAAAATTAATTCTGAGTGCACTGGGCCTTGGAATTTCACATTTTCTCTGTGCCTGGCTCTGAAAATATTCCTCGATATATTTCAAAGTCTTAAAATTCAAAAAAAGTCTCTCTAAATTATTCCATCCTTTAATATTTTCATCCTAAAAAAGAAAAAAATAAACAAATAGGTGGGGATACTGAGCCCACATCTAGCTCTCCCACTCTCGGGAGCTCTCCTCATGATCCCATGCCGCCACAACACATGAACTAAGGGAATGGTCCATCCATGCAGGATCCTCTCATACCAATACTCAATCATCACCGAGTGCTCCATGAAAAAGGTTCCATCCTCGATGTCTAGATCTCCACAGTCAATAACATGCATGCGATTATGCACATATCTACTCAGCTGTGACACATGGAAGACATCGTGCACCTGTTCCAACTCTAGGGATGGGGTGAGGCAATAAAAAACCTTGAAAACCCTCTGTAAGATCTCGAATGGCCTGATGAAATTTGAGGATAACTTTTATTCCTGGCTGAATCTCTGTAATCCTCATCGTAGGGAGGCTATAAAGAAAATTTAGCCTCCCTTCTTGAACTCCAAGGGGCTATGATGTCGATATGCATAATATTTATGCCTTAACTGAGATTTCCTCATCCACTCACAGATCAACTAGACCTTCTTCATCATTTACTATACCATCTCCATCCCAATAAGAGATGCCTCACCGATCTCAGTCCAGCATAAGGGTGACCTGCATGGTCTCTCATATATGGACTCTAAAGTTTCCATGTCATTATTAGAGTGGTAGCTATTGTTATAAGAAAACTACACCAAGGGTAAGTGATCCTCCCATCCCCAAATTAAGTCTATTACGCAATCCATCAGCATATCCTCTAGCACTTGGATAGTATGCTCGGTCTTCCCATTTTTCTAGGGGTGAAAGGATGTGATCATCCTCATATGGGTCTTGAATACCTACTACAGGACTATACACAACCATGATGTAAACCATGAATCATAGTTAGATATAATCATCTAGGACACCCTATAAAGGCATATGATCTAATGCATGTACAACTGCCCCAAAATCTCCACCAAACTCTTCTCCCTGTTAACAAGGAAGTGCGCTAACTTCGTAAGTTGGTCAACTATCACCCAGATGGTGTGATGGACTCTAACTTCCCAAGGAATCCCTTTCATAAAGTCTATGTATATTATATACCATTTCTACTCTAGGATCCCAAGAGGATACAACAAAATTGCTGGAACCTAGTGCCCATACTTCACCTACTAACATGCGAGGCACCGAGAGACAAACTCGGCCATGCTACGCCTCATGAAAGCCCACCAAAACATCTGATGAAGGTATCTATACATATTTCCCAAAACAGGATATACAACCAAGGTAGAGGTGTGAAAATCCTTTATCACATCCTCTCACATCGTGATCAGGACCACCGTCTATCCTTAAAACAAGATGACATGATTCCCTCCTTCAAAAAATACATATGCTAAATCTCTTGAGGATATCTGGTTAGGTAGGACCTCATAGGTTATATCTCCTGATTGAGACTCTCTCACACGTTGGATAAGTGGAGGAGCCAAAAAAATTGACTGAAGAAAATATATACCCTCCTCCTCTACCAGGGTTAGCTGTAATGAAGTTAACTACTCAGAAGCCTCCTCCACCAATTGAACCTGGGACTTCCTGCTAAGGGAATCTACCACCACATTTACCTTCCTAGGAGTATAGAATATATCAAATTAATAGTACTATAAGAACTTCAACTAGTGACTATATATTAGGTTTAGGTCTCTCTGCATGAAGACATACCTGATACTCTGATGGCCTGAGTAAACAAAAAAGAGCTCTCCTAGAAGATAGTACCTCCACATACTCAGAGCAAAGACTACCATTTCCAAATCTTGGTCATGAGACATGTAGTTTTTCTCATGGGGTCTCAACTATGTAAACCCATATGTAATAACTTCCCACCTCTACATCAACATGAAATTAAGGCCATCTCCAGAGGCATCACAATATACTACGTAATCCATAACCTCCCTTGGTAGTCTCAAAATAGGATCCCTCATCATACTCATCCTTAACTTCTCAAAAGATCTAATACACTACTTAATATAGGTAAAAGAACACCCTTTCCAATTTAGGGTGGTAAAAATGGATACAATATTAGAGAAGTATTTTATGAACCTCCTATAGTACCCCACTAAGAAAAGAAAATTCCGCACCTCTTACACACTTTTGGGTGGTTCCTAAGAAAGAATTGTATTAATATTCACCAGGTCCAAAATTGATCCATGCTTAGAAATGATATTCCCTAAAAATAGAACCTTTTGGATACAGAACTAGAACATTGATAGATTACCATAAATCTTGTGCTCCTGAAGAAAGTCTAGGATTATCATCAAGTGCTATGTATACTCCTCTTACACAGAGTATATCAGTATGTCATCAATGAAGACAACAAAAAAATGATCTAAGTACTTACGGAATATCTGGTTCATCAAATCCATAAACATAGCAGGAGAATTTGTAACACCGAAATGCATCACTAGGAAGTCATAGTTTCTACAATGACATCGTAATTCCAACTTCAAAGTATCATCCCTGAAAACTCTAAACTGGTGGTATCAGAACCTGTGATCGATCTTTGAGAACCATCTCACGCCATGAAACTAATCAAAGTGGTCATTAATCCTTAGAAATGGAAAATTTTTCTTTATTGCAGACTAGTTCAGGAAATGATAATCCACAAAAATTCACAATCTCTCATCCTCCCTTTTCACAAACAACACCAGAACTTCCTAGTGGGACACATTGGGTCGCATGAAACCCTTCTCTTAAAGGTCCTCCAACTACACCCTTATCTTCCAGAGCTTGATTGAGGATATTAGATATGCCATAAAATATATCTAAGAAATCCCAAGGTTCAAGTCAATGAAAAAAATCTATCTTCCACCTTAGAGGTAGTCCCACAAGATCTTCAGGGAATATGTCCATATAATTCTCTATGACCGAAGGAATCTAGATGCCTGAAGAACCCACTACACCAAGGACCAAACTCACCAACTGATGGGTGATGGGTTGAAACTTCCTGATCACAAGACCTAATCACTACACTATGATACCTCTCTCACCCACAAAGGATAATCTTGTCCCATTAGTTCAAAGGAATATGACTCATCCATGCTGACAATCGATTTGGGACCGGACCATGGAAAACTAGTCCATACCCAAGATGAAGTTATATGGACTCATTTTTATGATCAAGAGGTCCCATGAGAACATCTACCCTCCAAGAGATAGATCACACTACCGATAGATAAATGATATCAAAGAAGTGTTCCTCGTAGGAATCTCAAGGAAAATCTATTGTGACAAATTCTCAACTGGGAGCTACAACTCTCACACTAAGAGTAAAGGGATGAAGTAGTGACTCAAAATTGTGTCTACTTGTACTGAAGTGAGAGTGTAATAAATATAGATCATACCTATAATCATTTCATGAGTTTCCAGGTCATAAGCCTCCATAACTTGCAACTGCCCATGGCCCTAACCGCTAGCTCCTTAAAGCTGACACGGGACACCTGGTGGTGGTAGTGTATGGAGAACACAATTTCTTCAACCAACCACATATCCTACTACTAGATTCCCACCATCACCTCTTCCAGCTCTGCCTCTCTGGGTGAAACCCTTTCCTCACCTGGGAGTTCCATGATCACAGCGCTGCCTCTGCCATGGTGATACATCTGCTATCTGACTGACCTCCTCTACATATTGGGTTGGGAAATCACATGACACGTGACCTTTCTTGTCACATTTATAAAATCACCCCTCTCTGAGATTACCTGTTCCTCTTCATGGTCCCTATTACATACGACCACATGTCTGAGTATGGTTATGATAAGATTTCCTACACCGAGATCCTGCCGACTAGCTCCTGCTAGATACTATAGACGACTCAGCCATATGACACCCACCACTAGATCTATCTACATGGCATCCCATAGATAAGAAGATCTCCATCAAGAGTGACCTATATAACATTCCAACATATGTGGGAATTCACAAGGGTACCACACTAGAAAAAATATCTCCATAGTGACCCTTCTCAAAATTTGTTACTGAAAGTAGCCACATTTAATCATGTAAAAGGAGAAACATGTGAGGATAGTGAACCTCGCAGCATACTCATCAAATGTCATACCTCTCTACTGTAAATCTAGAATCTCTTGAATCTAAACTGAGTGTAGGAATATGGGTAATAATCCTCACAAAAAAATGATAGAATTCAGTCCTGAGAGTGTCAACTCATCATGAATCTATGTGACTAGACTCCACTAGCACCTAGATAATATATAGAAAAGAACGAACTCTAGAAAAACCTTCTGATTAGTTGGTGTTCACAAATAATTTTGAGAACCTAGATCACTGATTCTAGCTAATCCTCCACTGCTTGGGGTTTTAGGTCACTGTAGAGTCTCAACATCCTTTGGTGATAGAACTCATAGAGTGATCTAATCCTACTAAAATCCTAATCCTACTATGCTAGTATAATATACTTCTTGATAGGCGGGGGTGCTTCTACATACTAATATAGTGGAAAGATCTCATGTGATGGACCCTAAACTAGGCCTCATCACTGATCAGATTGTTATTAGGACTATGAATCGGTAACCTGGATGGATGTCTTCGTAGAGGCATCCTAAAAATTTAATCAAGACGTACCATGGTCAAATGAGAATATATATATAGGGGATATGACTCTAGAAGAACTGTCAAAATACTAAATCCTATATGATGCATGTATCAATGTTCCCTAAAACCAATGTATTGGTATTTAGAGTAAACAAATAGGTAGTCAGGGTCTGGGTGAATGGATATGTCAGTCTTTGTACCAAAAATGGGTTCCCTAACATAAAATATGCACTCAAGAAACTTTGACCCAATTTACCTAAGTTACCAACCAAACCCCACAAGGGAACATAACTCTAAACATCGTCTCAAGGTTGAACTAGCTCTGATACAAATCTGTCATGAACTGACCCACCATAGACCACCTAGCTAATGGAAGGCCAAGCCGTAACTACCCCAAGCCCACCTCCATATTCTAGGGGCTAGTGACCAGTACCAAAATACATAACTAATATGGTAGGCCTTTGCCTAATGTACCTTTATGCACACTCCCAACCATCTATGTACAGAAATAAAGAGGAATTAATATAAAATACAGTAACATATAGAGTAACAACCATGCATGTAGCAAACTCTAGGGAATAAAATAGTACTAAAACATAATATGAAAAGTAAAGAGGCAAAATATATGCCCATTTATAAATATTTCCCAACATGAAAATAACCATAAAAGTAAATTCTGGGAGAGCCCAGCTCCAAATCTTCAAGACCTGACTACCATATGTGGTTAAATGCACCTGAGTATCCCCTATGATCCTTTGTAATCTCTTTCAACTTGTCCGTTGTCTATATAAGACACAACATATGTGGGAAAATCCCATGTAAGGGTGAGTATATACATACCCATAAATACACCTAGAAATCTTAAGGGGAAGCAATAAGAGACACAATATAAGTAGATAGCTAAAACCATAACAAGAGAGAAATGAAATCAAAAAACAAAGATACATATGCTCATAAATGAATCCCATATGAGAGAGAAAGGGGATATCTATCTCACAAACCAGCCTAGGAAAAGAGTCTTCCATTGGCTCCAAAGAGGTCCACCAACAATGCCCAACATCTCGCATGTTTGTCCACTGAAGTATCCATGTGGAACCACACCTTGCCGATATGCTGCATAGTCAAGGGGACACAATATCTAGGTAGAGGAACCCTACCCCGATACAACATGAGGGTTTCACTTAGTTGATATAGGACCCAGGACCTAGTCCACCAGGGGGTTTCACTCTGTAGGTAGAGGACCCATGTCCTAACATAGTAGGAGGGTTCCACTCAATAGATAGAGGAACTATTCCCTAGTTTTTCAGGGGGTTCCACTCTATAGGTAGAGGAACCATTCCTTAAAACTATAGGAGGGTTCTACTCAGTAGGTAAATAGAGGACCCATGCCCTTTCCTAGCAAGAGGGTTCCACTATGTGGATAGATAAAGGACCCATTCCCAGTCCCAGTAGGAGGGTTCCACTCTGTAGGTAGATAACCCATGACCTGACATAGTAGGAGGGTTCTACTCTATAGGAAGATAGAGGACCCATGCCCTGTCCTAGTAGGAAGGTTCCACTTTGATGATCCTGCTTGATCACTGCCATCATCGAGCATCGCCTAAATAAGCATCACACTCAGAGTATCTCACATCGTATCTCAAAATCCACCACAAAGTACACCATCATGTTCTATATGAAAAAAATCAGGATAGACAACTCTAAAACCAAAATTCATGTCCAAATGAAGGAGATAAAATAGGTATAATTTTCCTAAAAAAGGAGGTACATGGTGAGTAAGGGGTCCACATGACATGCGGTCCCACTCCTCTACCTAAACATGTCCTCTCTATCACATATATCACTATCAATTTAGTACTACAAGACATTTATGGGTACCACATGGTGTGTCTCATCCACCTGGTGCTAAGCCATGTTCTCCTAGATGTTCCCACGTACGTTGGCCATGTACTAGTACACAACATGTTCCTAGATGTTTCCATGTCTATTTTCTCCTAGATTACATGTTGGGTTGTCAGAATCGAGTCACACAATGTGTGGGGGTCCCACACCACATGTGATTTTTAACTCACCCAAAATCCCTAGTCATTATAGATGGGTCTCTACATGATGTGTGTTCATTAGACTACATACAATGTAGTTCAGTTTTTCAAAAAAATATAGATATGCTATGTGAATCTCAGATCTATGTCTGTTTCCACAATTTCTACCATTTTACCACTAAACAATGGTGGAAAACACCTTTGACCATCTATTCTGGACCTTCGTTCGCTAGAAATTAGAATTCGTATTGCTCGTATGAAGCCTAGATGCTTCTGACGCATCTCCCATTCTGTAACCATCTCTGATTCAAATCCTGAATCTACAAAGCGATCACCTACATACCTCTATTCATCCTTAGATCATAAAAACATCCATCACACACAAATATTTTATGAGTCTGGGGGTTTGATCATGCCTGAACCTACCCAGCAATGTTGAACCGTGGCCTCATGGGACAATGCTGAAGAACATAAATAACAGTGAGGTAAAATAATAAAAATAAAGGTGAAACAATAATTGGCCAAGTTTTATTAGACAAATAATATATATTTGGTATATATGGGGTGTAAAACATGGAATAATGGGGATAAATTGAATATATAATTGAAATTAGATACACAGGCTCATGCAAGGGATTTAATTTAAATGCATATAAATGAATAAAGAATTGATCATGATCAATATTATAATTATAAGGACTGAAACCAAAGATGATGAATCCTACCTCTATTAGAATCGATAATTTGTGAAGAACACAACTTCCAATTATGGGGAATATCTATTGCGTTTACTGCACCTCAATTCGCCTTGATCAGGTTGTCGTTCAATCACCCAATAAGAATCCGCCAACAAAGAACGATGAAATCCTATTATCAATAGTCCTAGGGTTATGCATCTAACCTTATAGATTATCCATAATAGTGTATTTATAGAGGTAAAACTTTTTAGGACATTCAATGAATTAAATAAATAAATAAATAAATAAATTCACTTAACATACCTGCCAACAACCTTTTTATCCGAACATCCCACACCGACCAACTTTAGGACATGCCTAGGGTAAACCGTATGCTCCAGATTAAACTTTGGTCTCAGATTTTGGATTTGAGAATCCATTTAGGAGATATTCCATTATTTATGAAAAATAATTCATTCGTTATATAAAATAATTTAATATTTTTATACAATTAATTCTGGGTGCATCGGGCCTTGAAATCACGCACCATCTCATTGTCTGGATTCAAAAATATTCCTTGATATATTTTAAAGTATTATAAGGAAAAATAAGAGTATGTATATACATACTTGTTAGAGGTTTTGAATCAGGATCTAATTATAGATTGAAACTAGACTGAGGGTAGATTATTTAGGCAACATACTTCCTTTTCTAGGGTTGGAAGTTTGTTATCAGGTGGAAAGAAGCAAATATTTGAGGATTCTCACCTAGTTAGAAACATGTAAAGAAACTAGGGTAATTTATTTTTTATTTATCTAAGTGATTGATCCTTGGTTGAGTGGTATTAGTATAGGAAACATGGAATATTTTTCTTAACTATGATAGAAAACCAAAGTTATGTCACTCTTATAGGGATATGAGGAACCTAAAGAGGTACATTGTCATAACAATATGTTTGGATAGAGGGAAAATATTTAGTTAGACCTAGGGTTTAGGGTTAGGTATAGGATCAAACAAAAAATAGATAAGTTGGGTATCCTTTTTAATTTTTGGTTATGTAGGAGATTTTGGTACCTAGGGATATGGGTAGCAGTGTCAACAAGGTGATGTCCATTTAGGGTGTTAGGGAGCATGGGTTTGGGGCCAGGGTTCAAGCCAACTTCATGTAATTGATAATACTCCTACTATATAGGGTGGGAATCCATATATAGTATGAGGTATGAATATTATTTGATCAACCCTATCACCCATTTAATTTTATATGGGTGCATCAAACTCATTCATATCTTCTCAGTGAGCCAGTGGTTTGGGTATTTTTGTATAGTATTTTTTTAGAGTGATTTATATTAATATTCCATTAGGGGTGAAATTATAGGATTTCCAAAGAATTATAGATTATGTTATAATGATCATTAGATATAAGATTCTATATTGTTTCTTCATATTGGAGATGTGTGGTTTCAATGTGATCTATAAGATGGATTGGTTAACTCGTTATCTAGAACACATCAACTACTATCATAGATGTGTATCTTTCATGTCTATAATGGGTGAATGTTATACCTACATCAGTGAGTGGGATACTCCAAAAATATACTTAAGATATGGAAATTTATAACTATGGAGATCATGACCTAGCTGGCTAGCATTTCCATGAGAGATGAGGAGATGTGTTAAATGGTCTTTCCTCCTGCCATTGACTAGTTTTTAGATGCGTTTCAAAGGGTTTCTTAAGATTTCTACCCAATCATGATATTGAGTTTACAATTGAGTTTATTACACATATAGATCTCATATATATTATTACTTATAGGATTTAGCCTGAAAATATTTATTAAATGAATTCTCAACTTTAAAATCCGAAGGGAAAAGGGTTTATTCACCTAATAATGCCCCCTTGGGGTGATCATGTGTTGTTCTCCAAGAAGATGAGTGAATCATTTCATTTTGTGTGGATCACCAGAGTCTGAACTAGGGGATGAATAAGAATCAATATCCTCTTACTCTTATTGATGACTTATTTAATTAGTTAAGAGGATCTAGGTGTTTTTACAAGATTGAATTGAGGTTAGGCTATTATTAGTTGAGGCTAAGGCCTTTTGATATAATGTGTATTACTTTTAAGAGTAGGTTTAACCTTTATGAATCTTATATAATTCCATTTGGTCTGATGAATGTGTCAGTGGTATTTATATCCTTGATGAATAGATTCTTCCATCAATATCTAGATTCCTTCATGGTGGTATTGTTTGATGATACTTTGGTGTATGTTCATTCGAGGGAGGAGAATCACCACCATATGAATATTTTTTTGAGTACACCAAGGGAGCATCAACTATATTCCAAGCTCTTAAAGTGTTAGTTCTAGATTAATAAGGTGTGATTCTTGATGCACATGGTATCTGAGGTACTTAATACCAATGGACCTAGAGAAGGTTGAGAAATTGATTTCTTGGGATCATACCAAGAATATATTCAAGATTCATATATTTTGAGTTTTATTAGGTTACCACTATATATTTATCTAAAACTTCTCTTATTTAGTAGTGATAATGATGGCCCTTACCAAGAAGGGGGTGAATTTCTTGTGGTTAGACTCTTATGAGAGATACATTCAAGATATGAAAGGTATATTTATGTCTATTCCAATCCCGAACTTACCTGAGGTGGGTAATTAGTATACATTGTATTGTGATTCCTTAGAAGTCAGTCTTGGGGCAGTTCTATTACAGGGTGGGTGAGTGGTCACTTATGGGCACAGGCAGCCAAGGTCACATAAGAACAACTACTTGATTCATAATATATATTTTTTATAGGTAGTATATATGATAATATGTTTGGATCACTAATTTCTAGGTGGAATATTCATAGTGTATACAAACCATAAGATCTTGGCATATATATTTTCTCAGAGGGATCTAAACCTTTAACGGAGAAGGTGGGTCAAGTACCTACAATTGTTTGATTTTGAGATGGAAAATTATGAAAACCTAGGTAATCATAGAAATAATTCAAACTTATGATTTATAAGTACTCATTTTTATGGATTTATATTCATCATAGTTTTATAAATGAATTTATATATTTTTTCAATCGAAAAAGTAACAGTTTTATTTAAATAAATTGTTTTTCCATGTATTACATGATTTTAACTAAAAGACAAATTTATAAATTTCTTAATTTTAATTTTATAAAACGAATTAATTTTTTTATTAATAATACTTATTTTATATATTGTTTATTTTTTTGGGATTTTTTAGAAAAGATTTATTTTTTAGGTGAATAGTGAAAAGATCGATTTTTATTAAAATTGTCATTTATTTTCAAGTATTAAAAATTCCCCATTATATTTTTTATTTGGTTTAAAGTGAAATTAGTACAATTTTACTAAAAATAATCTAATAAATTCCATATTAATCAAATTATACATGATTTTGGTATAAAATCATTTTTATGCTTAAAAATGGATATTTTCCAAAAAACTGTTTTCATTATGGTATGTGTATTTATATTAAAATTAATTTTTACCACATTATTAAATTGAATATGGTAAAATTGATTTAATTTTTTTAATTTTTAGGTTAAAATTTGGTTATAATTCAAATTTCATTTTTGGTCATTATGAAAAGTAACCTTGGTAAAACTTTGTCACCACGGTAATTGTTAAAAGATTTAACAAAGGGGTTAAAATTAAGAGATATGGTATAAAATATCATAAAAATTGTTTTAAATTTTATTATATGAGTGTATTGATAACCATAATCATTCTATATTTTAAATATTTCAATTTTTTTCCACTTTCCTTTGAGAATACATATATTATATTTAAATGTTTTAAGTATTTACAAGTGCGCCACTCCCCTAACTTATAAAAGGGAACCTACCCACCTAAATTATTTACACACTTTGAGAAATTTGTATCACAATATCCTTGACCAAATTACTCCCCAATATTTCTCTACATATCCTAGAGGTTGTGGTCTCACCAAAAGACTAACCTAATAAGGCTTAAAGTTTAAGCCAAATGAGGTTTTCCAAAGAAGAGGTATAATTCTTAACCGAGTGTTTCATGTTTATTTATTCTTCTACCCACTTAAAATATTATTTAACCATGTTGATATAATATAATAAGTATCTTCCATATACTAAAATTTTATATTTTTTATGACACAAACCTTTTTCATATACTTTTCCATCTATTCTAAAATAATAATATCGCTCATGCGTATGTGTGGACTACCATCTTCACGAAGCGATTTGATTCATTTTTCATTTACAGCTCACAAGGATGATCATAAGGATGAAAATAATGAATAAATATAAAATTTATAACATATTTATGATTATATAAAAGTAAAATATTATCTAATTTATTTCTTTTAAACCCAATATAAAAACAAAAACGTTATTCATGTGTACGTACGAACTACCATATCCATTAAATAACATGATTAATTTTTCATGGCCACATTAAATGGTTTATTTTAAAAGTTTATTTAATGTATAGATATGATGACTATAATTTTTTTAATATTATTTATGTAATGGAACCATAACCCCTATAACAACATTCATTGCACCGATGTTGTTTTGAGGTTATAAACCAAACAACCCCAAAATATCCAATGTGAACTTAACCATTTTAGTAACTAAATAGAACATTAAAATAAATTAAATAAAGGGAATAATGATAATTTATTAAAAATTAAAAATTTCCTTAATAAAGTAAATAAATAATATAATTACCCCCTCATTCGGCTATGGTGGTGAGGCGGGTAGGGGTTTGGGGCCTAGTCATAGGTTCAAGTCCTCAAGCCAGCAGTTTCTTGCCATTTGTGTTGTTGTATCGTGTTACACTTTCATAGTTTTAACCCACATTTTAAATAACTAATATAATTATATTTTTTCAGGAGCTAGGTAACGTATATATCTTGATGAGACTTAAGGTACATGACTTTATTTTAAAAAAATTATTTTAGAGTTTTACTTACAGCTCTTTTTCTTCCATATCAAGTTTATTTTAAATTTTTCAAGAATGTTATTATTTATTATAACAGGTTTATAAAGATAATTTTAGACTATATATTACTTTATTTACAATGGTTTAAAAATCAACCTTTCCAACGTTTTTTGTATGGGTTATTTTTAACTTTTTACAAAAGTGAAAAAAGAATGGTTTTTTAACATATATGGCTTGACCGCATTTTACCACCATTATTGATGTTATTATTTATTAAGATTTATAGAAAAGTTAAAATTATTTTTCATATTATATCACATTACCATTATTCAAGGGATTTTTCTATTTTATGAGTTTTCAAAGAAAAATGATATTTCTTCTTATGATTATGTGAAAATGAAAAGTGTTTCTTATGGGTTCAAATGTGTTTTTCAAGGGGTTAATGATGAAAATGTGTAAGATTAATTTTTTTGTTCATGATGTGGTAATTTATAATTATGTATAATTATGAGTGATCCTGATATGTATCATGATGATGGGTGAGACTAATATATCTCTCCAATGCATTGAGTAATGATTTAGTCTTTGAAGGAAAAAAATGAGGTAGATAACTTGGTTGGTTATTACTATAAAATCAACTAGGATTCATTTGTTATGACATGGGTTAAACATGAGTAAACATGGGTTATGAATATAATTATATAATATAACCATATTATTCTTTAAAAAATGTTTTTATGTAAATTGTTGGATTTCATGAGGTAAGAAAATTCTATAAACTTTTAAGGGTGAAAGGTATTTTTTAAAAGAAATGTTTTCATGAGTTTCCATATGGAAAAATATTCCTTCATGGTTTTACTATGCTTAATAATGGTTTATTAAATGTATTATTTATAAAATGTTTATTTTTATATGTGGAAATATTTTTTATGTGCTCAACTTTTTATTGGGAAAAAAGTAAAAAATTTCATAGATTTTTATGTTTTCACTAGAATAATGAGATTCCTTTATTTTTATATACCTTGCTAAGAATTTTGTGCTCATACTACATTTTCAAATATTTTCAAAAGATATAAGGATGAGTAGGAACTATATAAAGGTCAAAATTTCCTCTTTGGGATCATCTTAAAAGAATAAAAAGTTTCTTGAATGAAACAAGGTTGTACACTTAAAGCCATGATTTTGTGAAAAATAATATAAATTTTATAGAAGTGCCCACTTTTAATGTAATTTTTTTTCCTAATTCTATAAAAATACAAACCTAAAAGATCATAGTAATGTAAAAATGTGTAATCCTTTATATTAAACTCATATTTATGGGTTGTTAAAGTAATGAGTCATTATGATTACATCCCTGGGAAAGGAAATGACATGGACAATGCATTGAGTAGGAATACTTAGGCATAATAAGTGAATGTGTATAGTAGATAGTGGTAGATAATAAACCTATTTATTGAGATGTATTTTAACATTTAGGAGTATCTAGTTAGAGTAACCTTAAAATCTTTTATTATTTATTCCTCACTCCTTTAAAGGGTGTTTCCTTGAGATTAGGGAGAATATATATGGTGAAGAGCCATAACCTAATTTTTCCCTAGATACTGACAGGGTCCTTTATACATAGGGTCATGTGGTAGTCCCTATGATCATGTGTGAGGAGATTATATGAAATTCACATTCCTTAAGATGATAAGTTCACATAGGGATTACTAAGATGTATCATGACATCTGAAGGCAACATTAATGGCTCGAGATAAAGGACATAAAAAGGTTTGTTTTATGATTATTTACCTATTATTATGTGAAGGATGAGTATCTGTGACCCAAAAATCTTCTTAAATATTTACCGTTTACCAAGTGGAAGTTGGTTTATGTGGCTATTTCTGATTCCCCTCATGACCATGAAGTTTTTAGTTGATACATACCTGCTTTCCAAAGGCATGTTGTCACAGGGATATACCGAAAATGATTTAGGTTGCACATTGGTCAAGAGGATAGGATGTTGGATCAATCATTTATGGTTTTTATACCCAGTATGGAACCCTCTCAACGATTTAATATGTATTCTTGAATCCTTCCTAATAATACTATCACTATTGGTTACCTTCATGTAAGTGATTGATCAAAAACATGAATTCTACTTGTGATTTTATTATGGTTAAAAGGAACATAATTGGGAACTCTAGAATTTATCACCATCTAGGTAGATGGTAGGTGTTCTGGAGTTGGGATCAGGACCATGAGAGGGGATTCATATATAACCCTATGAATGGAATTAGAACATAAATAGTTTAGTTCCACTTAGCGAGAAACATCGTATCTTTTAAGGTCATATGACAAGGAACATGGTGGTGACTTCTAAGGTCACACAACCACAATTAAGTGAAGTTCCTTTTAAGTCCATGCATCCATGACCTATTGAAGTTAATTTTTAGGTCATGTGTTTGGGACCAATGGGGTGTTGATATTGAACCTCAGTGAGGCATCCTACATATCTTAGTTAATATAAATCAAATCCCATCTAGTTTGTGTTGCATAGTTTTAACATTGCCTGACATGACATGTTTATGTAGTTTAATGTCATGTAGAAAGGATGATGGTTTTATGAAATGGGTGAAAATAAGATATTTAAAGAGGCTTACACATGGGTGAACCTTTTTGGTTCTTCTTATTTATTGAAAACTAAACAGGAGATGGAATAGTTATACTCACAGAGGATATGCCCCATTAAGGAAGAGAGACTCAAAGGGGATATGTACCATTTAGGAAGAGTTATATATTACATTATATTGGAGGCCCATATATGGATATCCACTTCATATATGTTAGTAACAATGTAAGAAAGAAAACTGGATTCTTGAGGAATATGGATCGATGAGGATGAGTTGGAGCTTACAAATAGGAGGTTTATATGTATTCAACTTGGTAGGTGACTTAGGTGAAGGTAGGTTTTGGGTATTGCACTGGATTATAGGCCTATATGGTTGGATCATTGATCAGACCAAATACATGTGATTTTTAATGAAGATATGATTTGGGACTGCATACAATAAGAGGCCCATATGGATTTCTGGATCATTGAGTGGATGAAAGGGGACCACTTGATGCTGGGGCTCATAGGATTTATGATATAGGATAGCTAGGATGATAATCTTAAGCCAAGAGAGGTATATTTGGTATCCTAATAATAAGAACCATCATTATCAAGGTTACATATAATTGTAAACACCTTGAGGGCCCTATCTATTAGGAAGGAAAACTAAGAAAGATCCATTATCAAAGGAATACATGATCGATGGTGCGTATGCTAATATAAATAGGCTAGTCATGTATCCCAATAGGCTATTATAATGGGATATTTTATGCTTTGGCCTTGGTGAAAAGAAACCAATGAGTCCTTTTGGATAAATTCATCCTAGGTAGGTGAACTGAGTGAAGGAAGGGGTAAAAAGAAGCCCAGACTACCCATAATAGCGTTACTTCATGAAATAAACTACCATAATCCAAATATTTCATGGTTTAAGACAATTAATAAGAGGATAATATATACTCAAGGACCTAAAATTTCACATAAAATTAGATTCTTATATGATTAGATATGGTTCCCTATTGTAATACCTCATGTTCGGATGAGTTATGAATTTTAGGTAAATATGAATTTTCAACTAGTGGGATATTCATTTTGAGAACTAGAACTTGGATTGGATTTATGAGCATAAAAACATACTAAAATGGTGTTTTATAACAAGGTTTAAGGCTTGGGTTATGACCTAGGAGTTTGGGTGAGTTTCAGAGGAGTACTTGGGACTGAACTGCTAAAACATAAACCTTCAGACTATTCATTACATGAACATGGAATTCACACCATGAATATGTTTCATGGGTGTTCCAGGGGAATTTAGGGTGTGTATGAGTATTTTGAGAGATTTTCCTAAAATTTTATAGTGTGACGCCAATCGTCACACCATGAAAGTGTCCCAACATGTTTTTAATTTTTAAGGGGTCTCAATCCTCCTTTCTTATTCAGATGAGTGGAATGAATGGGACCGAATGACCCCCTTCCTCCTTCCACTAGTTATCCTTTGTTCTTGGATATTTTTAAGGTGATTTCACAATAGATGAAAGGTATGGAATCCATCCACTCCCTATGTATTATTTTCCCTAATTTTTTATTGATTTTGGAATTATTTGGTTTATGAATAAAATGATGATTTAGTTGAAGGACAATAAAATAATTCAATTTTTATGGGGATTTCATACTGCTTGTGTAGAGGGTGTATCGAGATGATATCCTCATTTCATTGTTCATTGTTTCATCAAAGGTATTCTACTTCATGGATTTATCTTTGGGATTTATTTAAAACTAAATTTATTCAATTATTTAATTAGTGGTGTAGGTTTGATATTTGACTCGATATGGGTTCGGGGGTGTGATAGGGATAGAATACACCCTGTTTATTAAGGATTCAATGATTGTTGGACACCTAGTGAGTTTTCATCATTTATTCAAATTTTTGAACAAATAGTTTATTAAATTATAAAATTTTGGTTATAATTAGTTATGATTCATTAGCATGAGGTAAGTTTCATAGAGTGAGGGTGGTGACTGTTGGAGGTGAGATGGGATTGAGTGAGCATGGTCAGTGAGCTGATGGACTGTGAACAAAATAAAAAGGCTTCTGGATGATTTAGGTGGTACTTGTTACTTTACCTATGGTTTAATGCATGTTGATTATGATTTATGACATGCATATTCATGTCAATGAAGGTTTTAACAATTTTTAATAAATTAATTGAAGTGTTTAATTTAAATTGAATGTTTAATTTAAATGTTAATCATTAATTGAACTGAACATGTACTAACTCCATGAGGATCCTTAGGAATTGACTATATTGCCTAAACCGCTGATAGTTGAGGCCTTGTATATTCTTGTATTCCATGAGATGTTTGGACCCCTAGGGTTTTAGCTAAATTAAAAGGATGTAATGAACTGACCCTAATATAGGATCCATAGACACCTCCTTATATAGGAGAGTGGGGAATTTTGATAATTTTCCTGAGTAGGCCATGTGTGAAACTTGATATTCCTTATAGACTTTGGTCTAATTGATATGATTGTGGGTTGAATGATCATTCCCCATGAGTTCATGATCACCAGGTAGATGAGACCTGGGTAGTTGGATGATGGGTTTGATGTTTAGATCAACCTAGGATGACTTGGAAAAGAAGATAGTCATGAGGCCATCACCCTTGTGATACTTTCATAGGAGGTCAATGAGTCCTCAATGTGGCTTGGAATTGATGAGGAATTTTATTCTCTTCGATATACGAGTGTTAACTGGATATGCATGTTTGAGATAAGAGGACCTATAAAGGGTTTCTTAGATATAATGAAACTTAGGATGCCCTAGTAAGTTCCCTTGTTAGGTTATTGACCCTAGTGATAGGTTGTGCATGAGAAATGGCTTGTGAGGATCATGGGTGTCACCTTAGAACCAGTATTGATGATGTGAACCTTATATGGATATAGAGACCATTACATGTCATTCCATTGAGAGGTCAACCTTGTCATGTAAGACATGCTCGGGTAGATGGCCAGCCCCAATGAGATGTCACACAAGGAAGTGATGCCCTATAAAATGAATCTATAGAAATGGGATACCTTGGATGAAATATTTGGATCTGTATTTCATGCATGATGAATATGGAACCTCACTTCCTAAGTTTTTACGATGATGCTTGATATTTTGGAACGTTAAGTGTGATGCCCCTTGGGGTCAGTAATGACACCTGATATTTTTGGAATTCCAAGGGTGATACCCCTTAGGTTTTATAATTATTCTTGATGAATATTGATTGCCTAGGTCCATCCCCTTAAGAATTAGATTTGATCCTGAAAATTTTGAAATGATGAGGGTGATTCCCCTTGGGTTCGATGATGAAACCCAATATATTGGAATGTTAGAGATGACACCCATTGGGTTCGATAAAGATGCTCTATGACTATTTATCTCCTAGTATTACCTATTTGGGATTGTTTTAGAGTACAATGAATTATAACACCAAGGGTGACACCCTTTGGGTTCAACAGTATTGATTGATTATTTAGATAACCTAGGGTCTACTCCTTGGGATCAATAGTTATGCCTTATACCATGGAGAGCCTAGGATTATCTCCCAGGGGATTTCATATTTTTCTTATTTATATGGAACGATCATGTGACATGAACATATACACTCTTAAACTAGATGAAATAGGTGCAGTTTATCGAGGTTATGTACCTAGGGATCAATGTTAGTTTATCTACTTATTTATTTATTTCAAAAGTCATTTATTTATTCAAATCATGTCACATGCACATATTAATACATTTATGATTATGTAAGTGACTATTTTGGTGGTTACCTAATGAGTTATATACTTAAACCTTACTCAGGAATCCACTAAACTTGGGTAGATGAGCATCCCTCACTTGTTGTTGGTTTAGGTTGGGTTAAGGTTAGGAATTATCAATCGTGTTAACTTGGGTATATAAATGGAACTTAGAATGAGGTATGTCTTAGTGATTTAGTAGATCCTATTTTGTATTTTATTTATTTTTTACACTCTATATATGTGATTGACATAGTGGATGATTTTTCTTGTATATTTTTATGACTGGTTTTCATTTTTTATATCCTATTCACTTTATTTATTATTTTTGAATACTATGATATGTATGATTCTAGATTATTTATTTATTATTGAACACTCTGATATGAAGGTATATTCTCCCCATGGAACCTCCTTATACCCCAAATGATATTTAGAATCCTAATGTATATGGGAGGTATGCTTCAGGTCACATGGTGAACCAGGTTGGGGCACCAATCAAGTGGCCTCCAGACCGATGTGTTACAAAATAGTATCAAATGGATTTTTTATTTGTCTTACCATTTGGGATATGGTAGATATAGAACATAATGATGTGTCAAACCTTGTTATGTAACTTGGAATGGTGTGTCATGAAAACCATTTCCAATAGGAAATCCAGGTTACTAGGGGTTTGAGATTGATGTTCTTAGCTTGTGTTGTTATGTTCATTATTGATTTTCACTTCATGTGACACACATAATGTCTGATATTGATGATGTATTGTTGGATTTTTGGCTCTTGGAACATATATTCAAGAGCTTTATCATGCATCATGATTTGGAATGTAGGATTCACATGACATATATGCCTACTAGTGTGTGATTTTTATCAATTATGATAGAGGTTTCAACTGTTTAAAGTGTAAAAACAAAATTCATATAGAATTTTACCATATCAGTTCTTGGTGTCATTCTACTCAGCTAGAACAATATATATATATATATATATATATATATATATATTATTTTCTAATGGTAGGTCATGTTGACCTATGGTGAGATGCTCAATGATGAGGATGATGATGCAGTCCCATGTGCATAGGAGGTGCAGTGACCCTAGTAGGTCGACATGAGCATTGGATTATATTATGATAAACCCCTTATCGGTTGTTATTATTTTCTAGGTTTAGTTAATTATGGTTCCAGTAATAACCTATATTATTTTTTCATATATATATTAGAATGACACTCTACTTAACCAAACCATGTGACTGTGGTTCACTAGATATAGATCATCATCAGGCGATTCCAGTTATATGTGTATGCATTTGTGATGTGACCAGATCCTCTAGGGAGTAGTCTGATGTGCATATTCTTAGTGAGTGTGGGTTCCATAGGAGTGGGTCAGTGCAAGAACTTGATGCCTTATCATTAGACCCTTTGTGAGTTTTTATACGATAGTTTTAGATATTCAAAGTGTCAATAACAACCTATATGGTGTTTTCCTATATATCTTGGAATGAAATTATATATAAAAAACATCATGTTTATGGTTATTTTACATAGATCATTTATATAAATTCCATTTTTATACAAATGATTACTGTTGATTTGTGATTCTTGAGGGAGTAGTCCTATAGGTGGATGCGTGGTGAGAATCAATGCCTTAGTGGGCCGATGACTTGGCATGAGGTAATTTATATATGTATTGGTATGGGATCTATGAGTGGGGGGTTGGGAACATTTTATTCTATAATTTTTTCATGGTGGGATCATGGATGATGCCTTGTGGTATGTGACCAACTTTTGGACTAGGTGGGAGACCTAGAGACCTTTAGTTTTGAATTAGACTTTAGTGAGTCAGTTCCTAGTGTGTTATGAGGGAAAACCATGTGAGAGGTTATCCTAAGAATGTGAAAACCCTAAAGGGTTTTTAGAAAAGGGAACATTGTATGACTTGGACTTCTTGTAAGGAAATCATCTTGAGTGCTTGTGATTTTTGGGTATTGAAGCAAGTTTTCGAGGGCATGTCCAGTTGAGTACCTGACCCGGTGAACCCTGGATGTGCTTCAGGAGTAAGGTGAAAGCATGGGTATATGTTTTTGGTTTTAGTATAGTGTCAGATGGTGGATGATCATGTGGTTAATCTTGGCAAAGTTGAGGTACCCAATTTTGAAGATGAGGATCGTGGGTGATTAGGATGGATAAGATTGACATTCCCTTGAGCATGGTTAGTGGTTTAGGAATTTGAGACTTGATTCTATGATGTGGTATTCACAGAGTTTCGAGTCATGTTTTATGATCTATCATAGTGTAAGTGTGTGAACCTTGGGTTTTGATGAGATTGCGGTAGCACATATTGAATTCCAGTAATGCTATTGAGTTTGGAATTGGTGAGTGTTCATGTGAAAGCCAAGGATCGATGGAAGATGATGTGACTCTTGAGGGAATATCAAGCTGGAGTTTTGAATGAGTATTTGATATGTCCCTTCATGGAAGAGGTAAAATTGGAATTGGATCAGGTGTTGTAATAAAAATGATTTAGGAATTGATCACGCTTAGGTATTGATAGGATGGTGAGAGTAGACCGAGAGGAGTGACATGCATTTAACTATGATCAAACCTAAAAAGGTTGAGATATAGAGCAGTTTGAGGGTGTGAACCTTGTTTTTAATTGGTTTTTGGAACATGTTGAATGGAAACATTACCATGATATGGGAACATGTAGTAAATTTACAGCACTCGAGTATGAAAGAGCTTGTCCATGATAGTCGTTATGTTTGGTGATGGAAAGGGCGAGGGCTATGGATGATGGGAGTTTGGATGCTTTAGGCGATGATAACGATACTACTATAGCGGGGGGAATCATATAAATTGTGGGTAAATTACCTTAGTGTTGGAAGGGTTGGGATGTGGGGAGACCGATCATTAGATGGTCAAGCAGACACCATAGTACCAGTGTGCGATAAGATCTGATATGATCTAGTTCCTTGATGAATACTAGATTCAAGATTCATATGGCATGTTGGATATATTTGGTGAATTGGAACAAATATTAGGGTGATATCAGTGTGGATCAAGGGTTATTTAGGGGGTAAAACACTATTTAATGACATGGTTTAGGGGTTAAACCTATTTTGTTGTATGGTTAATGGGGTGAATCATGTGATAAAAATGAAATGAATGTGTCATTTAATGGTGAAAATGATTAGAATGAATGGGAAGATGATTCCATGGTTCAAGGAATGATCAAGACCCTACATGTGAGGGTTTTCAATGGAAATACTAGGATAAAGTTAGGTGTTTCTGTTGAGGATACGTCAGTGGGTGTGACCGGGAATTTTGAGTATAGTAGGATGGAGGAGGTCCAAATGGTTTTATATTTGAGGTTAGACATGGTGAGAGGGAAATCGTGTTGGGAGAATTGTATGGGATGTGGATGGAAGGTCTAAAGACCACTAAGGGCACATTTAAGTAGGTTGTTTTGATGGTGAGGAGCACCATGTATTAGAATTTATTATTATGAGCTAAAGCTTATGGTCGATAGTACCATAAGACAGATGATGAGTTGGTTGATAACACAATGGTATCTTAGGATAGATGAGTGTTATGGAGAACAATGAAGATTTTTTAGGATGGTTACAAGTGGTGGATCAGTTTTGGATGAATTAATTAGATCATGTCTAGATTTGTTCAGTAGAATATTTTTTGACATTCCATAATAGAACACCACTATTTGAGCATGGTCTGGAGACCCAAGTAGGTCAGTTTTTTTAGTTTAATGGTTGAAAATAATTATTAGGGATGAGAAATTTTATGGTGGAGATATTGTAATACTCCATGCCATGATAGGTTTTGAATTATGAGGAAATTTAAATTTTCAACTAGTGGGTAGTTTTTTTTTGAAAACTAAAATTGGGACTATATTTCGTTGAATTGCAATATATTAAAATGTTGTTTTCTGATGGGGTTTAAGGCTCGGGTGATGACCCAGGAGTTTAGGTGAGTACTAGAGGAGTAGAAGGGGGCCTAGGATATTAAAATTGTAGCAGTAGGCCATTTATAGTGTGAATAAGTCATTAAAACTATTAATATGTTTTATGGGGCATATTGGGGGGATTTAGGGCATGAAAGAGGGGTTTGGGAGCTTGGCCCGAAATTTCATTGTGTGACGCCTACTGTCGCACCATAAAAGTGTAACAATTTTTTTTAAATTTTAAAGGGGATTGAACCTCCTTTATTCTTTGGATGAGTGTAACACATAGGACTGACTGAACCCCTTCCCCCTTCCCCTTGTTCTCCTCTATTCTTGACCATTCTTGAGGAAATTTTATGGTGAATGCAAGGTATGGACTTCATCCTCTCCCACCATCTTCTTTTCCCTCATTTTTTTTCTAATCTCAACATTTTTGGTTTAGGGATAAAATGGATATTTTACCAAAGGATGGTGAAATGTTCCATTTTCAATGGGGGTTTCACACTATTTTCAAGAGATCATTCTGAGATGATGTATACCGATCTCTGTTCTTTGTTTCATCAAAGGTACACTACACCATAGATTTTTATTTAGTTTTTCTTTAAAAATAAATTTATCTATTGATTTAATTTGCATCATGGGTTGGGGATTTTACCCAGTATGGTTTTAGGGGTGTACTAAAGATTTCCAACACCCCATTTCTCTAGGATTCAAAAATCATGGGATGACCGTTGGGTTTTAATCATTTATAAATTTTTTTAATAAATTATTTATTTAATTATTAAATATTAGTTATAATTAATTGAGATTT
Source organism: Viscum album (assembly GCA_963277665.1). Classification (NCBI taxonomy): domain Eukaryota; kingdom Viridiplantae; phylum Streptophyta; class Magnoliopsida; order Santalales; family Viscaceae; genus Viscum; species Viscum album. The sequence continues at coordinate 1,680,762,423 of OY728125.1, forward strand.
CTTGGCATGAGATAGGTTCCCTAGATTGTGGAAGGTGACTATTGGAGGTGATATGGGCTTGAGGGAGCCTGGGAAGTATGTTATCGGGTTTTGAACAAAGTGGAAATAGTTTAGGGATGAGGTAGAATGTCCTTGTTACTTTCCCTGTGGTGTAATTCATGTTGATTATGATGTATGAGATGCACAGTCACACCACTAAATGTGATGAACAATTTTCATAAATTAATTTAAGTGTTTAATTTTAATTGAATGTTTATTTAAATTTCAAGACTTATGTGAATTGAACAAGTGCCAAATCCATGTGGGAACTTAGGAACTATATGGATTGCCTCAATAATTAATGGAAAAGGCATTGTCTATGCTTGTATTCAATGTGACATTTGAACCTTAAGGTTGTTAGTGAAATTACCATAATTTAATGAACTAGCCTAAGTATAGGATCTATAAAAACCTCCTTATAGAGGAGAGTAGGGAATTAGGATAGTTGGCATGAGTAGGCCGTGCGAGAACCTTTTGATTCCTTAGACCCTTTGGGATTGTTTAGATGAGTTTGGGATGAGTAATCCTTCTCCACTAGTGCATGAGAACTATGTGGATGAGCCTTGGGTAGTTTGATGATGAGTCAGATGTTCGGACTGACCTATAATGACTTGGAAAGAAGGACAGGACTGAGGCCATCACCCTTGTGATACTATACTATGAGGCTAGTGATTCCTTGATGAGGATTGACATTATCGATGCAAATTCTACCCTCTAAGTGATGGTTGTTAACCTAGGATGTGTGTTTGAGATAAGTGGACCCATCAAGGGTGTCCTAGATATAATTTAACCTAGGGGAACCTAGTAAGTACCCTTCTGAGGCTATTAACCCTAGTGAGTGGGTGTGCATGAGAAATGAATAGTGAGGATCATATGAGTCACCTTAGAACCTAGATCGATGATATGAACCTTATATGTCCATAGTGACCATTACATGACACACCCTTGGGAGATCAACTTTATCATGAGAGAAGGGATCAAGAAGATTAGAAACCATGATGAGATGTCACAAGAGGAAGTTCTACCATCTGAGATGTATTTACATACATGGGATACTTTGGATAATCTCTTTGGATCCAACCTTTATGTCTGATGAATATGGAATTATCATGATAACTTCATGAGGTTTTGAAAATGATGCTTGATATTTTTGAAAGCTAAGGGTGATACTTATTGGGTTTGATGATGATTCCTAATGACTATTTATTTCCTAGGGTCATACACCTAGGAGTTAGCTTGGATCTTGATGCTATTAAAATGCTAAGGGTGATTCCCCTTGGGTTCTTCAATGACGCCTCATATCTTGTAATGCCATGGGTGATACCCCTGGGGTTCAACTATAAAACCTCATTCCTAATGATTGACTAATATTACCTCCCATGGATTGTATTATAGCATGATGACTTGGAACACCAAGGGTGATACCCATTGTGTTATATAGTATTTCCTGATTATTTAGATTTCTTAGGGTCACCCCCTAGGGAACAACAGTTATGAATGATACTATAGACCACCTATGATGATATTATATGGGTAGGATTATTCACCTTATTTGGTTGGCATGGTTATGTGACATGCTCAGAGGCATTCCAATACTAGACAAAGTAGGTACTGTCGATTGGAGTCATGGGATCGAAGATCAAGAATTATTTATTTATTTCAATAGCCATTTATTTATTCATATCATTCCACATGAACACATCACTGCATTGTAGGTTATGTATGGGACCATGTTGGTGATGACCTAATATGTTCTGTACTCACACCCTTCTTGGGTGGTCACTATAATTGCGAACCTAATAATCACTCACTTGTTATAGGTTTAGGGTAGTATGAGGCCAGTAATGATCGATCAGGTTAGCTCGGGAATGTACATGGTACTTGGGATGAGGTATGGATTAGTGATGTAGTGGAGCCTATTTTTTATTTTATTTCTTTTGTACACTCTCTATATATGTGACCAGACCAGTGGATGATTTCCCTTGTATTCTTGTATGAATGAATTTAATTTTATTATAACATGTTTAGTTTATTTATTATTTTTGTGTACTCTGATATATATGATTATTGGTTATTTATTTATGATTATACACTTTGATATGGGGGTATAATCTCCCCATAGAACCTTCTTAGACCCTTACTGTTAGTCGGTAGCCTCTGGCATATAGGGAGGCCTCCTGAGGTCACATGGAAAACTGGGTTGGGACACCAGTCAAGTGGCATCAATACCATGGATTTAAAAATAAATTCAGTGTCTAAATGATTTAATCATGAAGTACTTTACATGAGTATCCCTATATGAAGGAATCACATGGGAGTCCTTAGTAAAGGAGTTATGCATGGTCCCCATGAAGGTCTTATACAGGAGGAAAATTATCATATAAATGTTTAGTTATTATCTTTCCCCTTCTCTATAACTCTAACTTGGTAAGTTACATAGGGTTTATTTTAAGGATTTCACAAAGGAATTTCACCCCAATTGAAATGATTCCTTTTAAACTTTGTACCATATAATAAATGATCTCGTTGAAGTTTTTGATCTTGAAGATTCAAATCCTAACTAGCAATCCTTTGATGTGGAAGTTTGTGATGGGTATTAATGGGAAATATATCACAACCACTTTCCTAGGATACATAGTCTCATATAAAGTTCATGACTGTGAAGGATTTATGCGACCGTGGAGAATCATCAACCCGCCTCATCAAGGCAACACCCCCCTATGAAGTTGTTTTGTATTTATGATGGATCATCATCATTACAAGATAAAGGGACTCTAAAATATGGATATGTTTTGTGGCTTTAAAGGATATCCATATCGATGTCATAAATAATGACCAAACAAAAGAATCTTACATGTAAACTAAGAAAGTGTGATTTCCATTTATAAAGAGAGGTCTATTTAAGAAGAATTTATGTGATTGAAGAGGATTTATGTGGCTGTAAAGAAGTTAAATATTGATTCCACAAAGGATATACTCCTACGAATGATAATATTTCATTTAGGGAAAATTTTTCTTTGCGATATTTTTCTTCTAATCTTCTCTTGTAGTGGAAATCAATTATTTTATAGGCATAAAAAAATGCCCCCTCAAAATTGGATCCAATCAAAATAAAGAAGATTTATTTATGAGGAGAACACCACATCCTATATATGTTTCATGTGGTGTATATAAAATTCATCACTTCCCCTATATATAGATAAATAAGGCCCTTTATTCAAATTTTATGGCTCATCGAAGCTTCCTCTCATCATAGAATAGTTCTTTTCATTTTCGAGTCATAGATGAATTGATTCATGAATGAAAATCCTCATGAATAGAGTTCTTTGTGAATAGAATCTCTATGAATGAAACTCATTAAAAACATGAATAATAAGGTAAAAATATAATAGTTTTTTGAATTTTCTCCACCGTGAAGTATTTATGCAGCTTTCATAATTTTATGCAGCATAAACTTCTCATAATATTTATATGAAAATTTTTACTTTTCCATTTTTTTGTTTCTAACTGATTCTTTCCAAAATATGAATGCCCTTATATCATAAAAAATGACCCTAGAATAGAATTTGTGAGATTTGTTTTGTGAATAAAATAGAGATGATTAATGTCATTGAAGCTATTCAATGTCATTTTGTCCTCCCTAAACAACTGTTAGTCTTAGAGATGATGGGGGTAGGCCTCCAAGATTACAAGGTATCATAAAGGATACCCATATATAGATTTGGGATACATAGTGATGTACCCATAACTACACCATGACCAGTGAATCAACCAAGAATTTGGATCAATCATTATCGTGAACTATCCCAAGACAATGTTTCAGTGATGAGATGCTTCATCTGATAGGATGATCATAAATTAAGCTATATTTTTGGGCATACCCCTCTAAATGTAAAAGAAGGAAAAAACATCCCAGAGCCTGAGGTTCATATTTATTCATCTATTTTGAATAATACACCACTAACCAAATATTAGTGTGGGATTTATGCTAGGATATTCAACCCTAGGTGCCTTTAATATAGACTTGGGCAGGACTTTCTGGGTGTGGCAAAACTACACTGAGTTCAGGTAGGAACTCAAAGCAGTTGGGCTATATGAAGCGGTCTAGGTGTCATAGTCAATATACCACCACAATAATAATATTATCCTAGACATGACCAAAATCAATGAACAAATTCAAATCAAGGCACCCATCGGTCCAACAAGAGATAAACGGCTGGATGATGGGTGTCAGCAGTTCCATCCCTCATTCGAGGATACCCGGCCAGTAGTACAAGAAACCTCATTGCATCCAAATGAAATAAAACAGATTTCAAATCCCTTAGAAACACCTAAAACCTATCAACCAACCAGATCCACAAACAATAGTTCATTGAAATAGACAAAAAATCACAAAACAGGCCAAACCACACCTGATTCATCATTAATCAGCTTCTTCATCTATCAACCAATGCCAAATTACCAATGAAAATAGTGACGACACAGAACAACCAAAGTCAGTCACAAATCCTCCAACTGCAGAAGTACCCAAAGACCAACATCGTGTCCGGAAAGCACCACACTGATCTCCAACCACAATAACAGAGAGGAAACCAAACCGATGCCAAAACTCCTATCTTCGCCACTCGAGTAAGTCATCAAATGAACGACTTATAGTGATTGACCACCACCTAAAAACCGAATCTCTGTCATGCACATAATCCACCGCACACAAGCATCAAACCATCCAGGGGTTCTGGATCTAGAGAGAACCAAGGAAGAAGAATCATAGTAAAGCATCACCCAAATCCCATGCCATCGTATTGCCTGCAGGATTACAGGAAGAAACCCCATCTCGGAACCTTCGAGTCATGTCAGAGGAGTCAGATCTGGGTATATATGAAAAAATGGGGGTGTAAACACCACCAAACCATCGCTCTCCTGCCTTTCACCCTCCAATTCTAGGATACATGTATAATGAATTTATTCCCTAGATTTCTATTTGGGACAATGTAGAGAGGAAGGACCCTTAGCTTGCAAGGGAGATGCTCTAACTAGTGAGGAATGACATGGGTGAGGATCTTCACTCCCTATATCGACATCCCCTTCAGTATCTAAGATGATATTTGCATCCTTTTGAATGAACAAGATCTAAGGACAAGGAGATCTTAGAGCCTCCCAACCTCAAAAACTCATGATCTTCCCAATGAAAATAGGTTGATATTAGAAGAAATCCCCGATGCATGATTCACACACCAGGGTAATGTTTTTGGCCTTTATGATGGTAACTCAATTGGAAAGCTTCATGTAGATCAACCTGGACGTGTCACTATCAGCCAAACTGTATCAGTATTTTAAACATAAATGTAGGGGTAAATCCCTATTTAATATAATAACCCATATAAAAATCAACCTATAATTACATGATCTATAAAAGGGTTGCACATTATTACATTTTCAAGATATTTTAGGTTTATAGTTTTATAGAATTAGGAAAACCATTACACAACATAATGGACATTTCCATAAAGTTTAAATTTTTCCCACAAAAACAGGTTCCTATGTTTACACTTATATTTCATTCATGAAACTTTTTATTTATTCAGAATGTGTCACCATTAACGTTGATATAATCCCTACAAATCATTAATAACTTTGATTTTTTTTAAATGTGGGATGAGAAAAACAAAGCTCAGTAATGGACATAAAAAGAATGGAAACCCGTTATTCCTTTTGAAAATCAAGAAAACCCATAAAGAAATCTGCCTTTTTACATAATAAAATTATAATTCAAAATAATACTTACTTACTCATGAAATCAAATTCAAAGACTATTTTTTCATAATTTTTTTAAGAAATTATAAAGAAAAAATCCTAATCATTAAAGTTACTTAGAAAAAACATGACAACTCATAAAAAAAACCTTTCACATTTATAAGATCACAATATTGAATTTATTCATGAGTTCATTTTTTTAACTTATGAAGTAAGAATTTTTCATTAAAAACCCATAGTAAAAATTGAAAAACTATGTAGGTATCTTGTGGCATTATTTTTAAATTCACTCTTAAAGGAACCCTTAAAAATGAATAAACATCCTAGTTAATTCCAACATATCTTTTAGGAGTAACTTAATTCCCATTAACTCTTCCATTTTACCTAATGAATTAGAGAGATATATTGGGATCACCTGTTTTCAGATCTATATTAGGATCACCTGTTATCATATAAAATTTCCAATAACCATATCATGAATAAAACACATAAAATTTTATATTTCCATCATAAAATCTCATAAAATATTCTTTTCAACACATATGCCGAAGCACTTTTTGGATTTATATAAAAATAATGATAAAATAAATTTTCTTTAAAAACTCTTAAAATAAAAATTTCCCAGAAGAAGGGAAATGATATTTTATTTGAAAACCATGAGAACTTTTAGATTAAACATGAAAATTAATAACTATTATGATAGTGGTAAAATTTGATCACATAGTAAACATTAACAAAAACCTTTTTTTCACTTTGGTAAAAAAGATTCAAAAGTTAATCATATAAAAAACATTTGAAAAGATTATTTTTAATAATTTATAAATAAAGTAAAAGGTATTATGAAATTATTTTATTAAAAATTTAAGTATATATAAAATTTTCATAAAATAATTTTGAGAACATGGACATTTTGTAAAAAGAGTTTAAAATATTTAAAACAACATTTTAAAGAAAAATCCCTTACAAATTCAGTAATTTTTTTATAAAAAGAACATTAAAGGAGAAAAATTGAAAATAATTTTAAAAAAAATTTAATTTCAATAAATTAATTATAAAATAGATAAATATGGCATTATATTCCCCACAAAAAAGAAAACATGTGTTAAAAATGGCATAAGTATCAATAAAAGGAAATTGAGACGAGAAATCCCTTACCTCGTCTCTTGTATCACCACATACGACCATTAATTTCCTAAATGATAAAATTTTATTAATTTTATAATTTATTAATACAATTTTATGGGTTATTCCCTTATAATAATCCCTTTTATTTCATTTATTATTATTCCTTATATACTTAATAAATCGGTTATGTATATGTTGGATGTTTTGAGGTCACTTGGTTTATAACCTTAAAATAAAATTGGTGTGTTGATCATGGTCAAAGAGGTCATGGTTCCATTATATAAATAGTATTAAAAATGTTATAATTATCATTTTTATACATTAGATACACTTTAATAACCATTCATTTAAGGTGGTAATAAAAAATGAGTCACATCACTTCGCGGAGGTGGTAGTCTACACGTACGCATGAGAGACGTTATCATTTTATAAAGGATAGAAGGGTGAGGATATAAGTAATATATTATATTTCTAGAATAATAATAATATCATAAAAATATTATATATTCATTAATTATATCTTTATAACCATATATATGAGGTGGTGATGGAAAAAACATCGTTTCATAGAGACGGTGGTCCTCACACACACACGAGCGATATTTTCATTTACCATAGGATGGAAAAGGAGATAAAAAAGGGCTGTAAAATATATATAATAACATTTAATTATATTTTATATACTTATTTTATTATATAATATTGGTTAGTATAGGTTTAAAATTGGTAGAATAAGAAATAAACATGAAAGAACATAGTTAAGAGTTATACCTCTTCCATAGAAAACCACCACTAGCTTACACCTTAATCCTTATAGGTTGATCTTTTGTAGAGACCATAACCTCTAAGACATGGGTAAGGAATTTAATAATTTATTTGGGTAGTAATTTTACGATATATAGTTCTCAAAGGTTTTGAATAAGTGTGGAGAGGAGGTTACCTTTTATAAGTGTGGGGAGTGACACATTTGTAAAGATCCTTAACTTTTAAATATTATAAATGTCTTACTGATCATAAAATTACACTAAATAAAACCAATTTCAAATATAAATTGGTAAAGGTTGAAATAAAATAATCTAATAACAATTAAGATAATATTTTGTGACCTTATCACTTAGTTTTACCATAATTAATCTGTTTTACCCTTTACCGTGGTTATTATTTTTTACCATGGTAACTATTTGTTATGAATAAAAAATAAAATTATAATAATTAATAAATTTAAACCACAAAATTTAAAATATGAAATATTTTTTTTATTATTCAATTTTTATAATTTTGAGAAATTAATTTTAATATAAGCATGCAAAATGCAATGCAAAAATAGTTTTTTTAGAAAAATGCATTTTTAAGCTTAAAAATGAATTTATATCAAAATAAATTATAATTATAATTAATATGGAATTAATTGTATTATTTTTATTAAAATTAGAATAATTTTACTTTTAAACAAATCCAAAATAGAATTGTATTTTTTAAATACTTGAAAAAATGACAGTATTTATAAAAACCGGCATTTTCACTACTCATCAAAAAATAAAAATTTTCAGGAAAATAGAAAAAATTCACCCGAAAAATTATTTGATACGATGATATCAAAAATAAAGTTCATTTACTAAAATTAAATTTCTAAAATTTAGAACTTTTACTTTTAAATAAATCTTTATAATTCATGGAAAACAATTAAATTATAATAAAACTATTTATTTTTCGATTGAAGAATTACTTAAAATTATTATGTTGAAAAATGACTCCATAAAATATAATGATGAATATTAATAATAAATGTAATTAATTTATTATTAAAATTACTTGGGTTGTCACATTTTGACTCATTGGTCCCTTCCAGGTATTATGGGGCTGGATCATAACCCATATAGGTGGTTACAAGTCTATCAATGACCAAATATTCCTAGATTCTTGATTTAGGAATTTTATCAAGATCATAGGTAGATTTAGGAAACTTCCAATTGATTACTAAGATACAATAAATATTCTAAACTACTACAAATAGTTCATATTTTTTCCATACCTAGTCCCGACTAGTGACATTACCGACAACCTGATTGGAAGCCACATACAACATACATACTTGATATATTTGAGAGAGGGCGTGATGGAAACTAGGATTGATGTGGAGACTATATATAAGGAGTACATATAATAGATATTTGGGTTATAATTGTTCTATATTCAGAAGAAGTTTCCTAATCCTCCTCAAAGATAATGATCTGGATGACATCCCATAATTACAAGACACTTATGGATAATACTCACCCAGGAGGAGACAAAAATTTGAGTCACTCTCTCACTAGTCTATGATTCAATCAGGTTAGTAACTGAATATTTTGAGGCCTAGATTCATTTATATCAGGGTGGGAATAAATTTTATATGGTGCCTTAATTCGAGGGTCTAATAAAAATTGAAGGTAGAGAAGAAAATTGGAAACCGATATAGGTAGGAAGACCCCATAAAATACCTAAAATAAGAAATACTCCACTGAAACAGATGCCTAGGAAATAGGTAGGGAAATTATACCCTCCTCCCTCAATGGGGGATGGTGTGGCTCTTCTAGTTCCTATATCGACTGAAACATGATTACCTAGAGTTTGTAGGGAGTGGGATTCTTATAAAATCACCTTATCCATGATGTAGATTTGAGATTCCCTCTAGGTAAATGAAGTTTTTTTTGATGAAGTTTGAGAAGTAAAACACACCCATTAATATTTCCCATAAGAGTTAAACTGACTAAGTGGAAGCCTACATTTAGGAACTCAAATCCATGATTCACTCACATAAATTCAAGATCTTTTAGTTGAGTTTCATATTTGGACTGATTTAGCCTGGGCTAAGTGATGATGAGAATGATTATGATGAAGGAGGTGATGATGAGGGACCTCTAGAGGCACAACATCCCACTAAAAAAAAAGAAGATGGTTATAATTTCCCCTAGGAAGAGGTAAAATGTTCTCCCACTCAAACTTAATATGCTATTTTTAGTTTAATCAGTAATTATTTATTTTTCTTTTGTAGGAGTTTATAGGGTTCCAATAATTCATCACATATATGGAGTATTCAGTCGGAGTAATGATGATCAGACTAGGTGATTACTCGGGTGATAAGTTCAAAAAATAATGTTCTCCTAACTTGAAAACATTGCTCTTAGTGGTGGAATATCATCCTTTGGGGGTCTTCCCAATAAAACTTCCATTTGTTCCTGCTACAAATCTGTCTTTTGAGGAGATCCAGAATCATGAGTGGGAACTATTTCTAAAGTTCAAACTTCACATCAAATCAATAAGAAAATGTTATAACTACACTATTTCCTCTTTATTAACCTTTTTGATTCCATACTAATCCATTAGAATATTTTTTGACACTGAGATGAGATTTGTGGGTTCCATACACCTATAAGGAACCCTGACCAAATCAGTGGCTGACAAAGCCCAAGAAAGTCTAGAATCAAATCTCAACCTAAATGTGTCAGTTAATATGATATCTCATATAAGACCAGTAGATGAACTTATGGATGATGATAATATGGTAATATATTCTAAATATACACATTAATCAATGTTAACCTTCATATGTAGACCTTTAGAACATGATTGGGTCATAAATGCCTTTTGAGCTTATGAATCCACTATATGGAATAGTGATTTCAGAGGTGGAACCTATTTAACAATGTCCTGTGTAGGGATTGTCATAGGAAAACACTTATTATCCACCTTTCAGTGAGGTGATTATATTAAAACAATTTGACGTTATAGTGAATAAATTTGAGTATCCAAAACTCCTATTATTTGGTATTCTAGCATATTTCTGACCAATAATTTTTGGATATTTATTTTTAAACCCTTTCTTCAGTCCATGGAAGATCAAGGAGTTATTACTTTGGTGCATGAGTTTACATGAGTCATAGAGGTAACAACTAGTTTCATGCCAACTCACCCCGGGGATGTCGAAGCTGGGCCTTCTCTAAGTGACTTGGTTCTAGACTATATACCAATCCCAATGATGTATTTTAATTTAGATATGTACTAATAATCTCTTCAAAAGAGGATGAAAAAATGGGTATGGAGAAATATTTAGAGGCTGGTTCATGAAACACCCCTCAGTGAGATTAGAGGAAAAATACATCACCTTTAACACATGTTCATCACTCTAGGTTACAACAGGTATTACTACCATGTAATCTATACTAGTGTAAAGGAGGCTACTATTTCTTGGAATAAAGAAAGGGTACTTTAATTGAATATATTAATTGAAAATTATATGGAAAACTTTGTAAAACTCAATACTGCATCACTTTATGAAGCTTCTCAATATACAGTGGCGACCTTGACACAGAAACATACAGCCATGAAAGAAAAGACCCTAGTGGACTAAATTCAATGATAGATGAAAACTTCTATAAAAGTGGAATAAGATAGAAAAACTAGTTGAAGAATATGAATTTGTAGGGATGGATGTTTTTTCAAGGGTAGAGGTATTATTACTAGATGTAGATGCATAAGATAAGAAATTGGTTGAGCTACATCTAGCCATCCATGGCTTAGAGAAAGAAATGATCCAACTTTGAGAGTTCATCAAGCATGCCATTTATTAGTATTCTAATTCATGATTCCTTTTATAGATTATGAAAGATATAGACTCAAAATTATGTAAGATACTCTAATTTTTGATCAGTGAATGAAAAATATTTCTATATTGAATCATTTTTAATTCCCAAATTTTTTCCTATTGTTTTTTATCAGTTCGAAAATCTATAAAATTGATAAAGGGTAATATCTAGATAACTGAATTTATTTCAACATTAGATGATATTGGATCAAGTAAATCATAATACTCAAAAACTAGAGTCAATAGAGTTATGTATGAATAAAACAATAATATTTTAAATATATACCCTCAAATGGATATAGGTAGAACAAATATGGAGACACATATACCATTACTGCAAGTCAAGGAATGTTCATGTGACAAAGGAATGTGGTATTTAGTTTCCTTTTGAGTGTGTACACTTAGGCATATATAGGCAGGTCAAATATAGAGACACATATATATCATCACCATGAGACAAGTTTTTCCCATTTTTATGGATTCCCATTGAATCTTTGATCTTAGATGAATATAGGTGGGCTGGATATAGAGGCACCTGTACCATCATCGTAAGCTAAGATTAGTCCATTTAGATATGTGAGAGTTGAATAACTGATCATAATGAATATCATGAAGGGGAATTTTTAATAAGTATTCCAATATTCAAAATAACTCAAGTATCATGAAATTATACCTTCATGTAGTTTACGTAAATCATTTGAACCAATATATGAGGAAAAAAGTTATACTCTAACTTTTTACTAGGTTAGTGGACCTAGAAACCATAGCTAGAATTTTTCCATGGTTGGATTCTTTACCCCACAATATTTATGTCTTTTTTATTTTATTTTTCCCTAAATTTTTCATAAGATGAAAATGGGGGAGGATTAGCGGAAAAAAACTTGAATTTTTCTTAGGTCACCCTTTATGGCTTTTCAAACTAACAAGTTTTTTAAAATTTCCATTTTTTTTCAAACTATTAAAATTTATCCTAGGGGATGAAAAGTGCATAAAAAAAAAGTGGAGAATAATTTTTTTCCAAATATTTGTAATGCCTCGACCCCAGTTACCCAGAGTCGGTGTATTATTTTAATAAATTTTCATGATTACAAGGAATCAAGTCCTGAAAGACTGACCAATTTAGCAGTCTTGGAAAATAGATTACTTACATGAATGTTACATTACACATTAGAAAATAAAACATAACATAAATTATCCTTTGAGAAATCCATTAATACCCTAGATTAACCCTTCTTATCAATCATAATACACTTTTTGGAATCCTAGGAAAATAATACATAAGAAAGGTTTGAGCTCAAACGCTTAGTAAGGATAACAATATAGCAAAAACTTTTACAAATAAGCATAAAAATTTAAGGAAATGTATAATACTAAAACACAAGACTTTTAAACTTAAACTTAATCATAATATGTCAAATATAAATAAAATAATTCCATTTAATTATTCAAATAGATATTTTACTAGTTGAATAATCACATTTAATATCAATAACCAATTTCATAATGATGGAATGCATTATTCCAGACTTCATAACCACATAGTCAAGGCCTTATTCCAAGACTAAAAATAAGATTTTTTCATGGCCTTGTGCCAAGACACTAGTTTGTCTCATGAGACCTACTGATGCATCGAAGAGCTATAACACGCTCCACCCATCACTTACTAAGTCCAATGCATTCCTCACATGAAAAATTTTAAACATAACATAAACATTTTTATAAAAACTAGCATAAAATATGTCAATACTTTATCCATAAACCATGAATGGTTTAAAAATAACACATCCATATTCAAACCTATCACAAAACCTTCAATACAATATGGAATATTTGTATCATAATAAATCAACCTTGATCAAGAATAATATCCTGTAAATGATGTTGACATAGTTGAAAATGATCATTAAAAATATTTGAGAAAAATATCCCTTTTTAATGAAATCATTTAAAAGTCACATAATTAATAAAGGAAGTCATTTAAAATATAGTTTTTAATCAAAGTGTCCCATAACACTTTGAAACTTTTGAAAATAATTAAAATTTTAAAATATTAATGTCCATATAAATAAATCCTTAAAACCATTTTGAAAACAGAGACATTAATGGGAAAGGTTTAGAAGAATAAATATTTAAAACATTTAAAATGATGTTTTAGTAAAAAAGTCCCTTAAAAATAATCCCTTTGAAAACTCTCTTATGAAACATGGATATGGATAATAAATATGTCCCAGTAGATACTTACATAAAAACAACCTCAGATAATAAAGAGATTTTGAAATTAACCCTTACCTTGCACTTTCCTTTGGTCGAGGGTGCGTTTAACCTCCTGTATAATGAACATAGTATGGTATTAAATTATTAAAGAACCATATTCATATTTATTATATCATAAATTATTTATTTATGACTTTATACTACCCATTTAATATTGATTTCCATGTTAAATTAACATTTCGGGTAATAATCGCTTTCTTTATCGTACATGTTTTAACTTGTTATTCTTGATCGTATCATTTAGATCATGATTTAAATACTTATAGAATATAACACATGATTTATATATCATATATATTTAGAATATAAATATGTATAATAGATAGATATATGAAATAGAAAACACCATTTATGGAGACGGTAGGTCGTTCGTACGCATAAACACTGTTTCTGTTTTCATATCGTATTGAATGGAACTAAGTGAATAAGATATATATATATATATATATATATATATATGTTTTCATTAGAATTATTATTTCATATATTTCATACTTATTAATAATAAATATTTTTATAATCATCGTTGAATGGTGAATGTGGAAATGAATCTCATCGTGTCGTGGAGACGATAATCCGTACGTACACACGAGCGAAAATATCATTATATTGATAGTGAAATCGTATGTAATTGGATGGTATATCATATATATAGAATAAATAACATGTTATATTTATTATTTACATTAGTTATACTCATTATTATACCCATCCAAATAATGAAGTGTTTGAATAACAAACAACACCATGACGTGGTGACGGTAAGCTGTACGTACGCACGTATGATGACATTATCATTTATAGAATGGATAGAATAATAAATATGGTTGTACCATTTTTATAATAAAATCACAGTATATATAATATACTGGAGTTATTATTTTATAATGTAAACAAAAAAGAAAGAGGAAGTGGAAGAAGAAAATAACTTGAAAGAGGTGATGGAATATTTACCTCTTCTTCGGGTTCTTCCTTTTGATATGATCAAAATGGATCCTTAGGTTAGCTTTCTAACCAAAGTAATGCCTCTAGGATGAATGGATGAAAGTTGGGAGGATATTTGGGTAGGGTTTGGCCAAGCCAAATGGCTTTGTAGGTGTGAAATTAAGAGAAGGGGAAGCACCCTTTTATAAGAGAGGTGAGGGTCACCTTAGGAAAAGCTTGAAATATTATTTTATAATAAAATAATTTTCGGTTTATAATGGATCTAAAATGATTTATTTCTAGTATAAGGTGGGTATGGGTCTAAAACCTCTCAACCAAAAGGTTTTAGACAGGTTTAGGTCAACATATTAACCTTATCTTATAGATTTAACTCTTAGTTAAAAAGTTTGACATTTACCATGTTTCTTTGTATTTTTATATTATATGGTTAATAAACTTACTATAATAAGACAATAGAACACCAAGTGGTTAATTAATAATATATATAACCTTATATAAGTCCTTTGGCCGAATATTAGATTTTTAGGAATATTATATCAATTAATAATATAGTATTTGTTTTAAAAACTCAATTATGTCAATTTTGAAACTATTTAGTATTTGGTTTTTTGTGAAAATCATAATAGCATGATTAATTCGAAAAAAATTATTTAATCAACCCTAACATGTCATATTAACCTATAAAATTAGTGTAATTCATCAAAAGTCTCAAATTAAAGTTATTTTGATATTTATAATATAAATTATTTTAATCTTTCATTAATAAGGTAATTACTACATCATCATTGTGTCATAAATAAATTAAATTATTTAATATCTAAAAATTATAAATAAAATACCATTATGTATTAAATTTTTTTATATTTCTAATGAATATTTATAGTCTAATTTATCTTATTTTTAACCCTATATTAAAAATGGTTTAGTTATTAAACTTTGAATTTAACTCTTTTAACTCTTCTTTAAATAAAATAATAATAAATGTCCTAATCTTATCCAAGTGGATAAAATGGGGTTATATTTTATTCCTAAGGTTGTTTTTGGTCGAATTATACTTATCAAATAGAATTAGGACATGTGTTAAGGTAATTATAATATCATTTTTACCCTTAATTACCCTATTTATTTTTAACTGTGGTAAATAAAAGTCAAAAGTTACTATTCACCAAAAATTATTTTCATCTCACTGAAACAAATTTTACTTAATGATGTAAACCATATCTCTTGGATTTTTGAAATTCAACTCACAGAAGCGGTAAAATTTAGTTTTATGCAAATTTGTAAATGCTCCTAGAAGGTGGGTAAAAGACGGTAAAATGTTCGATAAAATTTTATATATCTAAACTTATTATAAAATGAATCCAATGAATTAGGTTGAAAATATATAGGTATTATGTATCTGTTTTGAACTAAAATAAATTAAAATTAAATAACTAATTATTCAAATAAAAAGTCAGTTTTAAATAATAACACAGTGCTTTTCACTATTCCTAAAAAATTGAATGTTTTTAGAAAAATAACAAAAAATTACCCTAAGATAATTTTGATATTCCGAATTCAAAAATGAAGTCTATTTTACCAAATTAAAAACATAGAAGTTTCATTTATTAATTTAAAATTAATTCCCGTTGTCAAAACCAAAAAGCGGGTTTTTAAAAAGTAAAAACTATCAAAAGATTGACATGTGTTTATGTCAAGTTTAAATGTAAAATTACTTATAATGACCTAAATTCCATTAAATGATAAAAATATAATCTAATTATACTTTAAAATAATTCAAATACATAATTTAACAGTACAAATTATTTCGATTAAAAAAGTTGTTTTCAATTAAAACATAGTATTTTTCACTATTCTTCAAAATATGAAAGTTATCAGAAAAGTGCCAAAAATTTATCCAAACTAAACTTTTATGTCCCGCTTCTAAAGAAGAATTTAATTTCATTAAATTGAATATATAAAAGTGTCAAATTTTAGTTTCAAAAAGGGTTCGCCATTAAAAGGCGGTAAAATTTCATTTTTTGAAAAATAATTCTTTTATCTGAAAAAATGAATTTGTTCTTATATTATGTCTAAGAAACACATAATATGGATGTTTAAATTATATACAGTATATAAGATTCAAAATGCAGTTAATACTATTTAGAACCACTTTTTTGAATGGCTAGTTTGGTAAGTTGTGGTGCACTCAAACTCGGTGTTACGTGTAGCACAAGCTATTGAATTACATTAATGAGATAATGTACTATGAAATTTTGGGGTGTTACAATTTTCCCTTAACATGTTTTAAACCTAGTGAGTACTTTGTCTCTATCCTTGGGAATTTTATGTTCATGCAAGTTGGACCAGTGAAGCTGATTTTTAAGATCAAAAAACATTGAATGAATTATGTAGAAGTATATATAGTTCTAGGGTCGATGTAAAATTGACACGAATAGAGGCTAAAATTCTAGTATATATAATCTCATGTATGGGTGCACACAGTTTAATGTCATAGAATTTTGACCAAAAGGTACTAAGGTTTAAGGACACATAGATTTGACCAAATAATGAAGGATGGGGTTTTGTGTTTGGTGTAGAGGTAAGGTTGACCCAACATAAATGAGGGGGGGGGGGGGGTCCATCAATATATAAACCCTGAAAAAATGTAATCATAGTTTAAGGGAATATTTCTTGGGATAATGGAGAGAGTGTGTGATAACCCAAATGGGGATCAAGATCTAGGAGTGCTTCAACACCTTATGAACAATGGATGAAAATGATGTAAATCATAACCTGAGGTATTTGAGTTAGGAAGTGATGAAATGTAATAATCACATTGAGTTTGATTTCCAAATAAATTCAATTGATCGGTTCCAATGAGTTTTGTTAAGGGAACATGGGGTTATAATACCTTTTCCTCAAGATGAAATATACCTCTGATTGGTAGGTTAGATATTGAGGCATAAGTATTATTACTAAGAATAGGTGAACGTTTGGAGTCAAATTTACTAATTACTAATATCTATGAGATATTTATGGTGATATAAACAATTAATACATGAAGTGTTTCATATATAAGAATATATTAAATATAAAATTAGAATATCCCTGTCCAAAGTTGACCAGGACTGGGCTGCTATAGAATGTTAAATGAGGAGTAGAAATGGATGTTGGTTTGTAGATGAGTATGAGATATATGGATTAGACATCACTATATATCTTATAAAAATAAGATAAATCCACACATAGTTATTATAATGGGTTATTTTTATATTATAGTACATAATCACAAACAGAATAGGATCAGTGGCCATACATAGGATAACACATTGGGGTATAACCAGGGTAAGAAACCCGGTATAAATATGGGAATCCCGAACACCAGGAAAATATTATTAGGAAAAGTAGAATTTAAAATAAGTTTAGGTTTATAGATATAAACTATATATTAGGAACCCTTACATGGATCTATCTATCAAGTAAGAAAAGGCATGTCATATAGAATGTACCATTCTAATTAGTTTTAAGGTCTTGTATGGTGGACCATATACCATTAAATTTAACATAATTAGACAAGGAAATATATGTTATGTTTTTTATGGTTTTATGATAAGGAACTCTATATAGGGGTCTTTTTAAATATTTGGATCATGTAAAAAAATGGAATGAATTTTTCTCAGTGTTACACCAATAAAGAAAACTCTATGTGAACTAGTGAGCCCTTAGATGCTAAGACTAATCAGGGGTTTGATGGGTATTGAGTTTTCATCTAGGCCTAATATAGGTGATCTAGGTTTCACTAATTATCCTAGGTAATAGGAATAATTACACATTTAGTTATTATATAGTTTTTTTTGTTCACATCTGATTCATGTATAGAGTAAAATGGGATGGTTCCATCCTAATGCATGTCCATTATAGAAGACCTGATATAAATGAAGAAAACCCTTGCATTGGGATAGAGTGGAAACAATATTTTCTATATGGACCCAAGAAAATAAATCTAGGAGTAACTATTTATCATAAAATAATAGGAATCAATTCAAACATAGTTCTTATATTGTTTCTAATTAGATTGACTCAACTCAAGGAATTTTGTTCTTCACCAAAGATTAATATCCAAATATAAAATGTTATGAAAGCACAAGATTTCAAAATATTACTTTGAAAGTGGGTATGATTCACAAGTGCATCAATGGAATTTTAATCCACTTGAATATTTTGATTATGGAATGTTTATATCATAACATGATTTATTTGAATTAGGAAATGATGGGATGGAATGAATATGATGAGGATGACCATAGACCTATATTCAAACAACAGGTTCCATGACAATACTATTGAGGGTGCATGGGGTTAGAGTATATTCTCCTCAGGATGAAAACATGCCTCTTGTTGGTAAGATGGATATGGAGGCACTTATATCATCACAAGAGGTTTCCTTTTTCATTAGAATACACTCATTACCAATATCCATGAAAGGTTTATGATGATTTAAATGACTAACGATTGAAGTAGTTTTTATTGAGAAAAATGATTTTCAAGAAGGGTTTGAGCACCCTAAAGTGAACACCACAACGTATTGAACATAATCTTAGGGAAAATGGATATTATAGAAGATTAGTTGAGTATCTTCTTATTATGAAGAAATATCTTTGTCTTGAATGAAAATGAACCTCTGAAATAACTTAAACCAAAATTCAATAGGTAAAGAATACCAATTATAACTTTTCCTAGACAAGTAGGTCCAGTGAGTGTAACTCTATTTTTTCTAGGTCTAGTTTCTGGTCTCTAAAAACCTTACACCTTCTTCAATTTTCATTATAACTTTTTTATAAACCATGAAATTCAATGTCTTATCAAGTGGATGTAATCTATAGCTAAGAATAAGATAAGAGATTTAGGAATTATTACATATCCCGAGGTAATAAGAATAAAATCCCATGTGGTTATTAATATAGAATCCCCCTGTTTGGATCTAGCTTATCCATTGTGGAGAAAGAGAAAAATAAATGGATGCTATGGTTAGAGAGAAGGATTAAAATAGATGTGAATTGAGGTTCAACACCAGAGCAGAAATATGCCAGAAAATGGAAGTTATGGCTGGGCTTGGTCCTCATGTAGATCTAACTCTTATATAGATTTTTTTTCTATTTAAGTTAACATGTAATAAACCTTTACTAATAGATGAACATCATTTGGTATGGGCTATATGTCATATAGTTTGACATCATGTGATTGGGACTATGTGCTATGTAGTATAAATTTCAATAGTTAGGATTAAAATGTCATGAAGTTTAGGGCCATATGAAATGAAACTTTATGCAATTAAATTTAAATTCATTTAATAAAGACTTTATTCTATATAGTTTAAATTTTTACAGAAAGTACTATATGCAATATATTTTAATGTAATTCAGTGGGGTCTATATGTTATGTAGATTAAATTCATACCCCAAGGACTACATGATATGAAGTTTAAAGTAATGAAAAGAGGACTACATGATATATATTTTAAAATCATGTAGTGAGGAATAGGATATCCATCATGAAATTATTTAAATTACTTCTTTAGAAACCTTAAATTAGTGGAAGGTGTTATGTGATCTCCATCCATTGTAATCAAGTAATAAGATCCACTGGAGTACACATTATTTATGGTGTAAGGTCCTTCCCACTTTAGATTTAACTTTAGATGTTTCTTCCCAAGTATCATGGGAGTTTTCAGGGACAAATATATCTTCATTTGGATGAATGAGAAGAGGAAAAAATTATTTTTAAATACTCACATGACATGATTTTGATATATTTCAAGCTTATGTAGCAGGTGTAATAATTTCTCATTGATTCATTCTAATTAATCAAGTCTCATATAAAACTATTCATATTTAGATAATTTATTAAATATGGAGATAAAATTAAAATTAATTGGACCTTAATATGAAGAACTATCTCTATCCCATATACAAGCAAATATGGAGTCACATGTGTGGTGGTATGAGTTGTGGTGCGATAATCCCACAA
The DNA here is from genome assembly GCA_963277665.1 of Viscum album. NCBI lineage: Eukaryota > Viridiplantae > Streptophyta > Magnoliopsida > Santalales > Viscaceae > Viscum > Viscum album. Next base: position 1,680,783,193 of record OY728125.1, read on the forward strand.
TGAATGCATGATTTTTTCTATCCAAGATTTTTTGCCTGTATCAACCATTTTATGAAAGATATTAGATAGAATTTTTTTAATGCCTCTATCTGTTTGTTCATCATTACATGATAATGGGATGATTGGTTGAACTATATATTATATTCATGATATATCCTTTTCTATAGTGACCCAACCTTTCGTACATTACTATTACACCATTATAAATATGAACAAAATAATATTATTACACCCCGAGGATCCAGAGGTTTAATGTATTGTGAAAACTAGGACCAAACATAACATTTATAACATAAAACATAAACATTTATTTAATTCATTCTTCTCCAGCTTCTTATTGTCCTTTGAAAACTTTTTAGTACACTATTCACTCGAGGATATAAATCAAAAAGGGGTGAGCTAAAATCCTAGTAAGAGGATAGATATAAACAATATAAAAATGGGTGATCACAATCATAACATAGGCATTAAATCATGAACATTAGAGGAATCATTAATAAAATAGTTGAAATGTGGCAATTCATAAAAATAAAACATCATGTCTTAGTGGCCAACTAACACACATAGTTGTGAACAATGCTAGCATCATGTTCACACATAATTTCCCTTTTATTCATGAGATTAATCACTTTACCCAATTCATTAGAGCACTGTATAATTCTGGGCACAACCATCACATTCAAACATTCATATTGCGCTATATAATTCCAGGTGCACCCATCACATCATAATATTTATATTATCATGTATTCCACATTAAAAATATGTAAAACATGAACTTAAAATAACCAATGGAAAGAAATGGGCTTTACATAATAAATAATACTTTTATAACCATTTGTTCCCCAAAATGAATAGGGCATATCATTATTGACATAGAACCATTAACAATTAGTGAAGAGTGAAGTAATATTCAAGAAGTAAAAAGGGTGTGTTTATTTGAAAGAAGAGTTATTTTGGAAAACATTGGGTTTTTCATAAAATAAATTAGAGAAAATTTATATCCCATAAAAGTTAAGATAATTATGAATAAATTATTTTTAAGGAGAACCCATACCTAACATGGAGTGAAAGAGGGAGAACTCGAAGAAAGAAAGTTGGGTTCGAGAATTTCCCCTTACCGTGTATCAGAACGCTTTCTTCACATTAATGCCCTATATAATTACATTATATTCATTAATTGGAAATTAAAAACATTTTATACATGAATATGGTTTACTATGGTTTCATTAAGTTATTTTAATGGTTTTTGGATGAGTTATAAAGCTTAAATTCATTATTCAGAAGTGTTAATTTCTGTAGCTTTTATGAACGTTTCACTTGTATTCATGAATGGATGTTTGTTTTAAATGTGGTTGAACATCCATATTTGTTAACATATAATATTATTAGTTAAATTACATATATATAAACTATCTTATAATTAATTTGGTTATGTAACATGAGGATGAATCATTAGATAAAATTTTATGATGATCATTTTTGGTTAATTTGGGTGGTTTTTTGATCACAACGAACTTGATTTATTTTATCACTTAGTTTCATGTAACTAAGTTAGTTATATAAAATAAAAAGTGATAAAACATAAAATTTAAAATCAGTTTTCAACCATTTTATGGTTTTAATTATATCCTTTTTGGATTTTAAGGAAAATGGAATTGCGTCACCCATGATGTTGGTAAATTAACACATCACGGGAAACGATTTCATTTTTATTAAAAAAGAGTGGGAGGGAGGATTATAATGAATAATATTCCATTAACATGATATAATACCATTATATCAATAATACTGGAGTTATCATGAAATATTAATAATAGATGTTGAGGATAATAGAATAAATGAAATGAAATTTGAAAGGAAATTGAAAGAAGAGAGAGAGAGAGAAATTACCTCTTGAATCCTCCTCTTGAGATCCTTCTTAAGGAACCTAGTCTTGGTATTTTGATGAGGAAAAGATATCCTGGTCATGGGGGAGGGGCTAGGGAAGATCTTTGGGAAGAGTTTAGGAAATTCTTGAAGCTTGAGAGGTGTGAAGAAATGAGGGTGTCAAGGGTGGTATTTATAGTGGAGGGGAGAGGGGTTCTCTTAATATTTTAATAATTAGTTTATTAATTTACACCAAGATAATAAATAGTGACAATTCCATGACCAATAATAGTAAAGTGAGAATGAGAGTTATAGATTTGGTTGATTTAATCACTTTGCATGTCAGTAATAGTGGATTTAAATTATAATATATTTATACAGTAAATTAATGTATTTTACTATTCACCAAAAAATCATGTATTTCAGAAAAATACCAAAAATTCACCCTAACCATTTTTCAACACGTAGAATCCAAAAATGAACTCCATTTTTAAAAATTAATTTTCTAAATATTATTAATTTAATTTTTAATTAAAATCATAATTTACTTGAAAAATACAGTTTTAAAATTAAAACTGATTTTATAATGCTTTCAAAAATTATATAAGGTATTATAAAATTATCTTAAAACCATAAGACATAAAAATTTTAATTTATGAACACATTTTAAGAAAATAAATTTTCTTTTAAATTAATATATTATAATTAATTATTTATGACTTACAACAAAAATACCAATATTTTTACTATGGTCAAATTATCACTTATAAGATGCCTAAATTTTATTAAATCATTCAAGGGTAAGGTTACTATTATTTTGGAATATTTACTATTAATAATGGTAATACTAATATTCATAAGGGTAGGTGACTATTCATATGGGTAGGTTACTATTCACCAAAAAATAAGTTTGTTATATTAGACTCCACAAATCTTACTGATTGCAACCGTGTATGTTAGATTTTCAAAATTCAAAACATAGAAGAGGAAAAAATTATGTTTAATGGTCACATAGTATTTAGTGGAATGATATGTAATTGGGATTCCTATTGTGGTTATACTATAAGGCATAATTATAAGAAGGGAATTCCATTGATGAAAAATTGGGTTGTTACATTCTTCCCCCCTTAATATATTTCACCCTTGAAATTTCATTTTACACAAATAGGCGAGGGTACTTCTCCTTCATCACCTCTTCCAGTTCCCAAGTATCTTCTTCAAACTTATGGTTCCTCCACAACACTTTGAAAATATGAGTTTTCTTGTTGTGTATGACCTTATCTCTCTGGTCCAGAGTCTTCACAGGCTAATCCTCATAAGAGATATCATCGTCCAGCTGTACCACCTCTAAGTTCAGTACATGTGAGGGATATGGTATGTACTTCCTCAGGAGTGATATGTGAAACAAATCATGAACTTGATCCATATTCGGTGGAAGTGAAAGCCGACAGGAAACAACTCCTATGCAGTCAAGGATCTCAAAGGGGCCAATGTACCTTAGGCTTAACTTCCTTTTCTTTCCAAACTACATGACTCTCTTCCATGGTGATATTCGAAGGAAGAATTTATCTCCAACATTGAACTCCAAGTCTCTTCGACGGTTGTCAGAATAGCTATTTTTCTGACTCTAAGTAGCTTTGATATGTTTTTGGATGACTTGAACCTTCTCTGTCATCTCTTGTACAAGATCAGGTCCAAGTATCTTTCTTTCTCCAACTTCATCCCAACAGGTTGGAGTTCTACACCGCTTTCCATATAGAGATTCATATGGCACCATCTGAATACTTGAGTGGAAGATATTTTTATACGAGAATTCAACCAATGGAATATGCTGATCCCATAAACCTTAGAATTCTAAAGATAAGACTCTTATCATTTCTTCAAGCGTCTGAATAGTCCTTTCAGATTAGCCATTAGTTTGAGGGTGATAGGGCCTTTTAAAATTTAATTCAGTACTTAAATCATGTTGAAGACTCCTCCATAATTTAGATGTGAACCTTCGATCATGGTCAGAGATAATCGAGAGTGGAACACCATGCATTCTAACCTATTCCTTCATATATATCTTTTCATGTTGTTCAAGAGAGAGATATTCCCAAACAATGATAAAATGGGCAGCCTTGGTGAGTCGGTCAACCATAACCCATATTGCATTATTTATTTTGGACATCTTCGGGAGACCCATGATAAAGTCCATAATGACATTATCCCATTTCCACATGAGGTATAGGAAATGGTTGAATTATCCCTTTGGACTTTTTTCAATATGCTTTAACTTGATGACATACCAAGCACCTTGAGATATATTCCACAATCTTCTTCTTCATGTTATCCCACCAGAAGTTTTCTTGGAGATCTCGGTACATCTTGGTGCTACCAAGATGGATAGAGAATGTTGATCTATGTGCATTGTATAATAAATCCTTCTTTATCTAGGTAATTAAGGCACACAAAGCTACATTCCAAACCAAATCACACCATCATCATCGATATGGAACTCTTGCAACTTCCCTTCCTTTACTACATTCAACTTATTTTGTAACTCTAGATCATCCCTTTGTGCCTCCTTAATCTTCTATTGGATAGATAGTTACAAAATCATTTGTGAAAGGTAGGATGTATCCCCTACCCTTATGATTTCCAAATATATCCTTTTAATATCCAAGAATATAGGGTCTTTGTCAATCCATAACATGGATAGAGTAGCAGGTTATTTTCTGCTTAGAGCATCAGCTACCTTGTTCACCTTTCCAGGATGATAGTGAATAGAGCAATCTCATTTGATGCATGTTTAGATCCTTTTGTGTGAATATATAATTTAGGATCTTGTGGTTGGTGTATATTTCACACTTCTCACCATAAAGTTAGTGCCGCTAGATTTTAAAGGCAAAAATCACGGCTGCCAGCTCTAGATCATGCTTTGGGTAATTCTGCTCATGGATCTTCAACTACCGTGAATAGTAGGCTATCACATTATCAATTTTCATGAGTAAACAACCCAATCCTTTCTTTGAAGCATCACTGTATAACACAATTTTTTTCCACTCATTAGTAATGTGAGTACAGGTGCAGTGATCAGACTTCTCTTTATCTCCTTGAAGCTTCCCTCACATTCTTCCATCTAGACATACTTTACCCCTTTCCTTGTTAACTTAGTTAGCGGGCTTGACAATAATGAGAAATTTCTCAAAAAATATTAGTAGTACCCAGATAATCCAAGAAAACTATGGATTTCTATGACACTAGAGGTTCTGGGCCATTCTTAATTTGCCTTTATTTTGGAAGGGTCCACATAAATTCCATCACTTGTGATCACATGTCCCAAGAACATGACTTACTTCATCCAAAAGTCACACTTTCTAAAATTGGAGTACAACTTCTCCTTTTTCAATGTCACCAACACAAGTCCTAGATGTTCTTAATGTTCATCCTTGCTCTTGGAGTAGATTATAATATCATCAATAAACACTAACAAATTTTTTTCAAGGTAATGTCTAAAGACTATATTCATCAAATCCATAAATATTTCAGGGGAATTAGTAAGTCTGAAGGGAATCACCAGAAACTCATAGTGACTATAACTTGTACATAAGGTAGTCTTCTGAATATATTCCTTCTTCACCTTTAGATGATGATATCTAGAATGAAGATACACCTTTGAGAAGTATTGAGCTCCTCTTAATTGATCGAACAAGTCATCTATCCTTGGAAGAGGATACTTGTTCTTTATGGCGATCTTGTTGAGTTCCCGATAATCAATACACAACCGCATTGATCCATCCTTCTTATTCACAAAGAGCACTGGCACACCCCAAGGTGATGCACTAGGGCGCATGAACCCTTTGTCCAAATTCTCTTGCAGTTGCTTCTTTAACTCTTCCAGTTCGATAGGAGCCATCTTATAGGGACAATTTGAGATAGGAGTAGCTCCGGGTATGAGTTCTATTGAGAACTCTACCTCACGATCCAGGGTAAGTCTGGGTAACTATTTGGGAAATACATCACCGTATTCCCTCATGATAGGAATTTTCTCAAGGTTGGAACTTTACTTTGACTCAAACATTTGAGCGAGATATGCTTCTTCACAGGGAATCAGTATCCACACCATTGAAGGATTTTTCAAAGGAGATTCATGATCTTCTTTGAATTTGTAAAGGAGCATGATATAGTTCAGAATATGAAAATATATCTCCTTTTTCCAACAGTTGATATGCGCTCTATATAACGAGAGCCAATCCATTCCCATTATAGTGTCGAGTTACACCAAGTGAAGTATTACGAGATTCACTAGAAGAATCTTCCCACATACTCCAATAAGAGAAGAGTCCAACACTTGGCTTGCAATGATTTCACCACTTGGTGTTTTTATAGATATCTCTAACTCAAGGTTTCAGGGCTTTGATTCTATAGTTCTAGAAAACTTGCAAGATATAAAGGAGTGCGTATAACTAGAATAAAATAATACTTTTTTCATTCTTGAGTGAATAAGAAGTGTACCTTGTATGACTTCATTATCTGGATCCACTTCCATAGTAGTTGTGGAATAATCCTTCCCTTTTTTCCTTTGGCTTTGGTGGGTGTTGATGTTGATTACCCTTGAGCACTCTAGGTTTAGTGCACTAGCTTGCATAGTGCCCTTGTTCCCTAAAGTTATAGCATTGAACCATGGGTGGTGCTCCCTTTTCTTCCACTACATTCTTCTTTCTTCTCATGTATTTTCGACACTCTTGAGAATGGTGGCCTTATTTCCCACACTTGAAGAATTTCCCCATCCCTTTGAGGTAGTTTCCATGATGTAACTTCCCACATTTTTGGCATGTAGGTCATTGAGTTTTCTTCCCACCTTTATCGTTAGATCCTCCAACTTAAAAATCCATCTTTTGTTTCTTATCAACATAGCCATGGGACCATTCTCCATTCTCCAAACTCCATCTCCACTTTAAGTTCACATAAAAAACTTCTTAATAACTCCCAAAGTCTCGAATTTCAAGAGCCTTTTTAAGGTGTGGTTTTAACCCACTACAGAATTTATCAATTTTCTATCATTGTTTATAAAAAAATCCTAATCATACCTTGAAAGCCTTGTGAAATTTGCTTCATAGGTCATGACATATTCTCCTTTATTTTTCTTGAGCTCTATAAATTCTCTCTCCATCTTCGTACGAAGATTTCGTGGGAAATACTTGTTAAGAAACATGATCTTAAAGTCTTCCTATTCAATATCTTCAACTTTATCTCTTAGCTTGGTGTTCTTAAACAAATACCACCATTTATCAGACTCTCCATCTAGACAATAAATGGATAATTTCACCTTCTACATCTTAGAACACTGAATCTTAGAAAATATCTTCTTCATGGAGTTGACCCACTATTCTAAAACTAGTGTATTGGAAGATCCACTAAACGTCGGTGGTTTCTGCTGCATAAAACACTCGATAGGTAGTTTATTCCTATTTGGCGAAAGAGGAAGTTACCCATTATTCTGGTTATTATGCATAACCTGAGATAATTGGGTAATAATCACCATGAATTTTTGAACTCCACCTCCCAAATAATTGGGGATGTCATTCAGGAAATTGTTTCATTGTCCCTCGCATGGGTTGTTGGCCTGGTTTCTCCTGGTTCCCACCATTTTATAAAATAAAAAATGTTATAACAAAACATAAGTCATCGATTCATGAATAAATAACTTATTCATTTGTGAAATTTACACTAAAAGAACATCTTATGGGATCCCTATGTAAAACTTCTTGTGTGTATATTTTTACTTATCCTAATACTAGAGGTTTTCTCTAGGGTTCACTAATCCTAATTCCCAAATTAACTAAACCTTGCCTTTGATACCAACTACATCGACCCAACCTTTCTTACATTACTATTACATCATTATAAAGATGAAAAACATAATAGTATTACAACATGAGGATCTAGAGGTTTATTGTCTTGGGAAAATTAGGACCAAACATAATATTTACAACATCAAACGTAAACATTTTTTAATTCCTTCTTCTCCAGCTTCTTATTGTACTTTGAAAACTCCTTAGTACACATATTCACCTGAGAATATACATCAAAAAAGGGTGAGATAAAATCCCAGTAAGAGGATAGATATGAAAAATATAATAATGTGTGAGCACAATCATAACATAGGCATTAGATCATGAACATGAGAGGAATCATTAATAAAATACTTGAAATGTGGCAATGAATAAAAATGAAACATCATGTCTTAGTGGTCAACTACCGTGCATAGTTGGGAACAATTATATCATCATGTTCAAACATAATTTACCTTTTATTCATGAGATTCATTAGATTACCCAATGCATTGGAGCACTGTATAATTCCAGGCGTACCCTTCAAATTCAAACATTCATATTGCACTATATAATTCCGGGCGAACCTATCACATCATAATATTTACATTATCATGCATGCCACATTAAAAATATGTAAAACATGAACTTAACATAACCCATGGAAAGAAATGGGTTTCACATAATAAATCATACTTTAATAACCATTTGGTCCCCAAAATAAATAGTTAATATCATTCTTGACATAGAACCATTGACCATGAGTGAAGAGTGAAGCAATATTCAAGAAGTAAAAAGGGTATGTTTATTTGAAAGAAGAGTTATTTTGGAAAACATTGGGTTTTTCATAAAATCAATTATATAAAATGTATATCCCAGAAAAGGTAAGATAATAATGAATACATGTTTTTTAAGGATAACCCATACTGAACATGGAGTGAAATAGGGAGAACCCGAAGAAAGAAAGTTGGGTTTGAGAATTTCCCCTTACCTTGTATCCGAACACTTTATTCACTTTAATTTCCTATATAATGACATTATATTAATTAATTATAAATTACAGAACCTTTTATATATGAATATGGTTTACTAGTGTTTCATTAAGTTCTTTTTATGGGTTTTTGGATGAGTTATAAAGCTTAAATTCATTGTTCGGAAGTGTTAATTTCCTTATCTTTTATGAATATTTAACTTGTATTCATGAATGTATGTTCGTTTGAAATGTGGTTGAAAATCCAGATTTTTTAACATATAATATTATTAGTTACATTACAGATATATAAATGATCTTATAATGAATTTGTTAATGTACCATGAGGATGAATCATTAGATAAAATTTTATGATGATCATTTTTGGTTAATTTGGGTGTTTTTTTATCACAACGAACTTGATTTATTTTATCACTTAGTGTCTTGTAATTAAGTTAGTTACAAAACATAAAAGGTGATAAAAAATAAAATTTAGAATCATTTTTTAACCATTTTATGGTTTTACTTATAGACTTGTAGGAGTTGAAGGAAAATGGGATTGTGTCACCCATGATGTAGGTAAATTAACACATCACGGGCAACAATTTCATTTTTTTAAAAAAGAGTGGGAGGGAAGATTATAATGAATAATATTACATTAACATGACATAATACTAGTATATCAATCATACTTGATTTATCATGAAATTTGGATAATAGAAGTTGAGGATAAGAGAAGAAATGAAATGAAAATTGAAAGGAAATTGAAAGAAAAGAGAGAGATGAATTACCTCTTGAATCCTCCTCTTGAGATCCTCCTTAAGGAACCTAGGCTTGGTATTTTAATGATAAAATTGGAAAAATTATGTTTAATGGTCACATAGTATTTATTGTCATGATATGGCATTGAGATTCCTATTGTGATTATACTATAAGGCATAATTATAAGAAGGGAATTCCATTGATAAAACATTGGGTTGTTACATTTTTAATTTGGAATCCCAATAATCAGTGTCATTGTCTATCAATATCGTGTGAGGGACACCAAACTTGATGATGATTTTAGATTTCAAAAAATTGATGATAGCCTTTGTTCTATGTTTCTTGAAGGTTATAGCCTCAACCCACTTATAGAAGAAAATGGTGGTAGTAAGAATGAACTCGAACTACCTAGATATATCTAGGGAATATAGCCTCATAAAATATATTCCCTATAAGGAAAATAACTAAGATTATTTGGTGATATGCAATAATTTTGGCTATTTATGGATAATTTTTTCATGTATATAAAAATCATGTAACTTCTTTATATACTCTATGCAGTCTTGAATCATCGAGGACCACAAGTATCCAAGTATCCTAAATTTATAGAAGATCTTACTTCCTAACTAGTGGGTTCCACATGAACCAAAATTTACTTCTTATATAACGGTGAGGGTCACTCCAAATTCAATAAATTTTAGGAGGATTCCATCAAATACTTATCTGTAAAGGACTTATTTGAGGATTTGGGCCATTTTAGAGGATGGAATTTACTTTTTAACAGTGGATTCACTCCTTTTTTTCTCAATATATTAATAGAATCCTTGTTTAGAGGTAGTCTATCATGTTATACATTCATCCATTTATAGTATCAGTTATATTTGGTAGAGATTCACCTAGATTAAGGGTGGTGTTGAACTCATTGATCCCTTCCATATCACTACTGAATAATGGAGAGACCACCCTGAAATGCATGATGTGAATGACCATATCATCATGGTATGGATATTCTAGGGTTTTCGTTACATTGTCCAATTTATCCGCTTGGGAATTTTGTGAATGTGGGATATGAAATAGTGTCGGGTATAAGGGAATTCAACCATCAATCATTGTACATAATTTATAAAGGGAATAAATTCTTTCATATTTATGGCATAGTCTCCATTGATTTTATTTATTACCAACTCTGAATCACCCATTATAATTAACTGGTCCACTGATATCTATAGGTCCAATTACAATCCTATAATGAGGGCTTGGTATTATACCTCATTTTAAGTAAAACCCTTAATAGTAGGACAGAGTAAAGAATAACTGATTTCATTAGGGAGATGAATAAAATACCAATAATGAATTAGTTTATCTTTAGATTTTCTATACTTATCCCTATTGGGATCCTAATGGAACCTTAAAAGTAAATCTCCCATGATTGGGAGGTTTCATGGATAGAGAAAACCTCTTCATTTGGGATTTCTATATCCATCAGTGATTTCTCTAGTATAGGGTGTGTTGTGAAAATTATAGTAAATATTTCCCTTTGATTACATTTAGAGACAAAAATTAGATATCAAAATACTATATAATAACCAATCATTATTCTAGAAACATGGTAATAATTGGATGACTGAGGATATACTTGAGAGGATCAACATGAGAAATTAAATGGACTTCATGGTGCTTTAAATAATGTATCGATTTTTGTGAGAAGATTAGTTCATGGAAACTATTATCGATGTTGAAATATCGAGTCTCAACATAAAACATCATTTTACTAAGACAATAAAAACTATTATCCTTACCCATATAATTATTATAGGAAAATAGAGCATTGAGTGATCAATCTAAGGTTTCCACATTGAGGATGAGCAATTTCCCTTATACCGACAACATCAAGATCAATGATTATAATATATATTGCTTGAGATCATCGAATGATTATTGAAAATAATTATTTTAGTGATAAGATATTTTTCTACACTCTCCACCAAATCCGTGCATTAGGATGTGGTGGTGATGCACTTTTTTCCTTCATTTCCTCTCCTGGAGTGGTTTTATTCCATGAATTGGTTGCGCTTTCTCCAGGGTGGTTGGTTGGTTTCCCCCCATTCCATCTTTCCAAAGGTGGGTGGTCTCTACCACCATGGTTGGTTAGTTAGCTCCTTAATCAAAACGAGATGATGGGATATCAGTTTCTCCTTTCTTGGATTCCTCTTTGGACCTCATTGCCTAGTTCGGGTCTCCCTCATTGATTTAAATCATGCTCATGAATCTCATTCCTGGTACCATATCAAGGTGGATACCAATTAATTACACTAGTTTTTTCATGAAAGATCATCTACCTATGGTCAGAGCTAATTTTGAAATTGAAAAAAATTCACACATATGTGGAAATTGGGTGTGTTGGGAACTTATAAAGTCTTCCTTTTTCAAATTCAAGGGCATCTCATATACGAGTTATCTCGGGTGCAAGACCCAAAGAATACTGTATTGATCAAGGGGTAATTTAAGATAGGGGTGTGAGGCTTCTGAGGATTTTTACCATGGGAATCCCATGTTCATTTCATGAGGTAGAGATTCTGTATTATCTAGTGGGGGTCAAAGGTTTACCATCTTATGGGGATAGGTTGGTCACAGGTTTAATGTCTTGTGGGGATAAATTGTTTATAGATTTAACATCATGTGGGGATATGTTGGTCACAAATTTAATTTCTAATGGGGATAAGTTGGTCACAAGTTTAACATCTTGTGGGGATAGGTTGGTCACATATTTAATGTCTTGTGGGTATAGGTTGGTTACATGTTTAACATCTTGCAATAACAGTCTGGTCACAGATTTAATGTCTTGTGAGGATATGTTGGTTGGTGGGGTTTCAATGTATTCCCATGGGGAAGATGATCAAACTTTGGAGTTTCCAAATTCTAGGGAGAATACATGTAGATTTGATGGTGATGTTGGGGGATTGGGATTGAACCTTAGGGAGGTGTCCTAGGTGTGTCAGGATTGAAACTCAAGGAGTCATCCTACATACCCTATTTGGATAAAGAGATCAAAACCCATGTAGTTTGAGTGTATAGTTTAAGGTAATGTGATAGGACGAATCCATAATGTATAACATCGTGTAATAAGGATAATAGAATCATGAAATGAGTGACAGTAAGAGATAGTTTGGGGCTTACACATAGATGCTTCCCATCGTAGGTGACTCATCCCATGATGGTGAGAGATAGTGTGAAATGTGGGATTCCAGTTTCAAGTGGCTCATCCCATGGTGAGGAAGGAGGTGTTGTCCTATGATGATCATATATGGGGAATACTATGTTCATCACACATGGTGGGAGGTGTGGTTTCATCTCATTCCAATCATACATGGGGCATTTCGTGTTCACTGTAAAAGGGTAGGTCTATAGTTTAATGTCATGTCATGAGAACATTGTCATGTAGTTTAATGTTGTATGACTAGAATGTTAGGCTATGAAATTTAATGTCATGCAACTCGGATGTAGAGGGGCCTACACTCAGGGGGGGGGGATTTCTTGGTAGGAGAGATGGATACAACACTAGGCATCCATACCAAGAATGGTGGGTTGTTTCCCTGGATGATTCCACCTTTGGGGATTATGTTTCCACTACACATGAACCTCTGGGTGGATAATGGATTAAACGCTACCCTGATGAAGTGGAAAATGAGGATCCCGACATTAGGGTGCCTATGTTTAGGAGAAATAGATGATACAACTATCTAGGTCATGTTTTCAGCAAAGAGGCTAGTCATTAGGGTTGATGATACTAGTCACATGGGTGATTGAGGTGATGGTGGAACCAGTTGGAGTAGGCACGGGGAACCTGAATACTCAACATTCATGAAACTTTTCTTTGAATAAGGTGGAATTGGGTTAGGTACCCATAGTTTGTTTCACGTAACTCTACAATTTCACATGCAAGTAGGGTTGTGTGAACTATTGGATCTAGCACAAGCACATGCCATGGATATTAGGGGCATAGGTGCATGAAAATTATAGAGTCATGTGAAGCATGAGGTTGCATGAAGGTAATTAATCTATCTTACACCTACCTAGACTTTAGGAGAAGTTATGTGAGGACATCTCAAACATGATCCAAGACAATTTGGGGCCCATGTGAGGTCAGTCTTCACTACTAAAAATAGAGCTTTTATCAGTGCTAGAAATATCTTTTAACAACAATTTTTTAGCGTTGTTAATCTTAGTGAAGTTAAAGGGGGTCCCTTTTATCAGCATTTTTTTAGTGCTAATAAAAGGGTTCTTTATGAACACTTTTCTTAGCACTGATAAAAGTCAAATAAATGTAAAAAAAATTAAATGAAATTAAAAATTAGAGACCACCTCTTTTAACAGTGCCCGCTGCCCCCTTTCAACAGCACTCACCACTCCCCCCCCTCAGAAGCCCCCACCCACACCCACCCCCACCTGCCTACCTTTAATAGCGGCCTCCATCACCTTTAATAGCACTAGACCCCCTATCTATACCTACGCGCGCGCCCCTGCCTCTCCCAGGATTTGAACTCCAGACCTCTTCCCTACGCACCTGGAAACTTTTCCACTCCTACATGTTTCTTTTCTCTCCATTTAATGATATTTTTATTTATTTATATATATTTAGTTATATTTATTCATATATTAAAATATATTTATATTAAAAAATATATATAGTTATATTAATATATATATATATATTTATTTGTATATTAATATCTATTAATATCTATTTATTTATGTATATATATAGTTATATTTTTTATCTGTATATTCATTCATATGTTAATATTTATTTAGTTATATATTTATTCATATATTAATATATATTTGTAAGATTAGTTTTAAATACATTTATAAAAAATGTTGTTTTGTGCGTGTTTATAAATAAATAAATACATACATACATACATACATATATACAACATACATACACATGTATATATATTATATATATGTGTATCTATATGTATAATTATAGATATTTATATATATTTACATTATTATATATTATTATTTCTATTTATATGTTAGAACATATAGATAATATATATTATTTTGCTAAAACACACACACACACACTAATATACACACACACACACACACACATGCATTATATAGGTATATAAATATTCATATTTTTCATTTTAAATAAAATGGATATTAATTTTTATTTAGGTAAGGCTTATATATTAATAAGTATATTTTATATGTAAATAGGTTTAATTAATTATTTATAAAATTAAATTTTTAAGTGTGAATATATAAAAAGTATGTATATATTTTATATATTTGATTATAAATAACAGTATATTGTGAAAAATGATAAAATTTCAAAACCAATATATCAATATGATTGTAAGACCTGTGAATAAATTTAGTTCCCACAAAAAAGGGAAAAAAGACCCCCATAAATGAGCCTAAAAATCCATAAAATGTTAAAAAATCGGGGTATGTTGACTAAAAACTCAGTTTTGGAGGCCTTATGAGACTTTTTTGGCCTCGAGAAAACCTTAAACAGGGTACCCTTAGGTTATAACGTCATAGATCTCATCACAAGCTTCTATTTGATATGTGGTAGAGCTCAAACGGACATCCAGATCAAAAGTTATGACCGTTTGAAGTTCGAGTTGTTTTTTCAACTTATTTTAGATCTTTTATTTATTTATTTTATATTTAAATTATTATTAAATGACTATTATTCGATAAAAATAAAAAAATTATTAATTTAAAATATTTTTTAAATTATTTCATAAGCTTTTTTTACAAAATATATTATATATTAAGTTTAAATTTCTATTTATCCTTACCTAAAACACATTTAAAATATATACATTATATTTATATCAATATAAATATATAAATATATAAATATATAAATATATAAATATATAAATATATAAATATATTAATTTTAATGATATTTTTTGAAATATACCATTTATCAGCGCTAGTAAAAAAAGCACTGATAAAGGTAGGGTTTTATCAGCACTTTTTTAAAAGCGCTAAAAAAAGTGCTGATAAAGGGGCGGTGCTGCGAAAACCTGCTTTTATGGTAGTGCTTACAAGTTCTCTACCTTTGAGGATCCATTGAGGTTTTGGGTTGGGAAATATCGTAGAAGAGTGGGTAGCTCAAGTGAGAGACGATGCTTCAACTTAGAGAAATCTATCCTCCAAATGGGTGGATGATGCTCTATTTATAGTCGAAATGGATAGATTCAAGTACACAAATCTACCTATGTCATGAAAAGTAGTTTCAAAACCCTCATTCCTTTTCCTCTTGGGGGAGGTCTTTCAAGGTAGTGGTTCATCTGTTACTTTTTTAGGAAAAGGGATTGCGTGCTAATATCAAGGTTACATGACCAACCAACTGTTGTGTGTCAATATTCTAAGTTTCAGGGCTTAACTTCCCACAAAACTGGGTCCTCTTTCATCACCTTTTGCGTGCAACTCATTTGTTCTTCAAATAGGGAGTTCCATGCATAACCGAAAAGTTTCACGTGCTCAATATCTCAGCTCGAGAATGGTTCCTTAGGGTGGTTTGTGTCTTTGTTTCAGAGAAAACCCACCTTCCAAGGGTTGAGAAAAAGTTTTAACACCTATAAATGACCCCCTCATAATTGAAGCTAAAGGGGAACCATAAGGTTGAGTTCCAAGGAAAATACTAAAGTTTGGGGTAGTTTTCCACTATATCGTGAAAATTTTGATCTGGGTCATGCAAAATAATGGTGAACACATGAAACCTAATAGAACCATGCCTATAAATAGCGGAATATGGGACCTTTATAGTCACTTGGATTCTGTGCATGATAAAATGTATCTTGTGTGTGGAACTTGAACCCTTTTCATGAACTCCCGAGCTTGAAGCCACAACATTTTCCCAAGTCCTATTTACGTGATAATATCTGCATGTATAGTCCATATTTTTGAATGAAGTGATCCCGAGATGCATGAAAATTAACCACTTGTGTAAGATAAGAGAAAGTTGCATGATATAGCCTTTATAAATCATCAGAACAAATCATAAATGATCGATAAAGATGATTGAGTTACTTTCACCACCACTGTTGCTACCAAAAGGGTAGAAGTGTCTAGAAATCCTGAAATTATTCAGACTAGGAGGGTCATATCTGAGAATAGGGATCTATTTAACCTTTTAACAGATTCCCATATGGATATCGAATAACCAATAGTCTACCAATATAAAACTTTGGATTTTTGGATGATGTGGATATCCCAGCCATGGAGGCTAACACACCAAGGTTATGGTTTTACCGTCATGAAGAGATGAATTGATGGAATGTTTCCACTTCCAACCATCCAGTTATATAGCATGAAACTAATACTATTTATACCTTTAGTGGGAGTAATTGGAAAGTGATGGGGAAATAACCTATAGATGAATTCCTTTCCCACTGTATGAGTATCGTTCAGGCCAGCATCCGAAACAACCGTATGGGTTGGTATGAATACTAGGATCTATGAGACGATTCAATTTTATCGATGAATGGGAGTGGGTGTACTAGGTATTCTTCAAATGTGAAGAATACATGGTTGAGCTATGACATATCAGTTTATATAAAGTAGTGTGGACATACAAGTTCCACATTTACCATCAACCGGATCTACTGCTAACGATCCTCAACAGGAGGTCACTAGATTCGAACACCTTCCACCTCTATCATGGGAATGTGTAAATTATCTTGTGGGATATGCATCATATTAGTGGGATCCATCTAATAGGATTTAAATATGATAAATTCCTCCTAGTTCCCAATTCTTGGGGGAGAAGATAGAAAATTATAGTTGTGACAACGACCCTCTTGAACCAGATAATTTTGGTTTTGGGTCATCAAAACCCTTTCCAAAAAGAAATCCCATTTAAGACATGATTGGGAATAATCTTGAACATGTCAGTAGAGAATATTTAGAGGAGGTTGAAGTAGTTTCTGGGAGTATGACACAGAAGGATGTCGAGATCTTACCGGCTAATACTGGAGGAGGTCCACTACTAAGAATGGGGTTACAGTGTGGAGGAATATCTCTGAGAGGTTCAATGTATGGTGTTTCTGGACACTTTCCTTAGTGGATGGCTGCTACCAATTAGAAAAAAACAAATGGGATTATGATCAGGGACACTGGTGATGGAAAAAATCTTAGTGTACGGGAACCAAGTCAACCCGAGCATCCCTTTTCTAGCTAGGATATCCAATTAGTTAGGCCAGGTTGTAAGGGGGGACATGCCCAAACATGTATGCATCCCATTCAAAATTCTCCACTAGTGGGTTGTTGCGCACTTTGATGGTTATGAGTTCCCAAATTCTATCACCCCCGAATGCTATAATTCAACCATCCTTCCTCAATATTTCTAGGGTTCGACTAGTGAATCTTCAAAAACATGGGGTGATGGAAAACATTAACACCAAAAAATTTAAATTTATTCCTTTTACAACCATACTAGAAAATATGGTTGATGATCTTCATGGGATATTGGATCAGAAGGAGTATCTTTAGGCCTTTTGGGGTGGGTTATTGGTTGAACAAATTGAACACAACACCTACTATAAACCATACACAATGTCTTGATTTTCTCAATAGTTTATGTGTATCCAATAGCCAAAAAATAAAGTTTACATGGGGGTTTGTGAGTAGATGAACCCATTTATCCTTCATTATTTGTGGTGGATTCTCATAGATGAGGGTGTTGGGGAGATCATCAGGATACCACCAACCAAAATTGATGTTAGTCTCATGAAAAATTATGACGGACACTAGGTAACAACATACCAGGGTGAAATCTTGCGCCAATGTTTAAGGTAGGTGGAGCTGTCAATTAAGCCACATGAGTAGTAAGGAAAAAGGTGGGTTTATCTTTGAGGCACACACCACGTGTTAAAGAATCAATATGGAGTAGTGGAGGAAGAACCTCAGGGGCCTATCATGCCTCCACCCTTTGGAAGAGTGGGTATTCCTTGAAAGAATATGTAGGAGAAAACAAAGAGGTATCATGCAGGGATTACCTTGTATAGGGAGGCCTTGGGTAAGAAACTATGATATCTTGTGAAACTAGCTGATGATGACTTCATCCCAGAACTTTGGATGGAATGAGAGATATTGTGTATTCCTCATATGGAAGAGAAGCTATGGTGGAGGCTTACATGGGAGGGGATCATGATTCTAGAGGTTGTTCTAGAAATGATCATAGCCTGAGTGATCTATTAAAAGAGGTTTTACTACCTGGAGGACATAAATTCCTTCACGTGTTGTCACATGGTGGGTGAGCCTACCACTATTCAGGTGCATATGATGATCAATGTGAATCATTAAAAAACCACAACCATTGAAACACTGAACCATAAGGTGATTAATCCTAGAACCGACACAAATGGATATAGTATCAAAGATTCATGAGGCTCCGATAATGACTATTAAAGATCTCAAGAGAGTGGGGAGTTCACTCCTAGAGAGGACGACTTGACCAAGCTCTTGTTCGGTGAACTGAGATTTCAACACATTAGATATTTTTCATATTTAAACTATTAATTCCTTTGACACACCTAACCCATGATTGAGACTCCAACATGAATTAGTAGATGAGGTTTAAGGGGAATTTGTTGAGAGTTATGAGGGTGCATCAATGGGAACTAGGGAGCCTACCCCAGAATGTTTTTTTGAGGAATTTATGGAAGAAACATTTATATAGGGGACTAGAGGGGAGGATTTAGACTCTCTAACCCTCCCAATCATCTATGAGAGTCCTCTCTCTATAATCACAGTGATAGTTACCCCTGTTGGTAGGTAGGAATTATGTGACAATTGATCATCAAGATATCTACACCCTCCTAAGGAGAGGTTTTGATCCCATCTGCCCTAGTTCTCCTATAGCTTTGATAATTGCTCAAATGTTCTATATAGAAATGTTTTTTTGCTTCATATAGATTCTATAGATATGGCACTGAGGGATCCCAGAGAAACTATTGAGGTTTCAATCGGTACTGAAGGGTCTCCGGTAGTGGAATTACCATTCGAGGCCTTAGACATGGATATCAATCAAGTCCTCACCTCATGTAAGTATCATTTTTTACAAGTTACATATATCCTATTTTTTTATAATGTCTACAATAAATATCCTACCTTTGAATGAAACAATTCTTGAGGAAGTGTGTCCTTAGCAATTGGGCATGGATGGGGGAGCTAGGGTACTTTATCCATTAGTCGATCCAACCCATAGGGGATATTTGTTGAGGGTGACACAAATCTAATCTGAAAAGAGAAACCAATTATAGAGGAATACATGGTTACAGGGGAGGTAAAACCTGAGGTTGGAAAAGATATTTACACCAGTAAAGAGTCATACCAAGAAGGCCCTCCTTTTGACATGGATCCTAGACCATCTAATAGGCTACCTAAGGAGGACCCTACTACCGTAGTTCTTGCGGATTTACCTAATTATGATCTTACACTAATTAAGAATCTAAAAGACTCTGGGTTTGATGATTTTGAAGATAATCACATTGTTTGAAAAAAGTCATGGAGAAGTGTGCATAATTTAATCACCCACACCTCAGAGGAAGACCTAATGAGCCAAATTGGGTCCCTTCACCACTAGTTGTTGAACCTGGTCATTAAAGGGATAGATTCTTGTGCCCTATATGTGTTGGAACACAACTATCTTTCCAAGAGGGTGAATGTATAACATTGGGAGTCTGGTACTTCCTAGTACAAAGAGAAATATGAAGAAACCAAGGAACTCCAGGAAGCTGAACAAGAACTCACTCAGTTGGATGAGCAGACACAGAATCATGAAGTCATCATCAATTCTCTAGTAGATATCATTAACAAACTAAGGGGGAATTTGGAATTAGAAGAGGCATTGGTAGAAGGGGATGAATCTACAATAGATGAGTGTTGGGTTGAGAAGGGTTTGGTATAAATCTGAGTTGATGAGGTATTCCCTATTACTGAGGAGGAAGTGATAGAGATCTCTTGGTAGAAATAGACCCTAGAAGCTACTCGAAAGAGGTTTCATGAGATAGAGTGATCAATTACAGAGGCTGATCCTTAGGGTTTACTTCCCATATTTTTTTTGTTTATGACACAATAAAGGAGAGGCTCCAATCTATGGATGAACCTTCACACTATTACCCATTTTCTTTAGGAAATAAAAGTGTCAGTTCTTGTTCTTTTCCTATAAAACTTAATTACATTAATAGAAAATACACTATAAGTATCTAAGATCACATGAGTCATTATTGGTGTGATAAAAACTAGGTAAATAGAAGACTAGTAATTTATATGAGATTTCCAACTGGGTAATGAAGGGTAGGGGATCGAATGATACATCGACAACTAGGAGTTTCCTAAAAAGGAAAGCCTTGGTTGGAGAATTAAAATCTACAAAACTGACTTGATTTACCAATGTGTGCAAGTGCATGAGTGGGGAAACTCCAGGGAAATTGGATTCTACCCAAATAAGGGGTAATTTAAAGTATTTTAATCGAGGAGTTCAATATTAGGAACACATGGGGGGGTGACATGTCAATAGAATATGACTACTGAACATGTTAGAAACAAAGATTCCACTATCGTAATTCCAAGAGTGAGGACATACAAATGAGGCTTGACCATTGACCATGTTCAAAACATGATACCTACCAAATTTTGATCCGAAGTCCTTCGAGGTGTATTCCTAAGATAGTAGGTGAGATAATGTGGCCAGGTACCATTTCCATTAGGGGCTTGTTTAGATGTGGAATATGGTAGGGATCTAAATCAAGGAAGATTCAAAGTGTGGGGGTAAAAGGAGGGAATGTTTAGATGGAGTTCAAAACCCTCAAAATTATTCCACCGTGGTTATGATCACATTGAATGAGCGTATCGATCTAAGAAAAATCTAGACTCAATTTCCAAAGGGAACTTCATATCAATTTCCAATCAATGTTTGAATAACTCAAGCAGTGTGGTAGGTGAGAAACACAGAAGGGGGAAAATTCCAATCATATTATGGAATAAGATACTGTGTAGTTTTACATCATGTAATTTGGATGAAAAGCATGTAGTTTAACATCATGTGGAAAGGACGTTGAACATGTAGTTTAATGTCATATAATGAGGACATGTGATTACTATAGTTTAAGGTTACATAGTTTGAACCACGGTGCTATATAGTTTAGTTTCATATGGTCCGAACATGCTTAGTAAATTTTGGCATCTTGTGATCAGGACATGAAAACTAACGTGAATGTAGGGAGGATTTAAGGTTTGGTAATAACTTTTGCATAGACTAGTGGGTCTAGATATCATATCCAAGATATTTTTAAGGATCAACGATGAGTACCAATGGCTTTTTGACTCTTCCATTCACACCCACATTTTTTACCAAATCACGAGGGTGACATGGAAGGTGAAAGTTTTAATTTTTCTCAGATTCCCTCTATATGTTTTCAACCTGAAATATATTTGTTCCTCTTCCCTAGGAAATTTTAGGCTCATTCCATTTATATTGGACAAGTATATATTTAACGGGAACATGTATGCATGGATTTATGTAGTTTAAAGTCATGATTTTTGAACAAGGGATCCTAGTTTAAGGTTATAATGTTTGGATCTCCCCTACTTAAAAATTATAATGCCTCAGTTTGTGTGAGGTTTTTAGGGTCTGTCATGGGTAAAAGAGCACAAAAAAAGTATGTATAGAGATAACATTTGTATCTAGGCATAGTATAGGGGACTTAAGTATTATTATGTATCCTTTGAAGTGGGTAATCCATACAAAAACAGTTATAGAACATTACGTAGTGTGATACCATCATCGAAAGGGGGGAAATCCTTTTGGATAAGGATGAAATGAAATGAGGGGGCATTAGTTTTCTTAATAACCATAGGTGGGGTGAAATAAATGCAGATCAAGGGCCAAAGGGGTCCAGTCACATATAGTTTAAGGTCATACTTTTTGGTCCATGGGGAAGAAAGTGGTTTAAGGCCATGATTCTTAGACTAGAAAAGGGTGGGGGTGTCTTAAAGAGGTTTGTGTGGCATAGAAGAGTGACAACTCAATGTAAAAATAGTGTGAAGGAGGTCTAATACCATGAAAATTTTTAATAAAATCCACACAAAGTTTAATTTCATGATTCTAGGACCAAGGTCTCTACCAGATTAAGGTCGTAGAGTTTGGACCTAAGGGGGAGAATGCATTCTAGGAATGTTCACGAAGAATAAAATGGTAGAAACCCAATGTGAAGTGAGGGAGATAGAGGCCCTGTTCTACATGAAGTCTTTTTATTTCACATAGTTTATGGTCATAATTCTTAGACCAAAGGGCATGTATATAAAAGGAGTTTTTGTGAAAAAATAGGTTGTAAACCAATGTGAAGAGAGGGAAAATGAGGCATGATGCCACATGAAACATCCCCAAGGAAAGTTACACACAACTTAAGGTTAGGATGCTTAAACCTAGGATCCTAGTTTAATGTCATATAGTTCAGACCATTTTAGGGGGTCATTCCATTGAGGGAATGACTTTTTGTCTTGAACGTTCTTGGGGAAGAACCCACCTCAACTCCTAATCCCATGCAAGGCATTCTTAGTGTGAGAAAAAAAAAGAGGAAGGTAGTTCCCCTTTTTATAAGGGATATCACAATAAAGGGAAAATGAATTCAACTTGGGAAGGTTCCAATGAAATCTAATTTCTTGTTCACCATGCTCGAACACATGGGGAAATAACACTAGGGGTGTTGAAGCTCCACCAGAACAAAGGAGGTGGAAATAATGGTAAATCATGACTTTTAAGATCTAAACTGTAAAGGGGGGTAACTTATGGGTAGGTAATGACTATTGGCCATATTAAAAACATGGGTCCCACAACCACACTAGTCATGGATGGGGAGAAAAAATTATGTATCAACCATTGATCATGTTCGAAACATGGGAGCCACTAAATTCACCAAATATCCTTCAAGGCATGTGCCTAGAATGGTAGGTGAGCTAGTGTGGGAAAACACCATTACTGTTAGGGGGGCTTGTTCGGATAGAGAATTATAAGGATATGAATTAAGGAATACATGAAGTGTGGAAGTGAAAATTTTGGGAAGCTTGAGTGTAATTTAAACGCTCTAGAAACTATTCCACTATGTGCTTGAATGCACTGTATGATCATATCGACAGGTGAGGATTGAGCATGTTTCCAAGGGGAAGGATCCTGAATAAGTTGGTGGTCAGGATAGGTCCATGATATGAGATCTGAACATCACTATATATCCCATGGAATTTGGAATTAATACACATATAGTTCTTGTGTGCGGTGCGATAGATGACTGGTGTCATAAAGTGGGGTGTCCTCTTAGGAGGGGGCTCAAGTTATTATGTAGTTTTACATCATGTGAAAGGGATGTGGATCGTATAGTTTAACATCATGTGACTAGGATGGAAAACGCACATTTTAATGTAATATGGTGAGGATACATGGTTACTTTAGGTTAAGGTAATATAGCTTTTAATGAGGTGGGATTGTGCCAGGGGTTTCCCACTACTATTAGGGAGAAAAGATAGAGGGGTTGGGAGATCACATGTGGAAGTTTCCCCAGTTTCTGTGGGGGAAACAATGGTGTGATTGGGGATTGCACATGGAAGTTTCCTAGACTAATGGGGTACCATATAATGCTTATAAAATGAGGTATCTCATATTGCCATATGAGGCACCCTATTATCATCATACAGGTAATCCCATGGTTATTTCATGGTGTAAGGTCATAGTTTAACATCATACCCAAGGATGATTTTACACACCGGAGGGGTGCTTGGGATTAATGGGGGCATATTTGGGATTTTGTTTGAGGAATTCTTGTTGTTTACTCCTCATATAGGGACTTAAGGGGATAACATAATACTGATAGGATATGGGATGTGATTGGGGATTACACTTAATAAGGAGTTCCATGATGTTTTCTCAGGGATAACATGAATACATGCGGAACTTGCATACAAGGGAAGGTTTGTCATTTCTTCCTCATGTAGGGTTATGAGGGCATTTCAACCTAATGGTGGGTCAGGGAATATGATTGGAAATTTTATTATCCAATAAAAATACACATTTTAATTACCTTTTAATGGTATTAAATGTTCATTTTTGATTTTATGGGCCTGAGTTAGTGGATTTTAATTTTGAACATCCATTCTCATCATTTGTGCACTTCATGCCTAATGTACACCAATTTAGGCCCAATGATTAATCTGATTTTAAGGAATGTAATTATTCATATTTTAATTTGATATTTTTGGAAATTTATCTAAACTTTAATATGAACATTTTTCATTCAGGGATCAATGGAGGATTCATAAAGAAATATGGGGATATTTGGTGATGAAAGGAAACAATTCTGGAGAAGGCAAATTGGACACCAACCCACTGATGAGAATGTGGGGCCCAACATACAGGCCCAATAAAGCCCAAATTTCGTGGGATTATAGAATACATATATAGTAACAAATCATTATTCAGGATCCAGTTCTAATTCAGCTTCCATGGTGGTTATAAAGGCGGCCCAATTGGAGATAAAATTCTGGGCCAGATTCTACGGCCCAGAAAACATCCTACCAATATGATCATATCTCGAAATACACAACTCCAAATGGGACCAAATTTTACAAGAGGTTAGGAGACATCAGGAAAACCATTTTATTCTTATATGGACTACTCTAATTCGTCCATATAAAAGGTCTTACAAGCATGTCAGTTTGGTGGTTTCAAGCTGGCTGCCACCTCGGGTCAAGAGTGGAAAAGTCCAAGTTCCACAAGCTTTCCACCACCCTAGGCCTACCATAATCAAGTGAGATGCTTTTTAATATTGGAGGATCGACCCAAGGATCCCAAAATTCCAATTTAAAGAAGTGATTATGGAGGAGTTTTTCATATTTTAGCTTTGTTTTCATCTTAATGTTATGCTTCCAATTTGATGTTGTAATCCCATACCCTCAATTGTAAGTTCCTTGAATTACCTTAGCTTATTTATAAAAGTTCATAATATTATCATTTTCTATTCTTCTTCTTATCACTTTTATACCGTTTCCAAAAGGTGTGAACTTGTTCATACCAAACCTTGTGAGATTATCACACAACGGTGGAGTGATTGTTATTTCATTGTTTTTTACTTCTCCAATTCCTCACTCATGAGTATAATTTCCACTTCCATTGAAACCATAGGATCAATGGAGGGATAACCCACTTATGGGTTGATACAAGGTAGTATAAAGGGGTTGGATTGTATTTTATTTATCACTACCTCAATCTCTAATCACTTCTTTAAAATGAGATTTTTATTTGATGATTTTAAAACTTCTTCATCCTTATTGAATTTTAAGGCCACACACTTCAAGTGATAATACAAACCTTTACCTTGGAGTGCTCAAATATTTTATCCTTCAAGTGTATAGGTGATAATATTAGGGTGTGTATGCATTAAACTAGTGAGTGATGATTTTTTTTGACCTTTTTAAATGAACTCATCTCAAATATAAGAAATTGAAATAGTTGAAAAGAGAATGCATCCAATCCACCCCAAGTGATAACCTAGGATCAACTCATACTTTAAAATTGATTTAAATTAAGTGTATTTGAGTTCACTTAAGCCCATTTAAAATCAACCCAATTTGGACACTTCATATCCCAAAATAGTCCATAGAATGTACGTGTCTATAGGTTTCTTCTTAGGTCTCTGAGGATTCGACAACCCAAGCTAAACTACAAGGACCGTTCTACCTTCATCTCTTGGATAAATTTGAGCATGAATCAAATTTTGGTGCCATTTACGGGGACCCAAGTAATTAATCTCAACACCCATTCTATTCTCCCCCATTTCTTATATTCTTATCCAAATTCTCTTATCTTTTCCCTTTCTCGTTTTTTTCCTTTTGGCACATGTCTGCCTACACTCGTGATCAATCAAACCATCTAGTTAGGGTGGATAGTCCTGGGGTGGGGGAGTCAAGTACAAAAAGGGAACTCTTTCTATTAGATAATAATTTTCCTAATACCCCAGAGTCAAAAATTGAGCCCATTTCAATGGAATTTCTTCAAAGAAACCAACTCATAAACCCGGGTGGGAACCAAAATGGAAACCCAAATGAGGAAGCCCCAAACTTGGGGAATGCTGTTGATCAAACCATGAATGACTACCTAACACCTTAGTGTACCAATGCCCCCTAATGCATTAGACACAATTACCTAGGATATTCCAACTACATCTTTAAACCCCATGTCCTAAACCACCTTCCCACATTCTATGGAATGGAGTCCAAGATGCCCTACCTTCACATTAAGGAGTTCAATGACATTATAGAAACCATGTGTCCCCCACATCAACTAGAATCAGCTAAGATGAGGATATTTACTTTTTATTTAAAGGATCAAGATAAAAATTGGATGAAAACTTTGAGACCATCATCCATAAACTCTTGGGAACAACTACAAAGAGAATTATACAAAAAATACTTTCCCCACCACAAAACAATTGCACTTAAAAAGAGCATCCAAATTTTTTTTGAAAAAGAGGGAGAGTCATTATATGAAACATGGGAGAGGTTAAAAGACACCCTAAACATGGTTCCACACCATGGTTTTTCTATTCTCGAACAAGTGAGAAATTTCTATGAATGGATGGGTCTAGGGAACAAACAATTCATTAACATGATGTGTAATGGAACCTTAAAAAACAAAGCCCCAAATGATGCTTACAAGTATCTAGAAAGCGTTGATGAAAAAAACCAAACATGGGGAACTTCACCTTATTCTGAAAAGCCACAAAGAAGTACTGAAATTCATACACTTAGAGAAGAGGAAATCCTTAGGTCTAAACTCACATCACTCTCTAGGAAGGTTGAAGAGATAGACCTTAGGAAAGTCGATGAAACCCAAATTGTAGACCCTGTTTGCACAATTTGTGACAAAAATGACCATAATATAGACAACTAACAAACCATTCCATCCATAAAGGATGTTATTTTAGGAGGACCCCCAACAGAAGTAAATTATTTGAACTTTCAAAAGCCTCAATATCAAAACACCTTCAACCCAAGGTATAATGACCACCCAGGCTTCCGCAGGAAAGATAACCAGCAACCTAGACAACCACAGGGACAAAATCCTTACCCCCATCAGAACTACCAAAACCATAACCAATTACAAAACCACCTATCCAATACCAACAACCACCAGTACATTTTCAACAAACAACCCCACCTCCAAAATATCCCCCCTGGGATAAACCAATCTTATCAAGAACCAACCCAAACTGTTCCACAAATCCTACTAGAACAACCGTGAAAATAAATGGAAAGAATGAACTCGGATGTCTCTTCTATTAAACAAGAACTTCAAACCATCAAAACTGGAAAGGCACCCATTCCTACTCAGGTATTACCATCCTCAACGTCAAGGGGAGAGTCAAGTTGTACTCAAACAACTCATGAACAACTAAAGGTTGTGACAGTTTTAATAAGTGGGAAATCAATTGAGAAACCTGAACAACTAATTCAGAACCCATCTGAAGATTCAAACTTGGATGAAAATTCAAATTAACCAAATGATCAAACTAAAAAACATGATAAAAATGTGAAAGAAAAAACTCTTCAACAAACAACCCCACAACCTATACCATTTCCTCAATGCATTAGGGGGAAAACCAAGCCTGAATTGAGTGAAACATTGAGGGAAATCTTCTCACAAGTCAAGTTGAACATTCCCCTTCTCAATGCAATCCAAACCATACCTGCCTACTCAAAGTAACTTAAGGACTTGGTCACTTTTAAAAGAAAATTTTCACATAAAAACAAAGTCCTTTTGGATACTAATGTGAGTACCACCATTCAAGGGACCATTCATCCTAAGTTGAAAGACCCAGGTTTCCCTTACATCAATGTTGAACTAGGAGAGAGCAAAGTTGTCAAGGCCTTGTGTGACCTAGGTGCTAGTGTCAATCTCATCCCCTATGCTGTGTACTGCCAGTTAGTCCTAGAAGAGATCCAACCCACATCTGTCACACTTTAACTTGCTGATCGTAGCATTAGGGTTCCAAAGTGGATTTTAAAGGACGTTCTAGTAAAGGTTGAAAACTTCATCTACACTACTGAATTCATTGTCCTTGAAAACCATCCAAACTTAGGAAATAAGGAACAAACCCTAATTATCCCTGGTCATCCCTTCCTTGCAAAAATCAACTCTGTTATCCGAGTCCAAAATTGGAAAATGACCATCACCTTTGGAAACATGAGTCTAAACTTGAACATCTATAATGAAAGCTCACAAATAGGGGATGACGGGGACATTCATGAAGTAAAAATAATAGGAAGCATTGATAATGAATCCGTAGAACATCAAGGAATATTTGATGGATGTTTAAGTGAGGATGAGATTGATTTCCTTTGTTCATATGAAGGAAGTTTATCTCCTTGGATTGAATCATTTTCAAATTGCTCATATGATGAAGTCTTAGGTCCAAAAATCAGTGAAACCTTTCAGGAAACCACTTTCATGGAGACCACTCCAACTTCCTTCTCTAAATCTGATCAAGCCAATCTAGTAGCTGAACCTTTTACATGTGGGGGATCAATCCTATATAAAACTCTAGAAAAAAATTGATCTTGATCCAATGTTCCAATATTCTGCTTAAATTATGAACCAACCTGATCTTGAATTGAAGGAACATCCCATTGCACTCAAGTATGACTTCCTAGGGTACAATCAAACACATCCTATTGTCATTTCTTCTTCTCTTGAATCCAATCATGAGAGGATTCTTATAGATGTACTTAGGAAACATAATAAAACCATTGGTTGGACCCTGTCTGATATTCCTGGGATTATCCCACTTATCGAGCCTCATAGAATTATTCTAAAATCTGATTCAAAGCCATGTCTTCAACCTCAATGGCGACTCAATCCTAATCTCATGGAGGTAGTAAGGAAGGAACTTCTGAAATTGTTAAAAGCTTGTATCATATATACCATAGCTGAGAGTGAGTGGGTCAGCCCAATCCAAGTGGTTCCCAAGAAGGTAGAAATCACAGTGATAACCAATAAGGATGGAGAGATTCTTCCAACCAGGGTGAGTAGTGGATGGATGGTCTGCATTGACTATAGGAAGCTAAACTCATTAAACAATAAGGAACATTTCCCCTTACCATTCATTGACAAAGTCCTTGAGAGAGTGGCAGGTCATGCCTTCTACTGTTTCTTAGATGGATACTCAGGGTACAATTAGATTGAGGTATCCCTAGAGGATAAAGGGAAGACTACATTCACCTGTCCATTCGATACCTTTTCCTTCAAACACATGCCCTTTGGTTTATGAAATGCCCCTGGAAACTTCCAGTGGTGCATGATGGGAGTCTTCTCAGACATGGTAGGGGATTTTATAGAGGTATTCATGGATGAATTCTCTGTATTTGGGGATACATTTGAGGGATGTCTGCAGAATGTAGAGAGATTCTTGTCAAGATGTGAAGAAAAGAATCTGGTCCTAAACTGGGAAAAATGCCATTTCATGGTTAAAGAGGGACTAGTTCTAGGCCATCTGGTCTCAGGTAGGGGGATTGAAGTTGATAAAGCCAAGGTTGACATCATTCGTCACCTTCCATCGCCCAAAACTGTCAAGGAAGTGAGGTCTTTCTTAGGACATGCTGGTTTCTATAGAAGATTCATCAAGGACTTTAGTATAATCTTTCGTCCCCTTTGTGCTATCCTAGTAAAGGATGCTCCATTTATTTGGACAGAAAGTTGTGAGGGTTCATTATTAACCCTCAAATCCTCTCTCACCTCTCCTCCCATTATGAAATCTCTAAATTAGAACCTTCCTTTTGAACTTACGTGTGATTCCAGTGACTTTTCTGTAGTGATGTGTTAGGAAAATGTTGTGATAAAACTTCTTATGTCATTGCTTATGCAAGAAAATACTTAAATGATTCCCAAATCAACTACACCACTACTGAAAAGGAGTTACTTTATATTGTGTTTTCCTTATAGAATTTTAGGTCCTACCTCTTAGGATCCCCTATCACCGTGTTCAATGACCATTCTACACTAAAATACCTCTTTCAAAAACAAGATGCTAAGGCTAGACTAATTAGGTGGGTCCTTCTCTTACAATAATTTTACCTCACAATCAAGGAAAAAGATGGTGTTGAAAATTTTCTAGCTGATCACCTCTCTAGAATAGAATTCAAAGGTAACTCAAATCACATTTTTGTGTCTGATTCATTTCTTGATAAACACCTATACTCTGTGAGTGATTTCCCTTGGTATGCTAACATAGCCAATTTCTTAGTTATAGGAGTCATTCCAAAATTCATAGGGACTAAAGCTAGAAGGAAATTATTTTCTAATGTTAGACACTATGTGTTTGATGATCCATACCACTATAAGTTCATACCTGACCAAGTCATTAGGAGGTGTGTCCCAGAATCTGAACAAGAGTCCATTCTTAAATTTTGTCATAGTGAGGCATGTGAAGGTAACTTTTCCTCTAAGAAAACATCTTCTATGATTCTTCAGTGTGGTATCTTCTAGACCACCCTCTTAAGGGAATCCTACAAATTTTTTTAAAGCTGTCCTAAGTGTCAACAAGTAGGGTTCATCACAAAAAGGAATCAAATGCCACTCACTCCCATCTTAGTGGATGAAATCTTTGACTATTGGGGAATTGATTTCATGGGTCCCTTCCCAAACTCTAGGGGATATCTTTACATTCTTTTAGCTGTTGATTATTTCTACAAATGGGTTGAGTCCATTCCTACAAAATCCAATGATCATCAAACTGTGATTAGATTTCTCAAGGAAAACATCTTCTCTAGATATGGAATTCTTAGGGCTATCATTAGTGATCATGGAACTCATTTTTGCAATTTTCCATTCTCATCAGTCATGAAAAAATATGGAATTTCTCACAAAGTGTACACTGCTTACCACCCAAATACCAATGGTCAATCTGATTTATCCAATTGAGAAATCAAACAAATTCCTGAGAAAACTGTTAATCCATATAGGAATGATTGGTTGAGAAAACTCTTAGATGCTCTTTGGGCCTATCGAACTGCATATAAAACCAGTTTAGGAATGTCCCCATATAGGTTGGTTTATGGTAAAGCATGCCATTTTCTAGTGGAAATTGAACATAAGGCCTTTTAGGCTATTAAGAAAATGAATTATGACCTCTCATTAGCCGAAACAAAAAAGAAAATTAGATATCAATGAACTTGAGGAACTTATGATGGAGGCTTATGAAAATTCAAGGATCAATAAAGATAAAGTAAAAGCCTACCAATCTCTAAATCTTAAAACCAAACACATTGTATCGGGTAAACCTATTATTTTGTATAGTTCTAAAATTCATTTACACCCAGGAAAGTTGAGGTCTAGATGGTCAGGTCCATACATAGTGCATAAGGTGTACCCCCATGGGGCTGTAGAAATTCAAGATCCCACCAATGGTCAAACCTTTAAAGTTAATGGCCATAGAGTCAAACCATTCATCGAACCTTTCAAAAAAAATTAATTTGATGAAAACATGTGTGAACCAACCTTAGATGAGGAAAATTCTTAAATAATTAAGGGTCTAAGTCGAGCTAGATACATTAAACCAAAGTGATGCACGGGAGGCAACCCGTGGTTTTAATATTTGAGAATCATTTTTTTAAATAGGATTAATGAATCATTTTGATATTTAAAAAAAATAAACTGTTGACCTGTTCTTCTATTATGAGTATGGATGGGTACGAAAGGGGAGCACCATATTCATCTGTGTCATGTGGTGTGATCCTTGAGTAATACCTTACCTAGAAATTTAAAAATAAGACAATGTATCATCAATTAGTTTTATTTTTAAAATAAAAATATAAAAATATAAATAAAAATATAATAATAATAATAAAAAAGGTCACATCGTAGGTCATGGGGAAAACCCCGTCACAACCGGAGAAGCCATGGGGACTCAAACCCGGGACCGAAGGGTGACAGGGGCGTGCACTTACCACTGAACTATAGCTTTTTATGCTTCCTTATTATATATTTTTTATATATATAATTATATTTTACTTTCTTTATAATATAAATAAATAAATATATATATATATATATACTATTTTTTTTTCTTTTTTTCCTCTTTCTACTAGGGAACTATGCAAGTGACATGGATATCAAAGGACTAAATTGGAGCAGCGATAACTTCAACTACAACCACTAGGTGACTTCATTCCATGATCCTCATTTTCAATTTCCTTTTTGAACTCCCATTCTCTGGCTCTACATCCTTCTAAATTTTATTTTCTTCAAACACGAGGGACAATGTTATTTTAAGTTGGGGGGTGGGGAGATAAAATTAAAAAAAGATTTTGCGTCAAAAAAAAATGAATGATTTGAAAAAAAATGTGTGTAAATGGAAGGAAAAATTCCTTTAACTTTGAACATGGTAATACACATTGCACACTTTGAAACTAAATATCAAATAATTTAGCATGCCCCGATTTTGATTTTAATCCTTGTATAATTTCATGAGCATA
This sequence comes from Viscum album, assembly GCA_963277665.1. Lineage (NCBI taxonomy): Eukaryota > Viridiplantae > Streptophyta > Magnoliopsida > Santalales > Viscaceae > Viscum > Viscum album. Next base: position 1,680,816,166 of record OY728125.1, read on the forward strand.
GATTTTGGAAAGTGTGGCTGTCCAATGTGATTTTTCATCATTTATATTTTAATCCAAATAAAAAAAAATCACAATGCACATCCTTTGGATAGTGGGGTATTAGTTTGAGTTAATGGGGTCCCCAAAATAAATAGCATAGGTTTTGTGATCATTTTAGTTTTAATATGAGTATTCAATAAAAAAGTTTAAAAAAACAATAAATTTGCACGTAGAGCAATGAAATGACCTAATGTGTGGATTTCAGCACTTGGGGATTGTGATTCCATAGTTGTTTGGCCCAGAATTAGTAATTTCATCTCTATTTTTGGTAATTTTAATTTTTTTGACTGAGTTAACTTGAGATGATGCCCGAGTATGTGGGCTTCACTTGGTACCCTAAGGTCTTTGAGCCTGGGAGTCATCAGAAAAGTCTCGCTACATGGGTTGACTCTTTTGAGTGCAATTTCAATTACCATGGAATTTTTTTTAAAAAAAAAATACAATTTTTTTGAATACTCATCTTAATATTGAAATGTAATTCTACCTAGCGCTTCCATCATTTCCCTCTTGAATAAATATGAACCCCCATGTCTAATGCGATACACAACACATCATCACTATTAATTGATATTGGATGAAATATGGAAATGAATTTGAACAAAGGAATGAGCTTGGGATTGGGATCTTCTTATGAAACTATCATGTATTAAAATATTTTTATGGGTTTCATAATTGTTTGGTAAAGGGTTTTTGGTGATCATTTTGTATTAAAATGTTTTTGAAAAAGGGAATTTGAATTTCATATTATTGAGATACATTTTTCTTGGGACTAGAAAATCTCAAGTTGGGGGGTGTGATTATCCAATAAGAATACATATTTTAATTACATTTTAATGGTATTAAATGTTAATTTTTGATCTTATGGTCCTGAGTTAGTGGATTTTAATTTTGAACATCCATTCTCATCATTCGTGCACTTCATGCCTAATGTACACCAATTTAGGCCCAATGATTCATCTGATTTTAATGAATGTAATTATACATATTTTAATTTTATATTTTGGTAAATTTATCTACAATTAAATATGAAAATTTTTCATTCAGGGATTAATGGAATATTCATAAAGAAAGATGGGGATATTTAGTGATTAAAGGAAACAATTCTGGAGAAGGCAGATTGGAAACCAGCCCACTGATGAGAATGTGGGGCCCAACATACAGGCCCAATGAATCCCAAATTTCATGGTATTCTAGAAGTAATTTATAGTAAGAAATAATTATTCATGATCTAGTGCTAATTAGGCCTCCATGGTGGTTATTAAGGTGGCCCAATTTAAAGATAAAATCATGGGCCAGATTCTACGGCCCAGAAAACATCCTACCAATATGATCATATCTCTGAATCCACAACCCCAAATGGGCCCAAATTTTATAGCCGGTTAGGAGACATCCGGGGATCCATTTTTATATTATATGTCCCACTCTAATTCTGCCACATAGAAGGTCTTACAAGCATGTCTGTTTGGTGGTTTCAAGCTGGCTGTCACCTCGGGTCAAGAGTGGAAAAGTCCAAGTTCGACAAGCTTTCCACCACCCTAGGTCTACCATAATAAAGTGGGATGCCTTGTACTATTGGAGGCTCAACCCAATGCTCCCAAAATTCCTATTTAAGTTAGTGGTGATGGAGGAGTTTTTCATCTTTGAGCTTTGTTTTCATCTTAATGTTATGCTGCCAATTTGATGTTGTAATCGCATTCCCTCAATTGTAAGTTCCTTGAATTACCTTAGCTTATTTATAAAAGTTATTCATATTCTCCTTTTATATTATTCTTATTATCACTTTGATACCATTTCCACAAGGTGTAAACTTGTTCATACCAAACCTTGTGATATTATCACACAATGGTGGAGTGATTGTTATTTCATTGTTTTTTTACTTATCCAATTCCTCCCTCATGAGTCTACTTTACACTTCCATTGAAACCATAAGATCATGGAGGGATAACTAAATTATGGGTAGATCCAAGGGAGTAGAAAGGGCCTGGATTGGATGTTATTTATCACTACCTTAATCTCTAATCACTTCTTTAAAATGATATTTTTATTTGATTATTTTAAAACTTCTTCATCCTTATTGAATTTTAAGGCCACACACTTCAAGTGATAATACGAACCTTTACCTTGGAGTACTCAAATATTTGATCCTTAAAGTGTATATGTGATAGTATTAGGGTTTGTAGGCCTTAAACCAATGAGTGATGATTTTGTTTGATCTTCTTAAATGAACTCATCTCAAATATAAGAAATTGAAATAGTTGAAAAGAGAATGCATCCAATCCACCCCAAGTGATAACCTAGGATCAAATCATACTTTAAAATTGAATTAAATTCAGTGTATTAGAGTTCACTTAAACCCATATAAAATTAACCCAAGTTGTCCACTTCATAGCAAAAAAACAGTCCATAGAATTTACGTGTCTATAGGTTTCTTCTTTGGTATCTGAGGGTTCGACAAACCAAGCTAAACTACAAGGACCGTTATACCTTCTTCTCTTGGGTAAATTTGAGTGTGAATTAGACTTACACCTAAGGAGGAGGCCCAAGTATATATATAATTGGGTTTCTCGTCTCATTTATGGGATGAGAAATATTATTGGGGCTTCCACCTAATGAGTATTCCCATGGAAAATATTTTAGAGGTCATCTTGTGAATATTGCGTGAGGTATCCTATACTTTCCACATAATAAATCTCATGATTACTATAGGAGTAATCCTATTCTCATCACATAGGTTATATTATAGTTTAACATCATGGATCTAGGATGATTTAGTACAATTTTACATTTTGTGACTAGGATGCCAAGGGTGGACCAGCTTTGCTAACCAGAAATCATGGACCCGATGTGAATCAATTCCATGGGGGCCCAATGCTAGAAAAGATGATCTAACTATGAGGGGATAATTTGGGGCTAGGACTATATATGAAAAGTCTATGAATTTCTACATATACCATGGAGTTGGGAATCAAGCCACATGTAGTTCTAGAATGCATCATGGTGGGAGACCAACACCGAAAGAGTGGCATCCTCTATGGTGATGGACCAAAGTATCTCATAGTTTCACATCATGTAATGGAGATGTTTCATCATATGAGTCATCCCATGTTTATCACACAGGGTAAGTCTATAGTTTAACATCATGTATTGAGGATGTTGGTTTTAGATCATCTCACATTCATTATATGAGGCATTCCATGTTTATTACATAGGGCAAGGATAAATTTTAACATTATGTGTCGATGAAGTTGGTTTTGGATAATCTCACATTCATTATATGATGTGTACCATGTTTATTACATAGGATAAGGCTATATTTTAACATCATGTTCTAAAGACATTTATTTTGGATCATCTCACATTTATCATATGAGTCATATCGTGTTTATCACACAGGGTAAGGCTACATTTTAAGATCAGGTGATGAGGATTTTGGTTTTGGAACATCTCAAATTAAACGTATGATAAATCCCATGTTTATCACATAGGATAAGACTATAATTTAACATCATGTTCTGAGGATGTTGGGATTTTTAGTTTAAAGTTATATAGCTCGGACTGCAAATTCAATCAAAGCACCGCTTGAGGAACCTAACATTGGTAGGAGGTGTGATGTGCTCCCCATCCATGTCAATTAATGAGTATATAACATTATATTAGACCTTTTTAATGATGTAATTTCCTACCCATTTGGGTTCCAGTTTTTCAGGCTTCTTTCTAGGTATCATAGTTTTCCTCAGATCCAAAACCATATCACATTGAAGAAAGGAGTGTAGGTAGACCTTTTTATTAAACACTCGTGATAACTAGTTATGATGTATTTACAAGTTATGCAATGTCTGGACCCTGATTTATTTGAGATATTACAACTTAGACAAATGGAATTCAACTTTCTTATATGGAATCTACTAATCATAAACAAACATCTGGAGTGACGATAACTGAACCTCTATAGGAAGAACACCTTCGATCCCATACACTAGAGAGTATGGGGTTTCCTAGCTAGAATTTTGAGTCATCTTCTGATATTCCAATAGGGTATTGGGGAAATTACTGGGATAATTATTCTAATTTGGGACTAAAATATTCTAAAGGATATTAGAGAGGGTTTTCTAAACACATCAATCTGTCTATTCACTTGTGTGTGGTAGAGGGAAGTATAATTGGACCAAATATTGTACTTAGAAAATAACTTCTTTAGCTCAAAGACTTGAAAGTGGGTGAAATTATCTATGAGAATGGTTTGAAGAATACCAAACTTTTGGATTATATGGGAATTTAGAAACTATATCACTAACCAGGTCTTGAACTCTTTGTGGGGGACGAACTCCACCCACATTGAAAAGAAGTCTGTGGAAGTCAGAATAAACCTGCACTATTGATTTATCACTGGAGGGTAGGTAGCCACACCATTAATTCCCCATATGGAAAAGGTCCAAGATTATGTAGTGGTATGAAGAATCTCTGGTGGTTGATTCATGAAATTTTTATGGATATAGAACATATGAAACCTCTTGGTGAACTTGATGTAATCACGAACCATTGTAGGATAGAAGTAATCCATTCTCTAGATCTGGTGAGATATCTTTAATCCCACTTGATGGCCCCCAAAATACCCAACATGGACCTCTTTCATGACTTTAGAGACTTATTTTCCTTGAATTAAATAGAAGAATATTTCTTAAAATCTAAACTTATAGAGGGTCCACTTGAGGCTAGGGCCATCTCGGAGGATAAATTGCAATGTGTTCTAAAGGATTAAATCATGCTCATCAAGGTCTATAGGGAGAGTTCCATGATAGAGATACTATACAAATGGATCCATACAATTGGGTGTCTCTTCAATCACTGGGGTATTTGAGAGCCCTGGTGGAGAAATGCCAACCGCTAACTAATTCACCTATCAGCCTTAATTGTTAGAAGCGACAAAGACAATGACCTTATGATGTGACACATGAATGAATAAGTCATATTTTTCAGGTTCTATTAGAGATACATCCATGATTGGTAAATAATTTATTTTTTTATTCTGTGATTGAGGAACCTGATTCACTTCCGACCGGGAGGGGAACTGAGCTATCAACTCACAATTCTTCTCCAATAGTGGAATGAGTTTCTATTTTCTGATGAAATAGTCTCCATTGATCATCTTGATGACTATTTTAGATTATATCTTCATAACTAGGATGGAGATGATAGCCTTGAGAGTGAGATCAAGACTTGTTATAAGACCCTAGTACTCAACTTCATTGTTGGTTCAACCTTTAGATAACATGAATGATTAAAACAAGATGGACTATATGGGAGTGATGAAAACAATCCAATGGACAACCCTCTTGAGTTTGAGGTTGTTGAGACTTCTCCCTATTAGAATATGAGAGGAACCATCGATTTTTTTTACAACATGGCACAACCTGATCCATGGATAGGATTACCTCATATGGGAATTCAACATTTAGGGTAATTTCCTTAGGGGTTAGATGCACAGTTAGGAAATCATCCAATGATTGGACCTTGAAAACTTTATGGGGGAAAACCTGATGTCAAACTTTTGTAGAATTACCACCCAATGTGTGAGTCATACTATCAACATGGGATTTTCGAGAATTTAATTTAGTGTATCAACATTGGATACTAACTATTTCTCATTGTTCTACAATTAGTGTCATAGATTCTAAACTGTAAAGATCAGGTCAAGGAAACTCTTCTTGGTAGGGGAATATCTGGTCGCTGTGTCATGGATCACATGACTAAGATAATATAGGATGTTTTACCTACCCTAATTGTTATTATGATCTTGTATTTCACCTAGGGACCATTTTATGGCAGTCACATAAAGTAATAGAGGCTTTCCTAGGATGGGTGACAGCGGGACCGAAAGACTCAACAAATATTGTTTAATGTCCTCAAATATGACCTCGAAGTCTTCATCCCATAGGTAGATGGTGCCTTTATTTATGATTCTTGAAAATGTATTACACTTTCTGGACATATTAAAAATTAATCATAATATATTTCCTAAGTTTCCTTTAATTCCTTTAAACTCTTAGAGGTTGCATGGAGAAGGCATATTGCTGATGGCCTTGATCTTATCCAGATCAATCTTGATGTCTTTGTACCTAACAAAGAAGTTGAAAAAATTTCCAAAGGTAACTTTTAATGAACACTTCAAGGGGTTCATTTTCAGATGATGTGAGAGAAGGAAGTTAAACACCCTCTCAATATCCCTAAGATGGTCCTAACATTGGTGATATTTGACCACCAAATCAACCACGTATAATTCCACCAATTTCCTAAGGAGTAGTTTGAATATGTGGTTCATGGCACATTGGTAGTTAGATTTATTATTATTAAATCCAAATGGAATCACCCAGTAGTAGATGGTTCCTTAGGGTGATCTAAAATTGGTGCCCTCTTCATCATTTGGGTCCATCCGGATCTAGTTATTCCTATAATATCCATCTATAATGGAGAGAACTTGGAGACTATCCATCAATTCAATTCACTGATCCATTATTGGAAGGGGAAAATCATCCTTCAGGTAGTGGAGGTTAAGGTCTTGGAAGTCAATGAATAATTTGATCTACCCATTCTTTTTCTTAACTGGGAAAATGTTATCCAACCACTTGGGTACTAAACCTCCCCGATGAAGATGTCCTTGATAAAATTTTCAACTTTAGAATTGACCATGAAACTATGGGAAGGGTTTATCTTCCTAGGAGGATGTCTGAACCCACAATGGATCACTAGGAGGACAAGATGATGAATGAAAACCTGAGTATCGAGACCTGACATCTCCTTGTAGCTTTAGAAAAACACATCATAGGTTTGTTTCAAGAAAGTGAAAAACTATTTCTATTTTTTTAAGACATTACTATGCTAATCATTGTTGGCCTCAGGCACCACTCTATGTTTAGATTCACCTAGTTCATCTCATCAAACAAATTGGATACACCATCTTTAAATTATATAGGGGTGTTATCGAGATCATTTATATTTTTTTTAAAAAAAAGGATCAGAGGGGGGTGGTGACACTATGGGAGCTGCAGATCTGGTAACAGTACCATCATCTCCTCTAGAAGAAGTTGAATCCTTGATGGAGGGTTCCTCTTATATGGAGACCATGGTGAAAAAATATTCTGATCTAATATCACATGGTTTTTGACCA